>VZDJ01000219.1:976673-1069455 GCA_008694505.1 Cyanoderma ruficeps | reverse complement strand
CTTCCCTTCCCTTCCCTCATTCTGGGGGGATTCTGATCCCCTGACTTGTTTTAAATCACATTAGATAAAGTTCTACCATGTCTCACCCTGCACTTGTTTATCAGGGAGTGCTCTGTGTGTCCAGGTGATCTAAACCACTCTTTTAAAAAAGTATATATATATATATTATTTTTTCTTCCCCTGAATAGATATTGATTACAGTTACTTCAAATTTGTGTATTTTGTACTCCTGACATTTCCTATAAGCACCTCTCTCTTAAAAAGTCAATGTATGTGTGAGATTGAATGCAACTTCATATTTGTGTCAGCTTCCTTAAATTTGAATAAGGATGAATGTATGCACAGCTCTCACTATCACAGGCTTGATAGGCCTTTCATTAGAGTCTTTTCCTTGTCTGCATTCTTTTATGTGCCTTTAGAAGATATGCTTCAAAACTTATACACAGAGTTTTGTTCTGCTGTTTGAGTCTTATTTTCAGAAACAAGTTAATAAATACAGTAATTTTCTTACATTAAAATCCTGTCATTACTTAAATGTAATTAATTTCAAGATGCTTTGTATGTAAGTGAGTAATTTGTCCCCAGGTGTTTGATATAAGTTGAACAGCCTTCAGAATTCAACTGAAGAAAATTATTTTTATCAGGAACTTTTGATTTGGATATGTGAAAATACTGTTCACTTAGGAGAATATCATGCAAGTTTGGAATATTCCCAAGGCATGATTGGAAAATCAACAATTCCACATTGGACTGTTAAAGCATTTCATGTTTCACCCTTTGGGGAGGGTTCCTTTGTACACAGTATTTCATTCATATTTGTTGTTAAGATAATTTGCTTTCTTTCAGAATGCAGGGACATTTTGCTTCCTGTGATGACAAAAGAACTGAGGGAATTGCTGGAACAGAAGGAGGATCAGCAGCTCCAGGTCCAGGAGAGGAAGTACTGTGTTGAATTACTTCACAGCATCCTGGAGGTTCTGAGCTGTCAAGACCCTGTGAGTACTGATGATGATGTAGAGAGCCCAGGTCTGTAGAAAGCCTGAGCTGATTAGGAACTAAATTATTGATGATGATTAATCTCTTTCAAATATTTAGTACAAGTCAGTGGCAAATTGAACTTTCCTCCTATTTTTCATAAACCAAAGGGCAGTTGAGGTATTAAAGATGAATACTGAATAACCTGATCCAGGTGAACACGTCCTGCTCATTGCAGAGGGTTGGGCTGCTTGACCTTGCAAGGTCCCTTCCAACCACAACTTTTCAATCATTCTATAATTATTTTAATTATACAGAATAAATTCAAATTTCATCTTGCTCCCTTCTTAAAAACCCCTGTAGTTTCTGAAACAAATGCTTTTCGCTGCACAAATGTAGGGTATGGTTTCTGCTTTCAGCAATGTCTGGGTAAAACAGATTACTTTTTACTATATTTCACTTGGACACTGTAGTTTCTTTATCAGATTTCTGAAATTTTGGAACACTGAGATTTTCATCTGCGTGATTCTTTTTTTTTCTCATTTGAGAGAATATTGAATTGACTTTTTAGTCCCTCACTTTTTAATGAGCAGAAGATTATTCAATGAAGCTTCTCAATAATTCGAGTAATTTATTCTGAGAAAACATCCTAATTAATTACATTAAGAAGGCTGTAATTTCCTTGACCTGTGAATATGTGCTTACTTTTCCTCAACTATTGTTTTCTGATACATGTGTTTAAACTTTGCAGACTTTGGATTAAGGCAAGTTGTCATTTTAGGAGTTTTTCACTGTGACTCCTTGGATCATTTCCTAGTAAATGAAATCAGTACAGCATATATCTTGATTTCATAGAAATCTTTGATACTGCTGAGGCTTTTCAGTTTGCACAGGGAAACCTTTCCATGTATATTATAAGCTATTTGCCTCATTGGTTTAGACTTAAGCAGTTAAGGAGGGATTGATCCAAAGGGATAAAAAAGAAATATTGGAACATTTGAATTTGAAATAAAATTCTTAAGATAAATGGTGAAAGCATGATAGGGCAAAAATTGAAGTTATCATCTCATAAGACTACAGTACAAAGTAACCAGTTTTTTTACTGTATCATTTAAAAGGTGAAAAAGCAATTGTAAGGCAAGATGGAGTAGTACTTTCTCTGCGTGTACCACATAAATGAAGTTTAATTTTGAATTTAACAGTTGCTGTCCACAGCAGCAGTTGCTGACATGTAAAAGACGCATTAAAGCCCATTGAAAATATGGGTTTGCAGCTCATCTTCGTGTGAGTGAGAACATTATGCAGAACAGCAGAAGAATTGCTGAGAATTTAAAACACAGGCATTAAAAAAACACATATTGACATTTCTGCAACAGAAGTTGCATTTCTGCAACAGTTTTGTTCAAGGAAGGTAAACTGGAGATTTTCTGTGGGATGTTCAGGTCGCAGATTGTGCTTGCAGTGAATGCTGATGCATTTCTGATATAAGGAGAAAAGCCCCTTGGGGTAAGTTTAAATCCAACAGTGGTATCAGAACATGCTGAACCCTCTGGAGGCATCATATTCCTAAGAAATATTGTAGAATAGTTGGGATATCAACAAAAGAACCAGATGCTTCTGTTGCAGAAATTCCAAACCCTGGCCTGCCCCTGGCAATGCAAGTGCTGCTCGGAGAAAATATGGATTTTCGAATGCATTAATATGTGTCATTAACTGTAACTCTGGGCTTTGTAACCACAGCAGCAAACGTGTGGCCATCGCTCATAGCTTTTTCCTTCCTTGACAGAGGAATCCATGGATTGTTATCTCATTTTTTTAACCAAACACTGATCCTACTTCAGTAGTGAAAATCTTCTACTGAGATGACTTTTCTGAAGGAGGAAAAAAGGGCAAAGAAATGGAACACAGCAGCATCCAAGGAACACGCAGTAATTTGTCTTTAAGAGCCACTACAGATTTCTCTGGAGTGTAACACGTGTTCATTTTCCAGCTAAAGAGAGAAATCCTGTTTCAAGGCTGTATTTGCCTTGCAGCAGTAAATACTTTGTAACCCATAGAAAATTGAAAGGGTTCACATATGGCCAAGTTATTGTTTGGGCGATGTCCTTCAGGATACCCTTATTCAGTGTGATCTAGATCCAGACTGTTGGTTTGGTAATTAACCAAATTATTTCAGTGGGGATTACACTTGAACCCTAGGATGAATGCAGTTTTCTATTCAACAATTCATTCTCTGCATTTCTTAGCCACTTTCTAAGAAAATGGATGGTTTGACCTGCCAGAGGAGAAAGTTTCTGCCTTTAGTAGCACAATTCACAGAATCACTAGGTTGGAAGAGACCTTCAAGATCACCCTAACACCTCAACTAAACCATGGCACTGAATGCCACATCCAGTCTTCCTTTAAACACATCCAGGGATGGTGACTCCATCCCCTCCCTGGGCAGGCCATTCCAGTATTTTATTACTTTTTCTATGAAAAACTTTTTCCTAATATCCAACCTATATTCTCCTTGGTGCAGCCTGAGACTGTGTCCTCTCCTCCTGTCAGTGCTGCCTGGAGAAAGAGACCGACTCCCATTTGACCACAACCACCTTTCAGGGAGTTGTAGAGAGTGACAAGGTCACCCCTGAGTCTCCTTTTCTCCAGGATAAACAACCCCAGCTCCCTCAGTCATTCCTCACAGGGTTTATGTTCCAAGCCCCTCACCAGCCTTGTTGCCTCCTCTGGACATGCTCAAGAGTCCCAATGTCCTTCCTAAACTGAGAGGCCAGGACTGGACACAGCACTCAATGTCCATCCTAAACTGAGGGGCCAGGACTGGACACAGCACTCAATGTCCATCCTAAACTGAAACACCCAGAACTGGACACAGCACTCAATGTCCTTCCTAAACTGAGGGCCCAGAACTGGACACAGCACTCAATGTCCTTCCTAAACTGAGGGCCCAGAACTGGACACAGCACTCAATGTCCTTCCTAAACTGATGGGTCAGAACTATATCACATTAAAATATTAATAACACCCATGTCTTGTCCCTACTTCTTCTTTTTTTTCCATCTCAGTAGAGAAACCTGATTTCAGACTAGTATTCAAAACTTTTTGGAAGCTGAACTTTGATATTTTTGCATTGCATTTATTCTGTGAACGTCACCAGAAATAGAACGCACACAGAGGACAGGGAAGAAAAACAGCAGTAGATGTTCTGTTTCATGTGGTGAAAATTTATACTCTGAAGTGATCTTTGAAGTTGTTAAAGAATTTTTGAAGAATGTGGTTTTTTTGTCAAAGGAAAAGATATTTTGATATTACCAGCTCTGCTCTACTGTTTTGCCTCACATTGTTTAGTGAGTGGGAACATGGGAATCATCAGATCCTTGTGTTCAAATGCAGGTTCCTTCAGCTGCTGCCTCACTGCTGAGTTCTGCAGGTAGCCAGTGTGTTGTTAAAATCTCTGTTTTGTGTAGTGTTTGTGTGTTTATTTTCATGACTAGACAGTCACTGTTGGGCATCTCAGTGAGATGCTGAGGTTTGATTTTAGGATTCCTCTCCAGCAAACAACTTTTGGATATAAATGGCATTGTTTTGACTTAATCATGTCTGAAATTAGCTTCGTAGCTTGAGATTGTGCTTCAAGCACCTGTGAAATATAGTTAAATCTTAGAACTGCAAGTAAGTCATTGATGAAGGTCAGGGTGAAATCAGTGATTTTTTTGTTTCTGTTTTAATTAAACCACTTTCCTTTTCCCTCTTCACAACACTTTGTTTCACTCAATCTAGCAGTCCTTCATCTAGCAGTCCTTCATGAGGTGACTCTGTCTCTAGTCGGACATATATGCTGGTGTAATATTTATTGAATCAGAACAGTTTTTTATTTATAGTGCTTACAAAATTAAATGTAATGGTTAATGCTTTCTCTTGGAATCTACAGTGAAATCTTGGTTAAGACTGTAAGTGCAAGAGAGATGAATCTTTTCCTGTTCTGTGCCTTGTCGGTAATTGGCAGCAGTTGCATTTTAATCTGTTTAACAAACACAAGCAAGCAAGCCTGGAAGCATTTTAGAATTGATAAGAAATTTTTTAAGCATTTCCCTAACTTATGGCAGATCTTAAGACTTTAGCAAAAGAGACTTTCAAAGGAACGTAGTCAGGAATTCTGCATGTTCTTTCAGGGCCAATTACCTCCAGGTCTTTTGTGGGGACTTTTCAGCCAGAACAAAGCAGGATTATGAGTTATAGTTTAAAAAAGAATTGTTATCCTTTTCTATGTGCCTTTATTTATATGTGTGTCTGAGAAGGAACAGAAGTTACAGAACTGGGTGCACCAGAGAGTGAGCACACGGGATCTGGTTGGTGCAGGGCTCATTTCCTCTGTGGCTGCCCATACAAAAGGTTCAGATTTGTGACCAGAGCAGTGTGATAATGCAGCAATGAAATTTTAGTTCTTGCTGAATGGTGCTTACACTGCCAAGGCCTGCTGTGTTTCTCACTGAGCACCATGCCAGGGAGGAGGGGACGGCTGGGGGAGAGTTTGGGACAGGGCAGGGACAGCTGAAATGAATTGACAGGAGCGTTTCCAAGTGGGTGTCTCAAGCGCAGGTTGTGTAATGTTGTAATCCTCAAGCAGCCATTCAGTGAGTCTCTGTTTGCCACTGTCCAAATAAATGAACACTCCATCAGAATCTGAAGTGCAGGGTTGACTCTGAATCAACAGAATTGCTTTTCCTGTCCCAATACTGTACTAGTTTAAAATAGACGATGAAAGCTAAATCAAACATTGTCTGCTTTTACCCCATGCAGATATTCTTGAAAGGGTGAAATTTTGTTTGGTTTGGATTTTCTCTTAACTAATCTGTGTACCCAACAAGGAACCTGAAGGTGTTTGGCTTCTGTGAGAACACCCCCTCCTGCTGACCTGTCTCCACAGCATGAACTCTGGTTGTTCCATAGCTTGGCAAACCTTTTCAACAGGGAAGACAAACATTTTTGATCAACGCATTTAATTAAATGGAAAAATACAATTTATGTTTTCCAAGGGAACATTTATATGTGATACAAGTAGTTAATTTAGCTCCTAAAAAAATCTTATGCTTAATCAATGGACTGAAGCCAAATGATGGTGGGTTTTCCCATGTCATCCTTGTGGAGAGCAATATGATCTGAAAAAACACATTTTGCAGTTGCTTGTTAGACTATCTTCTGAAGCTAGAAGCTGTAGGATAAAAGCTGAAATCTCGTGTATTGACAATGTGTGAGAACAATTTTTGTTAATTTAACAATGTCAGTATTGAATGCCTAATTGTTTCTTAGATTATCAAGAAGAAAGGGAGTCTCAGTTTCATAGAGAAACCTTTTTATTTCATTTGCTAATGTTTCTCTGAAAATTCAAAGGTCTAGCGGAAAATAACCTTTGTATGCCTGAGCATATGTAACAGTCTTTCCAGGAGGGGTTGGTGCTACTTGTGAATTAAGAATAGAGCTCATCTTTAATGATGGAGTCAGGGCTAAATGTTAAAATTCATTATGCAATGTTCTGAGCTGTTACTAATTATGGTATAGAACATACTGAAATGTGCAAGTGAACTTACATTATATGAGCCCTCATCTTTGAATTTTAGAAAGAAGGGAAACTAATGAATAAATTACATCCCTGTGCTAAGAGCTACTACATAGTTTATCAGATTTGGCTGTTGATAATATTTTTTTAAATTATGGTGGTAAACAATGTCATAAAAACAACAAATGTGTCTTCTCTGCAGCCACTCTCAAGTGTAGTTGTGTTATAAACATAGGACTGTACCAGAGACTGTGAAATTTTGAAGAAGGAAACACCAAACACAAATTATTCTGTGACTATGTTGTTAATTTATAGAATATAACAACTTCTGAAATGCTGTGACAGGTGAGGAGATCACTTCAGCTTGTGTGTGTCATTGTCAAAGGATACAGGAGGATAAATGGTAATAGTAAATAAATTGCCAGATGTGAAGAAGGTCCCTGTTTTGAGGTGCGTGCCCTGATCCAGAGCCATCAGAATAGGAGAAAGAAAAAGGAGATGACTTTGGCTGACTCAGAGGAAAAACAGAACCTGAAACAGTTTCTCCTGGGATGGTACTGGGGCTCGGCTACATAAAGCATCATTGAGAACTCTCCATGGCTTCTGTGATTGTGGCGTTCTTTCCATGCTATCTCTGACATTAAATGCAGGTCTTGGTGTAAGATAATATCCTTTTCTGCTAGAGATTTGTTAGACTTTACTTTCCTGTTGTATGCTGGTTGTCGGGTGATCAGAGTAAGGTCGGTGTAACTGGTGAACAGAAGGTCATTTCCATTTGCTCAGGGTTTTACAATAAATAATCAAATGTCCTTCAGGCAACAAGAGCCTGAAGCCTTGGGCCAGCCATGTCGAGTCTGTGCCCTCCCAGAGCAGCTCAGGTAAATGAAGACAACTTTCCCCTTTAATAACTCTGTATTTGTGACTGCCAGCTGAGAATATTCCTGAGCTGAGAGCACTGACAGATGTGGGGAGCTGTGAGAGAATTTGCCTCAAGTTAACCGTGCCAGGGTTAAGTCACAGATTGCTCAGTTGGAGGGAGAACAGGAGTCCTTTGAGTGAGAGATGGGAAGTGACTGTTTGAAACAAAAAACAGTTGTGGAGTGGATTGGACTGAAATTGGACCCGAGTATTCCCCTGAAATTGCTGGAATTAAGGAGCAGTGCGAGCAAGAAGAATTAGTGTTGCCTTTCAACAGGGCTGCTATATTGTACAACTCAAACTGTCAAAATGGAAATAGTTGGTTTCTTCTTACTTTTCAAAGAGATATGATTTTAATATCAAGACTCTCTTTTTTTCATTTGCAGGCTTCAACTTATCACCATATTCAAGAAATAATGGTGCAGTTGCTACGCACAGTGAACAGAACTGTTATTACAATGGGACGAGATCCATTAATTGTGAGTAATATTTTAATGCATTTTCAATGCTTTGAAACCCATTTTATAGTTATCCTGGAAAAAGTCAAATATAGCATTTGTGGGGTCCTTGTGAATTATTTTTTTTAATTTAAAAATCTCAAGCTTTACTTTTTTTTCACTCAGCTGTGACACTGTAGTCACAGTCTTTGAAGTGTAGTTGTAAGATTTGAACATTCTTTAAGAGAATAAATGATAAATAGAAAGTTAATTGATATTTGCAAAAAAGAAGAAAGGGTTGCAAACCTGCATAAAGGACATGGTTTAAAACATTGAAAAGAGTATTTCTACTAATCTAAAGTGAAATTGTATGAGTTAAACTAAAAATAAAGGTCTGGGCATGTGCTGGCGCTAAACACTCACCTGAGATTTTTTCTTTGTGGAGGTTCCATGATTTAAGAATTATATTCAAGGACAGATTCTGCAATTTTTTCAGATTTAAGTCCAGATCTCCTGAGTGCTCCTCTGCATTTAGACTATTTGTTAGAATGCAAGGAATTCACCAGAAATTTGGAGCTTGCCCTTCAGACTGTTCACTTAGGGGAAAATGGTGTTTAATGGTTTGTCTTTGGAGATTTATTTCACTCTACAAAATCATAGCATCATTTACTTGATGATTTTGGCCACAAGAGGTACATTGTGTGCCTTTTAAAATTTCCTATGTTTCCCTGTTTATTTCTATTGGAAGATAACACTTTTAGATCATTGCCAGCCAGAGCATGTGTGCCTCCTAATGATTAGGCTCCTAATAATTGAGGAGACTAATTGAGTTGCTCGGAGGAAATATTTGCCACTGGTTGCTTTGAATTCCCTGGTGGTACATCTGCAAGTTTGAGACATCTCTGGGGTGGTTTGTCTGAACTCCAGGCTGTTCATGTGGAACCCTCGGGCTCATCCATGGTCACACAGGAAATGGTTTGGAATGAAGACCAGTGACCCTTTCAGTTCTCTGCAGTGCTGGAAAATGTTCTCTGTACAAGGAAAGCACGACAGGAGTGTGGTGCATGACCTAACCAGTCTATTAAGGAGTATTTCTGGGTACTACAAACAGCACATGAAACAGCAAAACGAAGCTGTTTTAATCCTGCATAAAAGATCCATTAGGAAACCAGTAGGAAACAAGCTGGTTACAGTAAATTGAAATGGCTTGGAAAATCTGTTTCTTTTTTCCCCCCTCCCATCTACTGTAATTTCTTCAGCTGTTTTAACCTGAAAAGAACAAATTCAGTGTGAATTTTGAAATGAGGTTCTCTTGCTTCTAATTATGTTCATGAGCACCTCTGCTTATGTGTATATTGGGCATTTTAGAGGTTTTTGAAAGTGGAATTCCAATAAATTGCTATGTATTTCTACAGCTGAAGCAACACTTCTTAACAGAACAGCCTTTTACATGCAAATAAATTGTTTTTAAGGAACAAAACTGGCAAAAGAAGCTTTTTCTGTGCTCTGTGTGCTACTTTAGTTCACCAAGTTCATTTTCAGATTTGCTGTAACACTTTTGAGAGGGTCAAACTTGCTGTGAAAGCCTGAATGCTTGATCTTTTCAAAATGAAGCAGATAATCAAGAATTATGTCCTGGAAAATGCTTAGATGAGCTCAAGTTGCTGAAAGTGTGGTGAATTCTGCAAGTACAGGTGGGACACATGGACTTTCTGCAGCTGGACTGTGTAGCTGAGGTTATACAGGTATAAGTGACATTTTAAATGGGGCTAAATCTATCACTTCCAGGAGGACAGAAGGTTATTCTTTAGATTTTAAATCTATTACTGTGTTTGTGAACATTGCAAGTATTTTTATTAACTTCTGCAGTGTAATTTACTGTAACTCAAAAATGCTGTGGAAAGTAATGCTAATACTGATTTATACTGATAAGAACAATGGTTACCATTTACAAGACCTGTAATTCCTTTCAAGTTTAAATGCCTGGACCTGACAGATAACTGGATTTGATTTACCTGAGGGATTTTTTTGCCTCCTGACAGGGATAAGCAGGGTAATTTTCATATTCAGGTGTTCTTTTCACAATCTTCAGCTTGTTGGCAGAGATCTGGGTTTGCAGCTGCTGGGATCTTTGCATGCTGCGATGCCCCTTGAAGGGAAAGGGAAAGGGAGGGTTCTGCCTTGGGCTTAGCTGGTAAGTGCCTGTTGGGAGCTGTGTTCATGTAATTACTGAGAAGAATCAGTCTCAGAAAGAAATAATCTCCCCAGGAGAAGGAGGTGGTGGTGCAAAGGTAATTTGGCTCTCTGCAGCTACTGCAGGGAGGGCTTAGTTAAATGCCATTCTTGCCTTCACTGCGCTGTTTTAGCAGCTGAAGGTTTTAACAGCTGCTTGGTTGTTTTCACTCTTAAAACCCCACGAAACCTTGACTCTGTAGTTGTAGAAGTGCCTCTACACTTTCATGAAGAGGGAAAAATTGTTGTCTGAAACTGGCTAGTCAAGCTTTAGCTTGAGTACTTCGTGAGATTTAGACTTTTAGTGAAAGGTCATTGTCATGCAGTGAAGTCTCCTACAAGAATTATAGAAGTCAAATTTCTAAACCATGTGAAACACAGAAATACTTCTTTCCCATCTTGGCTGGGTTAGGTAAATAGAAATATCATAAATCCACCACATACACCTTAAAGGTTTCCTTTAGTACTTCCAGACTTGATTTTGCTCACAATATCAGTTTAACAGGATGAAATAAGTGTGGCTATGCTACACAGAAATGTTGTTAGAAAGCATTTATATATAATATTATACAAATAAAACTTTGCCAAAATGAAATCTGTGAACTCTGTTAAGCAAAGCTACTCCAGAGCAGACAATGACCACAGAAACTATTTGCAGATCTGCCATGGTTGGAGATTTGATATGTTCAATTACACTCATGGTCTGGCTAAAAGCTACAGCTTTTGTGTTTGGTATTCAGATTGACATCCTTGCTCTACTCAGCAATGCTGCAGAATGATTCCAGACATACCTGTTAGCTTTCCATTCCTTTCCCTTTTTCCAAAGAACAGCTGTTCCCTTCCTTTGTAATCTAAACGTTGTTTATTATTAATTGACTCCTGAAACCTAATAAAAATATCTCATTTTATTGAAAAAGATAACGTCACATTTAATGGCCTAGAAACATACAAAACATACATTAGAGACTGAGTGCCATTAGGGAGATGTTGTGTGTCTATGCTGGCAGCATTATTATAGTGCACAGAACCATCAGAAGCCCTACATGAGCTGCTGTTACAGGAGACAAATCAGTATTTTTTTCATACATTTTTAATTTTTAAAGAAAGTTCATTTGACTCCATAAAACAACAATTTCAAACACAGTCATTTTGTAATATACTGCATTCTGTGCAGTGTTCTATATATAGCATATATCACTGAAATATATATTTCTCCCAAGTCCACAATATTTTCGTAATCAAATGCTGTCAAGTAGCTGTGGTTTGGGTTTTTTGCTGAGGTTTTTTGACAGCTTATGGGGTTTTGTGAGTTATTTTTCAACTTCACTTAAGAAAGTGTTTGTATTTCTAACATTTATTTCCTGATCTGGGAGCTGTTTTTAGGGATTGTACTGTAAGTTTGTAAACCAGAGAAGTTTTTTGTAGCCAGTACTTCTATCTTCTAAGAGTCTACCAATTTCTACAGCTCTTCCAATTCACACTATAAATTGCTTAGTGTGTATCTGATGCTTTTTTACTTCCTCTAGAAATTAATAATTAATTACGAAAATATTTAAAAAATATTAAACTATTAAAAAAACCCCAATGCTTTCATATCATATTTTCATATAGCCAAGATTCTCCAATGATGTGTTACAAAGCTTTAAATTTTAATTATTTTATGTTGCTAAGATATTAACATTTTAAAATCTGAACAAAACAGCAGCCAAGCAGAGTTACCCTGTTCCTGCTCTTGGTGTATCCACAACTGACACCTCCCCACCACCACTTCTAGTGGGACAAAAGCCTTTTATTCCAATGTTCTCTCTCAAGTTTGATGTAGAAAACCTTTCGAGTGTCAAGCACTGTGGGAATGGCTGGGGGTAAAAACTCCTTCCTGAAGAGAGTGCTTTCACAGCAGTGGAATTCCGTATTTCCTGTCAAGGAAAATGGATGCCTTGAAGGGGGGGAGTTTGCAAACCCTGGGCAGAGGGAAGGTGAGAGAGAAGAGGATGTTCCTGCATGGCTGAGCCTTGGGAACCCCCCTGGAAACTTCCCTGCTGCTCTGTGGGCCAAAGGCACAAACAGAATTTCATATCTACACGTGGATGATCCAGACTTTACTGACTGGGAGAGAAATCAAAGCCCACCCACTCAGGAATGTGGAAAACAGAAGCTAATTGTGACTGGGAGATTAAGGATTGAAATTCGGTTACTGTTCTGAATCTCATCAAGCTCAGACATTAAAATATGAAACCTGTAAGCACTTAAAATACACTGTAATCAGTGTATTTCAGATTTGTATGAGTATTGGTGTTTCTTCAGGTCATAAGAAAGACTGAGAGGCTCACCTCTCAGTAACTACCTTTGCTTGGATTTTCTTAAACTAAAAAGAGTATTTCTGTTTTGCATAGTTCTCCTGACCCCAGGAACTTATCGGTGTTATGTGGTGAACCAAAGTGCTGTGGTTTGTTTAAATTAAATGATCTGGATCCTTTGAAAAGAAATTGAAAGCATCATATGCATTATGTGGGCAAACCCAAAATCAGATAGCTTAAAATGAGCACTTTTTGTGCTGGTCAACAAAAAGAAAGGCAAAAAGATTGCTTTTGTATCATAAATTATTAAAAATGGGTTCAATACAGAAAAAAAACCTTGCTGGTTTTACTAGTGTTAAAGCTCTTGGTATTGCTTGTTATTATACTTTACCACAGGGGATATTGGTCTTAAAATGTTATTTTTATACGCTAATAAATCATTCACTGCATCAATTATAGAGACGAATGCAAAAAAGGAATGCTGTCGGCACAGCAGCACAAGCCGTGCACGTACTTGAGTGCAACATAGTGGTGTGTTCTGATGGAGTAATTTAATTCTTACCTTTTTTACAACCACAACCTATTATTGAAGAGCTCTTCTGTCTCATTAGAGGCATCTAAAGATATGTTAGTAAAAAGTTAATTTCCTTCTGAAAAGCCTCTAAAATAACAACAGTTTTGTTTCTGTCATTTCTGTGCTAACTGAAATTAACATGGAAATGGTTTTTAAGTGTCAGTCCTTTAGAAATTTGATAAATTAAGCCATGGCATATTGCATACTTTCTTCTAAAAGATTAGTTTTAAAAAGAAATTAGTTCCTCCAGACAAAATGCTTCTGTGCAAAATTGTTTTTAATGTATTTTCAAATGTGTAATTAACCCTAAGAATTCAAGGAACACAGAAGTGTACAAAAAGTGTACAGACATTTAAAACTAACATTGCACAATTAATACAGGATTACTTAGAAAAATAAGATGCAGGGATTAATCTATGGAATACCCTGAACCAGGGCCACTTCTAAGAAAAGGTCTGCAGTACATTCCACTCAACTTGCTTTGGAAAACCTTTTCCCCCCTGTCCCCCATGTGAAAGGTGACCATGTTTTCATGAGTAAAATAATAGGATCACCAATCATAAATTGGGTTCCATTGGCACACCCTGTGCTAATTGTAACTTGAGTATTTTTAGAGGAAAGAAGTGGCTGCATTGACATTTGATAAAATCTTTTCAGCATATATAATTTTTTTGTGTATGTGTAATACAGATCAGTTCACTAGATATTATTTTTATGTTCAATTTTTTATCATATATTAATTTACATCTTAAGGCGAAAAAAACGCTTGGGATATTTTGGTACAGCAATACAGGTCTTAAATGGATAGATGGGCATCAATCAATGGGCAAATGATTCAGTAAGACAGTAGCCAAAATAGTTATTCCTCTTTATCCAGCAATTGTGTGATGACCTCTGAGGGATCGTGTCCAGTTTTAGGATTCCAGGAATATGAAGGACATCAACTGACTGGAGGGACAGCACAGGATGGCTGTGGCTGCCACGGGAGGTGAGAGGCAATGGAAGTTGGATTGGTTCAGTCCTTTAGAAGTGAAGACAGGAGAGAGGTTTCATTGTCCATGGAGCTCTTCTTGCAGGTGTGCTTGGACAGAGCAAGATGTGATGGACACACAGCAGAACGCAGGAAATTCAGATTAAATGTTAGGAAAAAACCCTGGAACAGCTTCCCCAAGGAGCTGAGGATTCTTGTCTTTGGAGATACTCACAACTCAAATTCACTGAACTGGATCTTGCTTGAGCAGGGGTTTAAGATGAGAGTTACTGTGGCATTCTCTTGTTTTACAGCTCCCCGGTTCTTTTCAGAGAAATCCATTAAATGACTGAAACTTCTAAATGGTGGCTTTTCATTATGAGCAAAGAAAAGGATAGAGTTAAAACAACCTGAAATTCTTTTGCTTGTTGTTCAATATTAGATGACAGAAACAAAAATATTTCAGTGGGGATGTGAAATAATTGTCTCCTTTGAGGAGAGATTTTTTTGAACAATTTAGGCTTCCCTGAATTTGTTCTTGATGATGTGGTTTGTTTAAAGCTCAATGAATTTTTTTCCTTTTAGCCCATGTTGCTTTTAAATGGGGAATGAAGGCTGTGTGACATGCTTAGCTTTGTCTACCACTGTTTTTTAAAGTAGAGATTTAAACTTTGTTATTTTTGGAAAGTTGAAAAAAAGGTCTTTACAAAGCATATGAAAGTGTCCTTGGAAAAAAAATGAGAACTTCCTTTTGAAAGAAACAATTTCTTTTCTTGAAAATAGCATCTTCATGCACCTTTATTCAATGAGCTGATTTAATTAATTATTTTGATTTTTTCAGATACTTTAATTAGGCATTCTTAACCTTTGTGATTTCATAATAGCACGCTTTCAGGTGTGTGCTTTCAAGCTCTTTCTGTTTTAGTGCCTTTTGAAATGTAAAAGGATGCATGAGGAAGTCAAATCCACCAGAAGCATTTTCTTTTCACCTTTTTTGTTTTTCTCCTTAACTCCTTTTTCTCGGGAGCTGGAGGATCAGGTGGTGGCTTCTGAGGTGAAGCTGAAGCTGGATTTTGCTCTGCATTGTCCAGTGTTTTCAAAATCTGATGAAATCTTCCTTCTTGTTGTCTGAAGTCATATTCTACACTATGGAAAGAAATAGAGAGATCTGTGGTAGTAAATGAGAGATTCCCCTTTAAAGACCATGTCAAAGGCTGCTTCCCTGATCAGAATAACTTGGTGTCATTCAGTGAGACAGCCTGGGGTAAACACAAGGGATTTAGGGGCTGCTCATTTGAAAACAAATTCACCTCTTTTTTTTTTTTTTTTTTGAGCAAATAATTTTACTCCATTTGAGTTAAGAACCCCAACATTGTGCTGAAGGGGAGGGGACAAAAATGTAAATGTGCTAGGATGACCTTTCAATACATTTAATTCAAAGGTCACATTTCGATCCCATAATCTAACATAATCTAATCATGTGACATAATCTGTCATATGATCATAATTCAAGCCTCTCACATGCTTCACTTTGTTAAATGTGTCTCCCACTAGGACACAGGCTAGGAACAAAAAGATATGAAATTAAGCCAGTATGTAAGTCTTTGAGATAAGTGGTGTTAGTTAAGAGGAAAGTAGAACTCATTTCCTCAGTTGAAAGCCCTAATCATTATTGATGTCAAACCAGAGCCAAGATGTTAATTAGATAACAGCAGATGAGTGAATAGAAAGAAATGTAAGGTTCAAAAGAGTCAGTGTGGACAGGGATGAAGCAGTATTGTGTGTATTTTCCTTATTTCAATTATTTTCTGGCCAGGAGAGTGACTTGTATCAGCTGTGTCTGCTGTGAGGGTTGTTGGAGGTTTTAGGGGAGAGTGGAAAGGTTGTCTTTGCCTTGATGGGAGGGAAAGAGCATCACTTAAGGGGGTTGGGATGTTACTTCAAGGCCCTGAAGCTGATTTTGGCACTGGTCAGAAGAAATCTGTAAAGTTAGTAAATGTACAAATCTTAAAATCTTTTAATTGTATTTTTATATAAAATCCATAAATGTCATTAAATAGTATGTTAAAATTAACTAGATCATTTCCCTTAACCCATGAGTCTTTGGATTTTTCATGAAATAATATATCCAATATAATAACAGCTAAAAAGAAAGCAGGAAGATTATTTTCATTTAGAAAAGAGTAGAAGGATCTCTTGAACAAGAAGTAATGAATAATAAATGTTTTGAAAAGCAAAAGGAGGCACTCAGTGCCTCTTGCATTTTATCAGCTTATTACCAAAACTGCAACTTAATACCTTTCAATATTCACAAACCAAGGGCGCTGGAGAATGAAATGTTGGGTTTATATAATACGTAAGGGTAGCATCTGCTCATGTTCCTTTTCTCCACCCAGCTTCAGAGATTTTAATTTAATGTTGGAGATATCATCTCCAGAGGCAAGAGGTCAGCTCAGTCCTCATTTAATACTGCCCATGATAACTGGGTTTGGTTGCTACTTACATTTGTTTATTACAATACAAACATTTCTATTATACCATCTAGATGGAAAATCCCAAGCCTGGAATCCCTGCTGGGTAGTTAATAAAGCCAAATTTACAGTCACTGTTAGGCTGAAAAGCTCTTTATTACTTTAGTGATCAGTGTAATCCACACTGGGATTTCTGTGAGATTAATGCATTGTTTGACTCAGGGACTGTGTGTGATAAAAGATGCTTCAGTCACAGCAACCCAGCATTCTGCATGTGCAGGGTTTGCATCAGTGAGGAGTGAGGTTCTTTAAGAGCAGGAAAACTGGGAGCAAGATGAAACACTTGATTTTATAATCACAACTGTGATGCTGTCTTAGGGGAAAATACTTGCACGGACATTTTCAGGCCACATAGAACACAGGAACTGCACGTGTTTGTCTGGAACAAACACAACAATTGCTTCTTTCACAATATTGTCTAATGAACTTCAAATATTAGTCACTCAGAATGCTTTTTGCAGAACCACATCCTGTGGAACACCTCTGTAAATCAAAAACTATTGTTTCCTCACTGTTTCCTCTTTGTCTCTTAAAAGCGGAAATTTTTTAGGGCACCTGTGTTGTGTACATGTGCTATCAATCATTGCAGGGTGAGCCTCCAGGCACCATTATTGTTACAAAGTACCTGGTAAATCAAAAAGGCCCATGAATGTTTTCTCACTTCCTCTGTTCTTTCTTTTGAATGATGGTACTCGTTGTTCAAGATCTATCCTGCACTGAAACCATGTAAACTTAAAAACACAGGGTATTTTTCCAAAGAGAGAAGCATCCTGTGGTCAAGGGTGGTCTGTATATAAATTCTAGGGAGTGACCTGTTCATGTCCAGTCCCATAAAACACACAGAGATTGTTCATTCAGAGACCAGGATCAAGTAAAGGAAATCTTTTGTGGTTTTTTTTTTTTTATGGATACAGTCTGTGCTCTTGGAGAAATCATGTGACTTCACACAGTATCCAGGGAGCTCTGAAGAAGACCTACAGCTTTGTCTCAGAGGAGTTGTGGCATTTAATTGCTTGGAAATGTCATTGCCAGAGGTTTAGGACATCAGTATGGGACTGAGTTGCGTGTTGAACAATAGGTTCTAGTGATGTTTATTAAGTTTATTAAGCTCTTTACTAAATTTGGTTCATGCAGAACATCCAGTGTGAAAAACATTTTCATGTGAGTATTTTCTATGAATTATTTCCATTAAAAAAAAATATAGTGATTACAAACTGTTGAAGATAATGGTCTGCCATGTCCTTTGAAATGAAGGAGAAGGTTTTCAGCCTCAAAGAGAAATTCTCTTACCCTTTATTTTTTGTAAATGCAAGCAAGTAACCCAAGGTGTGGGTTTTCTGCCTCGTAACTGAGCTTGCAGAGATTAGATAATGCCTTTAGAAATTCCCTGGCTGAGTGGACAAGATACATGTGCATTGCAAGCAAGACTTTGTAGCTGCTGGCTTTAGGGTTGATGTCTGGACAGTTGAAGGCTCTTCCAGTGTGTTTGGACAGACAGAGCATTGGGAACATGTACAGCTCCCAGAACACGGCCCTGCAAAGATTTCTGGCCATGACAGTTTAGCATAAACTGCACTTTAAATCTGAAGTAGCCTACCCTGAAATTGCACTCTGAAATTAACAACAACTGAGGTGAAAAGTGTGGGAATTTTGGGGTTGTTTTGCATGATAACATGAACCGTAGCCATACCTCACTGGCATTCAGAGAACTGAGAGTTTCTTTTCCAAGATCTAAAATTATTACACAAACCCTAGCTTTGAAAACGCATCACAGAGAGCAATTTCATCACCAGAAATGGCACCACAAGTTTTCAAAGCATGCCAGTAATAACCCTGGGAAACTTCAGAGGGGAGTCTCTGTTTGAATTTCCCAAGCCCAGACCCCCTTTCCTTTCAGCTAACACCACTGTGAATTGTTTTCTCTTGGGGAACAAGCCAAGCACCTCATATAAACCACTTGGTCTTTTCTTAAAAACTGGATTAGTGGCAGTTGAGACATTTTATAGGAGTGAGCCAAACCCTGTTTTGTGCAGCTGGGGAGACATCCAGGCAGGAGATGTGTGTGAGGGAGTGAGGTACCTGTAAATGATGCACGCCGTGTTCTGGCAGGTGCTGCAGTTGTTGAGGTCCTGCCCAGTGTGGTAGAAGTTACGGCTGGAACAGACAGCAGATCATCAGATGTGAGGTTATAGATAATAACAGAGCTCTGAATCTTTTATGAACAAAAGCCATTCTGGTCAGCACTTCTGTTAGCCCTACTAAAAAATTCTAGTGTCAAATGTTAAGTTGGCAGGTTTCTTTAAAAACACACAGAACCTATGAGCCTTGTCTTGCACCTTTCCCACCTCATTCTGTTAAGAGTTCTGATTGTTGGCTCTGACATGGATACTTGTTATATAAACTCTTAGACATGGGATTGCTTCTAACAAACACACTCTGAAGTACTTGAAAATTCATGCAGTTTCCTGAATCAGTCTGATCTCTGTCCTTATGCTTTCCAGTCTTCCCTTTTTTCTTATTTGAGTATAACCAAGTCAGATTTTTACTGCTGATAGGTTGCAAATTTGTAGTGTTGAGAAAACAAGAAAAATGACTTTTCATGCTTAACACCACCTCGAGCTGGAATATTTTTATGGTGGAGAAATCTGCATTAGAAACAGGTTGAGATTGGTGGCTCATTATGTCTGAAGAAAGTCTAACACTTATATTTAACAAATTTTGTTTGAATTAAGGGAGATCAGTTGGTACCAAAGTAAATTTCTGATAGTTTTGGGAAAAATGGGAGTCCTTAAGGTGCTTATTGTGCTATCAATGCAAGTGGTTGGAACATTCAGTGTGAGAGAATCTGCCAAGGTGGATTAAAGCTTCTCATTGAATCTCACAGCTACACTTCAAGATACTAGGCATTTTTTTTCTTTTCAACCATGTGGTAACTGAACAGAAATAGATTATAAATATTGCTGGATAACCTGACCGTGCTTTACTGCAAATTAGCCTTTGCTGTGGGCAGATTTGCAAATGTAATTGAAACTTAGGTTCTACCATAGGCAGGTGGTGTCTGGATGAAGATTGCAACAGAGAAATGACTGCTGAAGCTTGAGACATATTTGCATCCCTCCCTCAAATCTTGCCTCTTACCTGAATTTTTGGGGTTTGGAGTGTTGTAGAATTTTTTTGCATTTTTACTCTTAGTCTGTCTACATGGATTTTGTCTCTTGTGTTTAGGCTATTACAAATTTGGTGCTAGAAAATCATATGGAACACGGCTGTGAGAGAGGGTAGCTGGAGCTGAATTGTATGGGGAAAATGTTACATAGAACAAGAATTTATGTGGGCAGAGTGGAAGCTAATGAAAGTATTTTCATGCTAACAGCCAGATGGACATTACCAGTTAGCGTTTCCAGATTAAAAAAGGTAATGTGTATGGAGAAAAATCACATGCTAACTTGATTTATATTATTTTAAAGTTTTAATGAGTGTAAATTCTTATTTGAGTTGTGAGCTGGAAAGTTATTCAACAGCAATACAAGTTAACTTCAATTCCAAGCTAAAAGACTTGGAAAAAGAAAAAAAATTCAAAAAAGATTTTTTTTGTTAAATTTTATTTTTCCTCCATAAATTGTAAGAAAATTGGGGTATATAAAGTTGTGGCCTGAGTTAGCTCTGTCCTGAGAGCTCTGCCCACATGGGAACAAGTGCAAAGCCCTGATGCTGGCTGGTGTGAGCAAGGTTGTGCTGAGCTCTGGGCTCTTTCTGCAACTGCACCTACACAAAGGCCTCAGTGCAGCCTTCTTGTTGTGCTGTTTGCAGGAAATGTGGATTACCTGATTTGGTCATTATTGTAATCAGTAAATATCAATAAAATAAATATCATTATCAGTAATCAGTAAATCAATAAACTGATACACATGATCTCATTTTAAAATTAAGAGTGCAGTTTTGCATGCATAATTGATTTATCTACATGCATGAGATGCCTGTGGTAAAGACTAAATTTACGGTAGCATAGTCTCTTCATGTTCTTTTTTCTTTAGAAAATGAAATGGAACCTTTATTCCCTTGACTTATTTCTGAGTATTTCAAAGATAAATTGTTTGAAGGATACACTACTTTACAAAACAACTTTAAACTGTGTCCTCGATGTGATTACTGTAAGAGATGCTGTTGATAGTTTGGAAAGTTCTATTAGGATATTCTAAAACCTGTTTTAAGCATAAAAATATTTAAAATTCTATTTTAACTTTGTCCAATCTTTAGATGTTAGTTGCATTTATGGTATTCTTATTATTTATAATGCATAATAATGCAGGAATACTGCTTGCAGCCTTGGCACAGTCCCTGTGTCACCATATTGACAACAAATACAGGGGTTTTTGCATTGTTATGGGGGTGCAGAAGGGAGCCACTCTGAAACCTGAGAGTCTGAAGTGAGTTCTTGCTGAGAGCCTTCACATGCTCTGTGCTCTGTCCTTAGTTCTCAGGCTCTGTGTGTATCTGACCTTGTCGTGCTTTGAACACGAATCTGAATGAAAAAGGGAGTTGTTAAGCTGGGTCTTGCACTGGATTTTGTAAAGGCAGTGTCAGCTAAAGCCAAGCTATGAAGGGACTTGCTTGGGACTCTGCTGAGGCCCAAATACCACAAAAAGAGTGTAAGATACATTTCTGCAAACTCATCTTTAAATATCAGAAGAGCTGTGTTTTTCAGTAGCAAAGGTTAAAAGAATGCTAACGTCTACTTTACACTTCTGATGAATTGCTAATATTAAAAATGAACCATACCCTTCACTGAGGGCTCTGGATTTTTCCAGGTCTTGGATTACATTCAAAAGGACTTTAATCTTCTCCTGGTTCGACTGCAAGGATTCCTCCACAGACTGCAGCCTGCCTTGTAGGGCACAGAGTTCGCCTTGTGCCAAGTGAATTTGATTTATTTCGTTAATCTCTTTGTTGCTTTGCGGGTTTATTTCATTCCTTGGCGGATAAGACTTTATGTGAAATCCTTCTAAACAGCTGTTACACTGGGGAACATCTGACTGGGTGGAATTTTTCTCGATTTCAGCATTGCACGGCAGACATGGTTTTGATGCATTACTGCTGGTCAGTGACACTGTTGGGTCATCACCCCTTGGTAACGTCACCGTCACGCAGCTGGAACCTGGCTTGTGCTCTCCTGCCTGGTGACAGTCTCTGAGGAAACAAGGAGACGAGCTGTGGTTTGATGGGGCTGACAGTGGAGTAGTTTCCTTACTGCTGGCATCTTTACTGGCTCCAGGTGACTCAGAGTCGCTTTTCTGCACTTCACCAGCAGCAGAGTGGGGGTTACATTCGCTGCAGTTGGCGGAATTGCTTAGGCAAGGCTCTGCTCTTTCAGAATCAGATGACAGTGTGCTGTTTTCGTGACTTTCGTTGCTGTTGATGGCGGTAGAAGAATGCAGTGAATTACTCAAAACTGTGGTTGTGTCTGGGGCGTCCAGGGGAACATTTCTGTCTTGTGGAAAGCTCACATGAATGTATTCAGGCACCTGTGTAGACGCAGTTGTCTTGTCTGACTCTGAGAAATCATCCGAGTACCTCGGCCCATTGCTTTGTGCTTTTGATGACCTTTGACCCAAGCCCACCTCCCTATTCCTGCATCCATCCTCCAGGTGATTACTTATCCTCAAGTAGCAGAGCTCTGAGGACAGAATGTCTGGTTCACAAAGATTGCCATTTACCTGGAGAGAGTTTGCAGGCTCCGCTGGCATTTCTGTCAGCGATTTGCTTACTGTCAGTTTTTTCCTTTTAAAAACAGGGAAGTGCTTCCTGAGGCTGGGAGAAGTTTGTATGGCAATATTCCGAAGCCCCTTCTGAGCCCTTTGAAAAGCTGGAGACTGAGTTAGCAAAAAACTGTGATCCCTAAGTATTTCTGTTTTCCCAGCAGTGAGCGCTGTGTCTCGGGCAGGGTTGGCTTCCAGCTCTGCCTTGGTGCTGACACCATCCTCCTTGAACCGGACCTGCTGGGATTTGGTCCTGCGGTGCTGGGGGTGTCTCAGAAAATCTGCCGAGTCCAGGCTGTTCCTTTTCAGCAGCACTGGGCGCATTTTCATGTCTTGCTGTGCCATTGAATCACAATTTAAAGTCTGTAAGTAACGTGTTTCTTTGCGACCCATTTCACTGGACATTTGACCTGTATGTTAATGTTGTTCCTAAGACACAAATTAACAGCTTACTCCTGGAGCTTCTCATTCTTCTCCTTGTTATTATGTATATTTTCAACTGGCATGTTCTCTTTAGGGATCCTCTTTCAAATTTAATTGCTGATTAGACCAAAAACTAAGATAAATTAAATATAAAATTTAAGGAAAGATTTCTTGTGGCTTGGGAATGCAGAAATCCTTTTACCTGCAGCTAACATGGTCTTTGTATTACAAAACTGCAACAGGCTGTTTCAGTTAACTAATTTAAAGGTAAGGTTGAGTCTATGGCTTTCCTGGTGGCTCTCATTTGACAGCAGCTCTCCGTTAGGGATCCAGCTCGGATGAACCAGTCACATGTGTTTTATTTGTATGTTGTCTAAACAAGCATAATAACTTTTGGGAGCATTTTCATTTCTGATGCATAGTTGTACTGATGGAATATACCCATTAATACCGAACTGAATTGCTTTCTTTAGAGATAGTTTTTCTTCCTCAGCCATCTTTTTAATGTCCAGTTGAAACCAATCTTCCCAAACAGGTGAGGAAAATGTCACCACTTATGACCAGGGCAAAATGCAGCATCCAGTGGGATTCAGTGAGCAAAGTTATTGATGTGTAGTCGCTGCTGCCTTTCTTGCAAACACAAGGCAGATCATATCCAAGGGCTTGCCTCGGTTCTGGAAACAGGACAGAGGTCCAGGCTGAATAACCAGAAAAAGCAGAATAGCAGAAAGCGTTTCCTGCAAATAAAAAGACAACAGTTGTAGCTGAGCAAACTGGGAAACGGCGTGATTCTCTTCTGCTGTCTCCCAGGAACTTCCCATCATCACTGCTCCTGTAACTTTGGCAAGGAGATACTTGGACAGAAACTGAAAAATGTTTTAAAATTTTGAAGTGACTTAAGTTTTTTTCATATGAAATACAATGCTCAATAAATGGATATATATATTTATATAAAACAGATACAAAATACCATAAGCCTGAATCTGGTCCCAAATGCAGATCTTAAAACTTAAGCAGACAGATTTGAAAATGGCCATTAAGTCCTGTTATGGATGAAATATCCAAAACTGAAAAATAGAAACGTGAGTTCTTAATTTCGAGGCAAGTTGAGTTTGAAAATAACTCTTTTTTTTTTTTAAAGTTGTTAATTTCCAAGCGTTCAGATTTGAGTACAAGATTGCAGCTAAATTCCCAGCACAGTGGTAATTTACTGTTAGTTCTGTTCCCTTTTAATTCACTGGTCATTTCATTAGCCTTACTACTTCCATTAGTTCAGAATCTTTTATTTAAGCATTGCACAGATTTTACCATATTAAATTTACAAGAACTGGGGAGATGGGTGCACTGGGAAAGATCTTGTTACAGAATATAGCAAACTGTTATGTAGCATCAAGTAACCTTTAGGCACTGTAATATAATTTAAGCAAAGTAATAATGTGATATTACTCTATTATAAAGCTTTAAAAGAAAATGAGTGTCGGGTTCTTTCACTGCAGAGAGAAATGTCACATAAGATACTGAGGAAATAAATAAGTGCATTAATACCAAATTTTACTTTTGTGATATGCATGGGAATGCCTGTGCTGATTGTGCGCTGGGAACAGGAATCACAGTAAACAAGTCCAACAGTTTCCGCAAACAACATTCCAATGCCAAGTTCTGAGTTCTCATTTCATCCACTAATTACCAGAGACTTTTTACGGGTTTGTTTGAGAATTTATCCAAATATTGCAGGAGAATTCTCCCCATCACAGCTGCTGTGCTTCAGGCAGATGGACTACTTTAAAAGTAATACTTACTTGCCCAATTAAATTCCGAAAGAAGCTTTAGAAAGCTAATCCTTTGTGTTTTAAATAAAAGTAAAAAGCCTTTAAGGGTTTTCTGAGAGCTCTCTCCTTTGGCTGTAGAGGCATTTGAGCTACATTCCTGCATTCTTAATTTGAAAATTGCTATTTTAACTCTGTTGATTTTAAGCTACCTTGTCATCCAATACTCTGGGTTTACTATAAATCGTAATAAACATTTTGGTGCTGCTGTTTATATTAAATCAAGCTGAAAGAAAAAAAAATATAGCTAGGAATGTTCAAATATTTGGATTGAAAACCCAGACTGGTGAATTTCAATGAGTTGTAGGTGTCTGTGCTTGAGTTAACAAATCAGTGCAACATTGCCAATTACTAAGTTTAAATAACATTTTCCCTTGCCCAGCATCTAATTCTTCATTCTTTCCTGACACAGCAATTTAAAGTTCTTGTTTTACTCAATATTTGACATTGACCAAAGTAAAAAAAAAAAAAAAAATCCTAAGCATCCATTTCATAAAAATGCTGGAAATGCTTTGAGTTCATTAATTTAACTTATTTTTCACTCATGAAGAAAAGATTAAGTCAGTTTTAAATACAAGTCTTGTAGTAATAGTTACAGTGTTAGTAGAAGACATTCACTGGGGTTTAATGTTCCATGATCTCACATCCAACTCTGCAGCCTCTTCCTGCCCACCCCTTCCCTGGGCACTGCCTGGTGCCTTGGCTCCCCTGCTCCATGAGCTCTGGGGGTTTGTTCCAGTCTCACCCTCCCCTGTTAAATGCCCCCTGAGGATGAACCCCTGAGGATGGTTCATGTGATTTTTACATGGTGCACATTCCATGCTCCTCTTTCCAATGTTTGGAGTCTGTGAATCTCACTGATGTTGTTGCATTTTTTTTTCTCTTTGCCTTGGCTGATACTGTTAAAGAAAATCTTGACTTTTAAGGTCTCTGCATGCTTTGCACACACGGTTCCTAGTGGTGGTAGTTACTCCTCAGTGTAAACTTATCCTTGCTCCACTGCAGTTGTATCCCAGGGTGTAACAAGTGTACCCCCTAGAAAACCCTCAGGTGCAAAGTCTGCTCCCTCCAACAGCCACAGAACTGCTTTTCCAACCTGGGGATTGAGGGTTTGAGGTCCTAGAAATGCACACACAGCTCAGTCAGACTGACAGGTAGAGGTACTTTGACATAGTTATTTTTTTACATCATTTTTCTTCCATCTTTCCTGCCTTTGCCTTCCCAATTTCTTCAAGAGAGTCAAACTTTTTTTTTGGTTCATGTTTCAGTTTAATGGCTGAAGCTGTGGGTAGAGAAGTGCAGATGGTGAGGATAAATGGAGATTACAGGGAATTCCATGGAGTGAAAAACCGTGCAGCAACAGACAGTGGGGATTTTGGATGAGTGCAGATGTGCAAGAGTGATGGTTCTGGGGGTTTTTGCAATTTGTGACAGAAGTTCCTTATTTCACATGGTTTTTCAGCTCTTTCAGCTGCAGTTGGACACCTTAACTTTTCATTTGACGAGTTTGTTCAAAAAATAAATGTTCTTTTCTTATAGTAAACTCTTGACATATATTTTAGAATTTTTTTTCCCTTATGCATGTTTTAAAAATGGTATTTCTTGAAACTAAATGTTGGGACAGAACCTTTTCAATAAATAAAGGAACTAGATAAAAGATTGTGGGGGCTTTCAACAGGAAATGTAATTTGCCTTCCTCTTTTGGGCATCCACACTTTAGATTTCCCGATTCAGTCTATAGGAGAGGGTTGGAACAAGGTGATCTTTAAGGTCCTGTCCAACATAAACTGTTCTGATCCTGTGGTAGGTGACAGCTATAATAACTGTAAGATAATGTATTCAGGTTCAGGAGTTTTCTGTCATGTCTGATTTGTGGTTGGTCCTGTAGAATACAGATTTTCTATGGTGCACATTTGATGGATATTTCCAGTTTAGAGAGGCAGCTTGCTGTATTTAATTATGGTTTGTGTTTGATAAGAAGCTGTTTTCTAAGTGGGAGATTCTCAGGTTCTAAGAAGTTTGTGTGACTCTCACTTTCCCTTCATGTTGCAAATCTTCCCAGTGTTCCTAAACTCTTGCTGGGATCAGAGGCTGCATGTGGGGGCTGTTGTGAACTGTGTGCTTGTCAGTGGCTGCAAACAGCCTGGCCACAGCAGAGCTCTTCTTCTATGCAGGTTCATTTTTCAAAACAAAAAATTAATATCTGAAATGCACCTTTGTCAGTTAACAAGTCCCGATTAAGGCTTTGAGTGCGTTTGGTTTGGTTGTTGCTTTTCTTCCCCTTTGTTTTCTGTCTCCATCAGAAACTTCAGCAATAGCTGTTGGCCAGGCTGCCTAATTTAGTCATAGCTCTTCTTTGCATAAAAGTCATGTTGGGTTTTTTTCCTCAAAATAATGAGAGATGTTGAGGATAAGTTTAGATACGCTTCTGAAATCCCTGGAGACTGCAGTGGAATATACATCACCAGCTAGCACGGAGAGCTAGAGATGGATTTGAAACCATTGGAATTGGATGATGCTGAAAATTACCTCTTTTTCCTGTCCTCCTTTCTAGCAGAGGGAAATGGATGGGAATATGCTCAGAGCTCCAGAGGAACTGCATGCAAGGAGGCCTCTGAAGGGAATATTTTCAGATGAAAATGGGTGACAGATGCAGAGCCTATAAAGTAGAAACAGTCCCCCAGAAGTGCAAATTTGCAGCTTGTTGTGGTACACAGAAAAAGCTGGCAGGGAACAGGAAAGATGAAACTGCTGAGAGAGATTTTTAAATGGCTTCTGTGTACAGGGGCCTGTTGTTGATCACAACAAGGAGCCTTATTGCTTTGGGTCCCACAGAATAAAGCACAAAGATATTTATGAAAGTAAATGTGTTTATTATGAGAGATGAAGTAATTTGTGGAATATAGTTTTGTACCTGGAGTTTTCTCCAGTGCACAGCTTGTCTAGTGTAATATTCTTCTATTTCTTGCTCTAATTGGGCAGTACCCAGAATATCTGTTTCTGTTGGTGTGCATGGCCACAGAGGAGCTCTCAGGATGTGCTCAGTTTTCCCCTCCAGCAGTGCTTTGGTAATGCTGAGGGAACTTTGCCTGAGCAAAAAGGACTGAAGAAGGCAAGAATTCTTTTACAAATCCTGCTGGTGGTTTTTGTAAGCCTCCTCCAGGTAGGATCGAGGTGACTGGAGAAGAGGAACTAACAGATATGAGGAACGCAGGGTAGGATGGAAGCTTCTGTCCTCAGAAAGGGAACATTTCATTGATGGAAGAGATTACAGGATTTTGTCTCTGAATAATTTCACAGCAAGAGCTGAAAATTACTTCAAGTTGGTGAGACTGGGTAGAGAAGATGATGTGATATTTACTGCAGCAGAAAATGGACTTAGCTAAGCAAGTTTTAGGGATGAAACTTGAGTGTAGTTTGCCTATAATTTGATTGAGATGATGCAATGCCATTCCACATGAAGTGCTGAAGATGCACTAAGAGATAAAACCATGATGATCTTATTTCTGAAATAACTTTCAGAACCATGGTACTTGAAATTCCTTTATTCTACTTTAACAAAAAATGAAAGTCCTTTTCCTTTGAAAAGATGATAGATTCCATTTGCTTTGTCAGAAAAAAAGTCTTCATGGATTAGAAAATATTTTTATCTCAGTATTTGTTCTGGAGCATATACTGGAAATTGTTCATGCAAGGTTTAGTGTGAGGAGGTAAGATACAACTCCTTATTCACTTAAGAGAGAAGAATTTCAGTCACATATTTATATACAGACACAAGTTGGATTTTTTTTTTCAGTGTTAGTTTGCAAAGATGAGTGTACTTAAAACTGGGAAATTTCTCTTGAAGAACTGCTTGAATGCCTACAGGGAGAGGGAAGTTATCCAATGTGACAGGCTGGTGAGCTGGAAGGTGTCCAAAGAGCTGCTTCACGGCACCAAATTTCAGTGCTCTCCCTTGGATAAATCTTATCAGTCGAAAAAATATTGCTAAGTACTTGATGTTTGTATCAAAGTATGCACGCATTTTACACTTTAGATTATTGTAGTTTTATTTTCAGGCTTAATAAAATGTTAACAGTGCTATAGGTAGATCTGTTGGTAACCTGTGCATAGGCAGGTTTGCACCTTGGGCTGCTTTTCAGGCCTCAGTGCTTGGTTAGAGACAGATTAGTTCATTAAATTGACCTTTTGAACTTTCTCTTTCGTTGTCAATTATATTGACTATGCCTGTTAAACAGCAAAACTTACTATTTTTTCCCAAGTAGCAAACTTAAAAGCTGCATTTTTGTGGTTCCTGTGTTACAGGTTGCCACTGCCCAGCAGCTTTCTCCTGTTGAGACACTGTTGCAAGGAAAACCATTTAAAACCAGTACAAAGCTTGCTAAAGACAGTGACTTCAACACTGGAGTTGTTTTCATCATTACAGTATTTATTCAATTCTAAAAAATAAGTTCTGAGTGCACTTGCCACAGGCCCTTAGCTATCAGTTGGTATTTTTTCCCCAATAAATTTCTCACTTCAGATCAAGAATGGCATGGCAAAGCTGCATCCAGAAGTGTTTAGCAGTCTGCTGTGCTGCAGCTGTGTGGAACGCCTTGTAGGCACTGTGTGTTCACTTAGGATTCTTTAGGATCTCCAGATTTTTTTGCCACTTCATTATGTGGGAGTTTCAGTAAATGTAAGAGTCAACTGTTACTCTCACTTGTGTCACAAACCTGGGTGTTTGGGGAAGCAGTGAGAGAAGAAACCATACCCAGCTCTCACTGAAATACATTATGCCATGGCTTCTGTTCCCTGGGGAACTGCTGGAACCTGGGTGGGAATATTGGGCCAGGTCTCATTGTGGTAACAGGGCTGGAATTCAAAATTGCATCCCGAGGCTTTTATACCTGTGTTCCTCCAGAGCAGTGAATGACATCAGCAATGTGTGTAACTGGATATTTCATCCTCCAGAGATGCATTTTTTGTGCTCAGCTGAATGCACCTGGCTGTGCCTCTGCCCGGATGCTGGGTCTGAAGAACATTTTTGGTGTGAGGGAATTGAATTATGGCAGCTCAGACTGGGTTAGCAGCAACTGCCTGACAGTAAGTGCAGGAGAGACTGGAATTGTGCTTATTGGCTTTGGCAGGGTGTCTGCAGAGACTGACACTTCCCACAGGCTCCCAAATTCTGGCACAAAAAGCTACAGGTGGAGGAGAAATGGAGATTGGGATCCAAGGAGCTGGGGACTCCTCTGAGAAAATCTCTGAGCAGTTGCGGCTCTTTTCAGTGTCAGAGGCAGCTTTTCTCAGGTTTATCACTCTGCAGTGTCTGCTCAGTCACTCTGATGCCTTGGCACGTCTCCTCTTTGAATGTTTGCAAAATGGAGCTGTGGTATCATTGGCAATAAGGTTGGTGGTTCAGGTTCTTGTGTGAGTTCTGTTCCATCCTATCCTCAACCTGTCAGGAGCCAGAATTATCCATTCTGAAGGGGGATTGGTGAGGACTAGAGCAAGAGAGAAACCTCTGTTTATTTTGAGTCTCTGCTATAAGTAATTTTATATCAAAATACACCAGCCTGTTGATGTTGGAGAGTTCAGTCACATGTATTTTGAGGGGTTACAATTAAATAGAGGAGAATTGTGTGATAAATCTCTGCATGTTTGTTCTCTTCTTCTGACTTTGCAGTTGCAAAATACACATTTCGTATCATCAATAGTGAAGGCATTAAGGAAATTCAAAGTTCAGATTTATAAGACAAGTATTTGGTAAGAACACAACTCTTGATATCATGACTGTCTATTTAACTCAGTAGCTTTGTGTTGCAATAGAATAATGGGAAGGGACAACACAGAAATGTTTTACCTGTGTCTGGTCTGTTGTGCAACACTTCTCTTTAAATCCAGGAGAAAGGCAGCAGGTTCATTCTCTTTTATGAGCATTGTAAAGGTAGTTTTTAGAGTTGTCTTTTATTTCTGCTTCACCAAGTTATCCATAATTCTCTTTAAATTTATTCTGTCAATTTATGCACCACTTCTGCCCTGTATATTTAAACAATCTGCAACTTAATGTTGTTTGTGAGGTGCACAGATTATTAGTATTATTATGCAGGGCAGGTGCCTTTAAATTTGAATTGTAGCATCATTATTGCCTGACTACCTTTTCCAAAGGTAGAGAGAACTTGTTTTTGAGAAGCCTTGCTTTTTGTGAGGAGAGGATTTGAAAGAATCCCACTTCAGTTAATTATTTATAGCCTGAAAAATAACCTAGCCTTACAATTGCTCTCCAAGCTTTGCACCACTCCCTGTGTAAGGAGCACCAGGAAAATGAAAGTTTCTCTGCAGCTCATGTTTTGACAGACACACCCATTCAAAGTTAAAACATTATTACCATATGGAGCATTATTTTATATTATTAAAATATTTATGGGTAGATACTGGTTGTTCTTCAAAGCAATAGAATAAAAATTCAGTCAAAACTTGTCCCACTGGGGTAAGATAAACAACTGGGTAATTTGCTCTTCACATTTTATTCAAGTAATATTCTTTTATTTTTACTCTTTTTTTGGTGGTTACTGCTGGCTTGGGGCAGATTATGAAAGCTTAAATTGTCTCAGTACTGACAGGTACTGAGGAATGCTGGAATATGGGACGTTCAAAAAAATGCCAAGCAACTTTTTCTCCTGGTATTTAAGAGAAAATGTGTCTTTCTTCTTTATCCAAAGCTTGTTTAGTTTCTCATGGTGTTGGAAACAATCTGAATTACAAAGGGAATGGCCACTTGTCTGGAACTCAAATGCCCCTGATGACTGAAGGGCTTAGGTGAAATGTTAAAAAAACCTTAAAATAAAAGGATGAATTTACAATTTTTCTATCAACCTTGTAACTAATCGTGTCTCTATAGTCAGCTCTTAATCTTGATAATATTTATTTTTTAATATTCAAAAAATATTAATGTGAATAATTTCTTAAATCTATAAATTCTCCACGTGGAGAATTTGAGACTCTGCAGTTTGAGGTTATTGTTGGAGAAGCCTCAATGCCCCCGAGTTCAGGGCTGAGATTCAGAAGCTGGGAGTCTTTGGCACAGAGTATAACTCCTATAGAAACAGGATGAAGGAAATTCTGTGAAACTGTGGGGTCTTAGGAGGAGGAAATAGTGCATGCAGTGAGATAATAATGATGATATTTGAAAGGAATTCAATCCCATGGCAGAAAAAGTGAGATGATGACATTTTATTTTGTGTTGAGGTGGGGAGAGAGAGTGATCTGGTTACACACTAAAGTATCACACAGATATATTTATGTCCTGGTGGGCACATTCAGAATCATGGATCTTGTGTCTGGGCTGTCCTGGAGCATGTCCAAAGAGCAAAGTGCAATCATGGCTTACAAAAATAAATCATGAAAGTGTAGATAAACATTTCACTCTCCACCTGGTTGCGTTTCCAAGATGGCACCACAGAGGGAGGGAGGTGACCCTTTGATGACCTACTGATGGTCACTGAGGGGATGATGGACACCTGTGGGCACTCCAAGGGCTCTGAACCCTGCTGGAGAGATGAACACCTTCCCTGGGCAACACGAGCTCACGCCTCAGTGATGTCAAGGGCAAAACAAAAGCCTGTTTGTTTCCTTGCCTTTCCCATTTCAGGTATTCTCAATATTGCTACCTTGTAAATGATTTTATACCTTGTATAAATTCAAATTTTATTTTTAGCTTGCAAATATATATTTAGATAGTCAGAGAAGGTAATAATTGATGATTCATCTAATAAATCTGCAGTGTCCTGAGCTGTGTGGCACTGAGCTGGTTGTCCCTCAGGGTTGGGGTTTTTGTTATTGAGTCTTTACTGGGGTTGGCAGCTTGAAGAAGTCCAGAAGTTCCGTTTGGGAACTGCAATCAGCCTGACTAAAAGGCTGCATGGAGATAAATACCTTCGAGAAATTTTTGTATGCTCAAATTATTTTTCCACAAGTGAGGGCAATTAATTTCAAAGAAGACAGGCGATAGAAGACATACAGCATTCTGTACAAATTAATAGAAACTTCAGTTCCTCATATGTTTTGAAATATGTGAAGTCCTTTGAAAGTAATATGTAAGTTAATTGCATAAGCAGATGAATATTAGCTTAAACTCACTTTCCCTGCTCTTTCTGATCCTCTTCTAAGCATAAGAATGCAGAATGGCCCAAGTAATTGAGTGTTTTACCTGATTGTATCATCTCTAGTTGGAGAAGAAAAGAGCAGTCTCTGAAGTAGTTACATAATATGGGATATGACCTGCCCAGTCTCAGGAACAAAGATGACCTTTCTTCTTTTTTGTACCCCTGGGAGGATCTCCCAGGGCCTCTTAGTGAAATATCAGCAATTTTATAGAAGTTCCTTCCTTCTTTCATTATTCCATATGATCACTGTGTCGCCTTAATGGCCCTGCAATGAGGTTATTTTCAGAAAACTGTAGTGTTTTTGTTTTAAAGAATAATTTCAGTGTAAAAGGTCTCCTTGGGAATAGCTTCAGGTTTAATTTGGATAAGTGGCAGTGTGATTCAGGCAAAATACTGAAATGTAAACCTGTGCTATTAAGAAGGCAAGTAAAACATGGAGCACATAGCTGTGGTTGTATATCACTTCAGACATGACTGGACACGCAGATTTTCCAATGTTTTCCAGAAGAAGTTAAACAAGAAACCAAATGAGTGCATTGCCACAAAGCTGGGCCAGGCAGACAGCCCAGCAGCTGTAAGAGAGCCTTGGGTTAGGGTTATCATATAATGTGTCAGCTGCATAAAATTAGGGGTGTGCTTCAGGTTTTTATTGGGGGGTTGGTTGGTTTGTTTGTCTTGAAAAATTAAAAAACAAACAAACAAACAAAAACCCCCCCCAAAACCCCCAAACCAACTAAATGCTTTAAAAAAAAATTGGTAGAACCCACAGAGATGTTGCCATGTGTAATCTGTCAAGATTGCTTTGTTATTCCCCTAAGTCCAGAGAAAGAGTTATGAGGCAGCAATGTCTAACTGGCAGCCTGAGGGCATGTGTATCCTTGTATAACAGGAATCGACCTAGTTCAGGAGGAACATCCTTTCCTTTTCTAAAAAAATAAGTTTCATAGGTTAATAGAGATGTTTGTAATCCTGGTGTCATTTCTTTTGTGAAGAGCTTCCAGAAAATCCCAGCATTCTCAGAGCTATTTCTGTTGCAATAATTAAGATTTCTGTTAGCAGACAAACAAGGCTTATTTTCACGGCCTTTGCATGTCCCCAGGATATCCCACAGGTTTGCACATCAGGCTGTTTGCCCCCTTGGCTTCTCTGGGAGCATTGCTGTGCCCAGACCTGTGGGGACACCACTGCTGCAGGACTTGGAGGCAGCAGCAGGGAAATCATTTGAACAAGGGTCACATTTGGGTTTTTCCAGCTGCTGACAGTGTCTGGCCAGCCCCAACCCCTCTGCCAGCCCATGCCCACATCCTGCACGCTGATATTCCCCAGTCTCTCTGCCACCACAGAACCTGCTCCCCACACGCTGCTGTGACATCCTGCACAGCGTTCTTCAATCCAGCAGAGTGCAAGTTCCTTTTTCTGTCTTCTCCCAAATCCCTGGGACCACATCACTGGTTTCCTGTTTTCATGCTTGGATGCTCTGTTCCTCCAGAGCATCTGTGCCTTGAGCTGCACAACCTGCTAGGGCTGACCTAATGTCCTGGAACTCTCTAATTGCAGCACAGGCAGGCAGACTTTTGGGATGATCCGGAAGGGGTGAGGGAGCTCCACTACTGCTCCTGTAATTCAAATTTCCTCCTTCTCCACTGCCTCATTCATTCAGGATCAACATATCAACGAAATTAGTTCTCCTCTTGTTCGGTTGTAACTTCTTTTTTTAAATGTATGTCAATGATTTGTAATAGTTTGCTAAATATTCCTAAAATATTTTAATATTTGTTGTATTTAACATTCTTGGAGATCAAGACCTTGTACCAAGAGAAGATCAAATAAAAGACACTTTTACCTTATGTGACTACAGTGCCATTTGAAAAAAGAAAAATGGCCTTGATCTAGTACTAAATGCTTTATTTTCATATTTTCTAAATATAAGAAAGACATTTTTCTTTTAAGGAAAATATTTATGAAAAGATTACTCTCCATTACTGAATTCCTGACACTGAGCTCTGCAGTCTAAGAAATCTTGTTTTAAGATATAAAATATTAGCAGCTTCCTTTAAAACAAAAACTGAGCAGAACAAGTTACTTTTTTCTTTTTTTTCTTCTTAATGAAAGCGCCTTAAAATTGATAATAATCTAAATGGAAATTTTAATTCCAGTCCTTCAGCTTCCCAGACTCTTGCCTTAATATTATAATGTCGCAGCCGTAGTTGGGAGAATCTTTGACCAGGAACCACACAAGGGTTCACCAGATCCAGGTCTGGAATGGAATATTCAGCTCAATGGCTTTATGTTAACTACTATGGGAAAAGAAATCGTTTATAAAACATAACAGAATGATGTTTTCAAGATATGAGATAGCTCATCAAATATCTTTGAAGTCCTTTTGACTGTGTGATGCTTCAGCATCTACCAAATGCTAGTTGTGTCCCTCAGCTCTATAGAACTGGAAAGACAGAAAATTACCTGCTTCACCTCTGGTGGCATTTCAGGGCAGGACTGGAACAGAGATGACACCACTGACCACGATCTAAGAAGCTTTTATGAGCAGCTTCAGCAGCACAGTCCTGAAGCTGCTATTAAACCCAACAGCACTAACACAGAAAATGTAGTGGAGGTGTAGGTTGTAATGGTTCTAATCATCACCTTTTCTCTGTGTGTGTTGTTAGATATGTTCTGATGCTCCCACGCACTCTGTATTGCAGTGACTAACCATAAAAATAAGAGACTATAAGGCTGCTCAGGTGATGCAAACTCTCAATACCAGAGGTATAACAAATTATATTGCTCTGGCACTCTCATTGATCAAGTTTGCTTTTATATGCATGTGGTTCTGCTTTTGTTTGTTTCCTGCTGGGATTGCAATTCCCTAACACGTGTCTACACTCATTATTTCTGTTTGCTCTGTCCAGGAGAAGGTGTTGGCACCTTGGCTTCTTAGCAAGACCATCTATTAGAATTAAATCCTAGCTTAGAGAGGAGGAAAAATAAATCTCTGCAAATGGCCTTGAATATTTTGGCAGTAAAGCAGCACAAAGAAGTGTCCTTTTGGCACACAGCCGTCACCCTCAGAAGGAGTTCAGACGGGCAGATGATGTGGCACCACAGAATATTTTGATAATCATGTCTGGGAAATTGTTGGAAACTGTTTGAAGCCCAGTTTGCGTTTGGGAAGATTTGCTGTAACACGGTGCTGTTACATGAATACTCCCCCATTTTTCTGAGGATGGTTTGTGTTTGGGGTTTTTTGGGGAGCAAGATTTAATTTCAGAATAAGGATATAAGGATATAATTTTTTGCCAGAGGGATTTAATGCCAGGGGAGCAGAGGTGCCAACTTTTACCATCCTGGTGTGTTTTCCAAACAGCCAGAACAGGAGTTCAGTCTTGTCCCACTGTGGTTTTAGGATTCAGAGGCTCCTGGATTGCAGTGACTGAGCAGCCAAGGGACAGTCATGCCTCTGATGGAGCCTGAGCCAGGGCACTCTGGAATTCTCTCGCTTTTACAGGCTTTTGACTGGTTTTTCTTCTTCTCATCTTAAAAAATGGAAGAAAAACCAAGAGCTAAAATAATCCCTGATTTAGTTATTCAAAGAAATTTCACCCCTTGTCTTCATTCTACTTTTATTATAAGTACATAATGAATCCAGCTCTTGGGCTGGTGCTAAGTTATTAAAGGAATGTTCCTTATTCTGCCAGAGCCCAGGGATAATGTGTTAAAATCTCTCTAAAAAATACAGATTAGCATATGCACAAATAATTGATGCAGACAATGCTATTTGGGAAATTTCCATCTGTATATTATTAGAGTATCAAAAATGTCTGTTTATGTTTTATTATAATTGAAATTCAATCAGCTGGGGCATAAGTGGCATCCCTTGAAGGGACCCACACCTGAGGAGGATGCATAACTGGCTGTAGGTTGTGGATTGCAGATTATGGTCACAATCTACAGAATGTCCTGGTAGGACATTCTGTAATTTTTGGAGTTTTATCCTTTCATCTTTATACATGTGTTTCCACAGGGTTTTCTTTCATGGAGAATTCCCTATGCTTTCTATTAAGCAAGCTATGCAAGATCCAGTATAAAAAGCTCTCTTTAGTGAGATGGTGGGTTTTGCTATGAATTTTTGTTTTAGCCCATTGCTCTGCTAACCAGAATCCAAGATTTTTTTTTCAAACTTAGAAGTGGAGCCCACTGTCACAAAACAGCTAAAAATTTAATAAAATCCCCCACTAGATATCACTTAATAAACGAAAAAAAATTCAGATGCAAATTAAAACTGTTCCAACAGTTGCTAGTTGCTATTAATCAATCCTAAAGAAACACCGTGGGTAGATTGGTTAGTGTAATGGACATAATTTGTTGGAAAATTATTTTTATTGGGCCCTATTTTCTCCATAAGATCAATTTTAAAAGTAAGAAAGAAGCTTCTGGAGTGAAATGACTTTCAACAGTTTTAAGCAGAACTATTGTGAAAAGATTTTGTTTTAGCCACTCGCAAATGTATTTGATTAGTCTCATCTCTGATCAGGTAGTTGAAATTTAATTTCATTTTTCTGTCTTCAGTAAGTGCAGATGAAAAAGGACAAAATCAAATAGAGTGATATAGTTCTGGGAATACAGGAGATGGCTCTGTTTCATTTTTAAGGAAGTGAATCATCATCCAAGACATTCGTCTTCACATTGTGTAAATTTAAAGTACATGGCACAGCAATAAAAAAGGTTACTGCACTTTGAAGAGCCTGGATTGCTCAGTTCTGCTCTTTTTGATCCCAGGGCTTCTCTCCCTTATAGATGCTCTGTTCTCTGCAGCCTCCTGTTGCAGCCCTGGCTGGGTTGGTTCCTGCTGTTAAGTGTTGCTCCTCAGGGCAGGGAACTCTTCCCCCAGCCCCTGAATCACTTCCTGCAAGTTCCCAACTTGGTTTCCAGTGGAAATGGAAGAGATTGGCCAGTTTTTGTTCCAGTAAATAAGCCACGGGTGGTATTTTTAATCTTATTCCTTGCGTGTAGTTGGTGTGTAGCTCCAGTGTTTCTATGGAATGCTGAGTGCATCATCCCGAACAATGGGATGAAGGCACAGGGACACCAGGCAGGACCAGCCACGCTCTGCCTGCTTGGCTGCCCAGCTGCCTGAGTGGCATCAGGGCAATGCAACAGCACCTGGAATAAGAAATGAGGGAAATGAGCAGCCTGGCAGCCCTGGGACACGAGGGTGTCTCTGCGGACATCTCAGCTACCAGGGCAGGAAGGTCCCTCTGGCCTGCAGGACCAGGCTGGGAAGTGGCTCAGGTTATTGTGGGGACAATCAGTGGGATGCCGAGCAGGAGGGAAAAGCTGCACAGATCCCTGCAGGCAAAGGAAGGGAGATTTCATCTGATAGAACAGAGTGATCAGGAGTGTGGCAGCAGTGCTTAAGTCAGGAGGTGAAACAGCTCTTCTTTATTTCTCTTTGAGAACTGTGCTCTGGACTAGTTCAGTTTCCAAGCAATAATGACTCATTCAAGATCACAGCACCACAGAAGAATCACAGAATATTCTGGGTTGGAAGGGACTGACAGGGATCATTGAGTTCACCTCTTCAGGGAATGGCCCATACAGGTACTAAACCCACAGTCTGGGCATTATTAGCACCATGCTCTGACCAGCTGAGCTCAACTGAGTGCCTTATGACCTCATTGATTAATGTTATTCAGAATTTATTTGTAAATATGCCTTGAAGAAGAACACAATAAACTCATATTACAGGAAAAGTAGTAAATTACACAACTGTGTTTGAACACAGACTTAAGCAGAAGTTAAATCAGTTACGGCGGAGTGTTCATATCATCCAGAGACGGTAGTAGAAACTCTGGAGTGGATTTATGGCACAAAATCAGCCAAAATGCAAAACCCAGCAGCAGAAAAAACATTGCAGAGAATGAAAAATCTTCTTTTTTTTGAATATTGCTGGAAAATCAGTGCGAAGTTAAAAATACACCCGTGTAAAAAAAACCAAAGATGGCAAAGGATATACTCCATGAAAATCAAGCTACTTTTGTGTCCTATCATGAGCCATTATTTTATTGCTTTTATCTAGGTATGGAAAACTCTTGAATGAAATAAGACTGAAATTGTTGTGTTTGTCTAACTTGTAACAAATCCTAAAATTGCACAGAGCAGCTGCTGTCACACTCTCACTGTGTTACAAAATTGTTGTGTATTATTCTACCTGGTAGTCTGTGGCTTTTATAGTTGCACACCCTTTTAGCTAAACCTTGTGAATGGAAAGAAAATGGTAGAACAAGCTAAAACAGCCCAGCATGTTTTCAGTCAGAAATCCAAGGCTGTCAGTGAGATGCAGAAGCAGGGTGCTGTTCAGTCAGCTATGAAACACAAGGAGACAGAACCAATGAACTGTACGAATGTATAAATGGAAAATTAAAAACTCACACCCACTAAGAGTTTCTGTAAATGAATTCTGTAAGAATGTTTCTGTAAATGAATTATTAGTGCCATGTGCTCATTGGCAGGCTCCAAGCCTGGATGGATTGGGAGCTATTCCCCATTTCACACGTGATGGATACTCGAGGTTGTTGCATAGCAGCCTGTCCTAATGTTTATGTATTTGTGCCTTTCCAGCTCAAAACAGTACATTTTAGGGCTGCTCATGCATTGGCAGGAACATCTATTTCTGGAGAGAAACAGAACTACTGCATCCACAATTCACTTGAAATTCTGCTTATTTTTCCTTCCAGATAGGTATTGTTTAGTATTTGCATAATATGATCAAGATGTTTGTCTCAACCTCTACATATGCCACAGTTCTCAATGTTTAATGGAGTTTCCTGAGGAACTGTGGCTTCAAGCTACTCTGGTTCTTTGTGGTATCACTGAGCATCTTCCATACTTGTTCTCATGTTGCTCTTTAGCTCATGACAAGGAGCAGCTGTGATGACTCAATCATTCTGAATTACTGTGAAGACAGTATTTTTGGAGACATTCTCAATAACAGACTTGTGGTACAACATAAATATTGATGATTTTTAACACTTGATTAAAATAGTTGATTGGTTAGTCTTTCTTTGATTGCACTCAAGATATTTATCATTTTTCCTCCAGAATGATGTCTGTACTTATTTCTGAACAACAACAACAAAAAAACCCGAAAAACAACCCAATCAAAACAGAACTCTTTGGCCCAATGAAATTCCTGGGCCCTCTCTTTATGTGTGTTATTTTTACAATTACTGTTTCTAACATGCAATGAATTTTGAAACTTCTGTCCGATCCTAAAAGGGAGTTCAGAATTAAATCTATGATTGCTGCAAACACCACTAAATGCTGGGTTGTTTGATAAAGTTTCTTTGCCCCATAGGGAAAGCCGTGTGTTAATCAGACATGAACCATCATTGGTGTGGGGTCACAGGTTGTGAGGAGGGAGCAGAGCCCCCTTACCTCACCCTGCCTGTGAGGGTGAGCAAAATGAGCATGTCCATGTGGTTTTGTGTTTACACTCAGGCTCTGCGTTGGTGAAGTGCTCTGTTAATGAGGGTAAATGCTACTTAAGTGCCTACATTAAATAAATATCCCCCTGAGTCCTTCCAGCAGTGCATCTGCATGGGGATTGCCTACCCTGCAGCCACTGAAACCCTTCTACTTGAATAGATCAAAATGTAGCTTCATCCTGTGTTATTTCTGTTGTTTTTCCAGTGCATTTGCCTCATCCTTGTGCTGCTGCTCTATTTGAAGTTACTACGGCAACCTGTCACCATCTGCTCTTATAAAGTGTGCTGGGCTTGTGTTGCTAGGTGTTGAAGTTTGTCATCTCACTCATACCATCCTGATGTTCCTCAGCTGTTTCTGCTCCTGCACATGCTGCATCCACAGCTAATTTGCACTTTTTCAGCAGTGCAAGAGTTTCCACATCCTCCTGCTTGACCTTAGGAAGCCCTGTTTGTTTTTACAGAATAAGTCTGCAATTCCTTTTGATGTACTTTGTGTACACTCAACCAAAACAGCATCTCTTTCACCTCACCCACTACTTTGCAATATTTATACTAAAGCCAGCACTTTATTTCATTTATAAATGGTATTAAGGGGGTTTTAAGTAGACAGAGAATTTGAATATTTCCTGGACATTTTCTCCTCTGTTTTATTTTCATTTTACCACCTATTTACTCATGTTCCTGCTCCTGACAGCAGTGCAGTGCTCATACTATCAATTTCCCTATGTCTTTTTTTTTAATTTTTTGTCTTCTTTTTAAAATCTGACAAAAAATTGGATAATTAAAATATAGTATTCAGTGCAGTTTCAGTTTTGGGTTCTTTTGTGTTCATAAGGAAATTAATGTATTGAAGTTGGGGAACATTTTATTAGATCTCCTTACAGTCATGCAGAGTTGTTTCTGGGGTTTTCTCTGTTCACATTGTCTCAGCAGCCAAGTGTTTACTTTGATACATTCATTTTTTATACATTTGACCTAGTTCTAATTAATGTTTTCTGCTGTAATTCACCGCCTAAATCCTAATGAGCTTGAGCACAGCTAAAATGATTTGTTTGGCTTCTACCTGAACTTCACCTTGTCTGCCACAACCTTTTCTATACCATTCAATCCCTATGTACAGCGTTTGACCTAACGAAATAAGTTTTTTAAGAGACTGCTGTGTGATTCTGAATTCCTTTTTGCCATCCTGTGAACACGCAGGCTGTGTCCAGGCACAGCAGCTGCCCCTTGTGCAGAACTTACTGTATTCACAGGCACTTCTGCTCTTTGCACACTCCAGTAAGAGGCACTTAAAGCCCAGGGGAGAATTTCAGTGAAGGCAGAGAGGTATTTGCAGGTTTGATCACAGCTGTGGAACTGTGTTATGCTTCAGCTCTGCCAGTGAGAGTGGCAGTGCTGGGGGTGCAGGGGAGCTTCAGGGATCCGAGGCTGCCTCTGAGAAGCCAATATTTATTGCTGCATTTGGGGATTAGGAGGGAGGGGCAAGCTTTAAACCTGTAAAGATGCTAGCAGATGATTTCTGATAGTTGAGATTGCTGGCAAGAAAATGATTAAAAATCAGACAGTATTTGTAATTCCCTGCTTTACAGTTACATGGAAAGGCTGGAGGAAGTTTTTGCAGCAAACCACCTTTCCTGACACCTTTTTTATTATCATTCAGTCCAGCTGATGTGAATTTGACACGTTTGATGCGAGGTCCTGGCCAGCAAGATGTGATGTTTGTTTATGGCTTTTTTCAAGGCTTATCATCTGTTAATTTTAAAATCACCATACCCAGTCACTAAGGCATTTGAGCTGTACCACAGTCACAGACATAGCTAGACACATTTTTTGAAGTTGGCTTTAACAAAAGAAATAACCTTCTTAAAGTCTTTATGCCCTTAAGCATCATGATACATCTATTCAATGCTTGTGAAGAAATGCTGCTCATTCTAAGCAGTGATTATTTAACTTGAGTCTAGAAAGGCATTCAGTGGGAATGCTTAACTACTAAAAATACGAGCTGCTTTTCGTGTCAATTCTCTAACTTCTGCCGGTAATCTTTTTGCAAAATCAAGGCATGAGAAGAAAACCCCCACACAATTTCAGCACCGAATCCTTTGCAATTCATTATTCCTTTCAGCTGTGCATTTAACACCACAGCAAACATTTGCCTGCTCCAGAACTGTAAAAGTGAAGTACTACTGCAGGAAATCCAGCATTTCTTTTAGAAGAGCATCAGTACCCGAGAACACACGATTTCTTACCTGAAAGCTTTTGGTTTACCTGCAGAAAATGAGTCTTCTTAGCCTTAAAAAAGTAGGCAAGGCTCCCACTGGCACTAAGGTTACTCCAAAAGAAGGTACTATAGGTCCTTTAGGTTGTAATTTCACTCTTTGTATGCAAGAAGTGTGCTGGGTCTGCTCACGGAGGAATAAATAAATAAAGCCCCAGCAGCACGAAGAGAGGAGCAGCTGGTGGAGGGAAGTACAAGACCTCTAGTGGTGACAGGCAGCAGCTGAGGCAGGGACACAGCCACAGGCAGAGCTGCTCCCTGCCCTGGAATGGGGACAAAATGGTTGGGAGCCACTGTGATGTAACAGCGGGACAGAGCGAGCCCGAGTGGCACTGAGCATCCCAGTGACACGGAGCATCCCTGGGACACGGAGCATCTGAGTGACACTGAGCATCCCAGTGACACTGAAGATCCCTGTGACACTGAGCATCCCGGTGACACGGAGCATCCCAGTGACACTGATTGTCCCAGTGACACTGAGCATCCCAGTGACACGGAGCATCCCAGTGACACTGAAGATCCCAGTGACACTGAGCATCCCAGTAACACAGAGCATCCCAGTGACACTGAGCATCCCAGTGACACTGAGCATCCCCAGCAGCACCTGCACACCCAGGGCTGGGCACTCCCCAAGCCAGGGCACAGAAAGGAGCGAAGGGAATCCAGTAAATGATTTTGTGTGCTCACCCATTTTGTTGTTAGAATAAAATCAAAGCGTTGGAAGCAGGCTCGTTTTTAATCCAAGCGTTAAAACTTCCGCAAATTAAAAGGAATCGATAATGGGGGATCTTTACAGTCTTAAAGGAAAACTTCAAATCGTTAAACTCACTTTTATTGCTTGGGAAAGAACCGTCTTTGTGGCTTTCAGTAACTTAGAGTGAAAACTCATAGATACAACAGATAGGTAATAGAAAACTCATAGATACAACAAGATACAATCATGTCTCTTTCAGCATTTTGACTTTAGGATCTGAGAAAGACTAAATACTTCCTTTTGAGGAAGTTTGAAAGAAGTTTTAAGATACAAAGTTCATAATGTTCTGTGAAAGTTTGAGAGTTCTCTAATAGCTGCTTAAACACCTGCAGAATGTAAAAAATAGTGTTTCTTGCACTTTTTCTTCCTGTGAATAACAGAATTATTAGAAATTTTTGATTCTAACATATTTCTTCCCATGGATTCCTAATAGAAGAATCCTAGGGAACATCACATGGCTTTTAGGAGTCTTACGGTGATACTGAGTTGTACTTTATATAAGAAGTTTTCTTGTCACAGTGTGTGTTTCCATGTAGTGTCTCATTAATGATGCAGCTTTCTCACAAGAGCCTGTCCCTTGCCAAAGCCGCTTTTGAATAATCCTGTTGGAGTTTTTAGTTTGTTTCTTTCATCTAGGCTCACAAGAGCTTGAATATTATTTATTTTTACATACATAAAGGGATTTTTCAGTCATTTCACGTGCTCCAGCTTTAGAAAGGGTACAATCCAATGTGTTAAGTGAGCCACGTGTGTTGATTCTGCCTGGTTTGCTTTCAGAGCCATTTTGTGGCGTGCATGACAGCCATCCTAAACCAGATGAACGACCAGCATTATTCAGTGTACATCGAAACCTTCCAGACAAATTCAGAACTCGTGGTGAGTACTAAGTGATGGTGGAGTTGATAGTTACGGTGTTTGATTTCCTGTGAAAAATCAGTAGATTTTTTTTGGAGTTTCTTATCTGAATCTTCCTAGAATGAATTCTTTTGCTGTACATTTTTTGCCTCTGGGTTATTGCACTGCCTCCCTCTTCGGATGGTGGCACTGGACAACGCTGTAATCAGAAATTTGGACAGAAACAATTTTTTGTGTTGATCCTGGCACCAAAGTGGTGATGTAAATGATACAAAATAAGTAATAGGGTCTTTGTGCTCTATTCTTTTGAGGAAGGGAAAAAGAAAGAGAATAAACTCACAACAAAACAACAGCAAAACTTGCCCTCAAGTAGTTGAACATTCCTTCCACACTCCACACACAGTGATCCATTTCCATTTTCATTTTCACTATTGAGCCCACTCCTGGTGCACATAACGTTGTCAGCTAAATGCAATAAATGCCCTGTTCTTGTAGTGCATCCTTTCATTGCAATTGTTTCTACCAGAATTTAATGGTGCCAGAAGGTTTCCATGGTCCTGTGTGTGTCCTTTGACATTCCTGGTGTAGCTGTCAGGTAAGGCAGGGCAGTGGCACAGGTTTGCATTACATCTACAGTCAGTCCCTGGAGGCAATATCTGCACTTGTCAAGAACTGATCACTTTCCTTCCTTTTTTAAAGTCAGAGTGGTGCCATAACTGAAATTTTAAATATGGAGTAAATGGAGTAAAAAATGAAAAAATCCTGTATTTTTCCAACCTATTCATTCTTATGCATAGTGAGACTAATTAATAAAAATATCAAACTTTATTCAGAAGTACTACAGGTTTTTCTTCCATTCATTTATGCCTTCTATTTTCCAAAGAGCCCTGTATAATGACTTTAATGTACTGGCTTTTAGCTTCCATTTTTCCATTTGGAATCGTTGCTGTTCTACAGGACTTTGCCTCCAATCTCAGATTTACTGGTATCACCAGGAGCTCTTCCCTTGACTTCACTGAGAGCAAAGTGGAACCCCACCTTGGCTCCTTAATCCCACAGAAACCTTTCCAAGTGGAGGTCACACAGCCCCAGCCTGACTGTATTTTGTTCTTCCAGGACTTCTTGATGGAAACGTTCATCATGTTCAAGGATCTCATTGGGAAGAACGTTTACCCCTCGGACTGGATGGCCATGAGCATGGTGCAGAACAGGTAAGGAGGGGAGCAGGACAGTGCCCCTGTGCTCTGTGCTTTTGGAGAATGCTTCATGCCCTACAAAACAGCTTTCAGTGCAGTGCAGGATTACTTTATCATTCCAGTCTGGGGAAGGTCATCTGAAACAATCCATTAAAGAGCTTCTTGTCTGTGCTTTAAGTCTCTTTAAAACGGAAAGGGAAAATCGCTTACTTTTTAAAATTTATTCACCTTTACTGCTGAACTTTATCCTGGGTTCTTGTTTTCAAAGAAGCACTTTGAGTTTAGGTGCTGGATTGTGCTATGAAGTGAATACACTTTTAAAGCAAGACTTCTGTTGACAGTCACCTGTACTATATTTTTGTAGGGATGGTGGTAACTCTGAGTTTTCTAGAAGTTGCAGTGGGACAGATCTAAAAGTTAAGTGTCAAAAGTACATAGGTTGGAATGAACTTAGTCCCCAGATGCTGTTTATTTGAAATTACACTGTTACACAATTCTTCCACTTTTAAAACGGGAGGACTGAGGATACTTAATAAAGCTGATCATCTCCTGAGAGTGCTCAGTCTTAAGGAAAAGATTTGTCAATAAAATGTACAGTTTTGTAATATTGGATTTTGATATGGAATACATTTTAATCTAGGATTTGAATGAAATTATGTTAAATGAAAAGATTTTGGGGGGCTTTTTTTTTGTATTCTGTGATTCAAAAGTGAAGATTATGTTCTAGAGGGTAGTGATGGTTCTAGTCACCTGTCCAAACCTCACTGTGTCACTCAGGCACATTAATGACCATGTAGAGGGATCCCTGACCCCTCTTCTGAGGTGGGCAGGTACAGATGTGTGAATTCAGGTCAGATTTTGTACATTACAGGAGTTTCATCCCTCTTGGTTTTCTGTCTGAGCCAGTCTTTGGCCTCTCAGGTAAAATCTAACTCCTTGCACATTCTTATGTTGCTGCTGCTGTGATTGCAATGAGTTTGATGTAGCACGGATTGCTCTAAAAAATAACAATTTAATACTAAACTACCTACAGTCATTTGGCACAGGTCAGCACATCAAACCTTTCATATGTAAAACTGTTTCTCTCATCTAGAAAATGCTGTTGACACCTGGATTATCCACAAGTGTAGGATTATTTTATTCTGTGAGGGTGGGAAGTGTCTGTCCTGGGTCAAAGAATGTCTTTGGGGCTTCAGGCTTCACCTGGTGGTGTCTGTATTCAGTCAGGTTCTGACAATAAAAATTGCTTTGGGGGACTGTGTGTGTGTTCATTTGCCTCCTAATGACTCTCAACTCTGTGGACAAGTTGTTCCAGGCAGGTTTTGTTGCTCTAAGCTTTATCCTGTGCAAAGAAATAAGTCAGCATTAAAGAAATACTGTTTAGAAGCTATTTAATAGTTCTGTAAACACATCGCTTCCCTAAAATAACTTGGCGCTGTTTATACTCCTTGATTATGTTGCTGTTCTCTGGAATGCATAAGGAAATGAGTTATTGATCTTATTTTATGTCTTAATTTTATGTTATATCAACAACTGAGAGGGAGGATTTTTATCAGTCTTTATAGAAATTCGGTTTTGTTTTTTTCTTTGTTGGGGCTTTGGGATGGTTTTTTTGAGGGAATGAATGTTCTACAAAATAAATTGAAGACTAATTTAGTTTTCTGGATTTGTCTTGTTAACATTCTTTACCACAAACCAGAGAAGTAGCAGAGAAAAAGTCACAGGGGATCAGGCTTAGGTCTCTCATAATAACACTGAGAGAAGAAAAGACAATTAAAATAAAACTTCAACAAGCCAAACAAGAGAAATATCAGCACAGTGCAAGTTTTGCATTCTCTATTCCCCTGTTGTGAACAGGAGGCTCATGCAGCCTTTTTAGTCCCTGGAGGAGGTGCTTTGCTGAGTCTCCCTTTTCTGCATTTGCAAAGAGCTTGGTGAGGGCTGTGGGGCACATCTGTGGTGTCACCTGGGCAGTGGCGGGGTGTAGCTGGTGGCACTTGTGCCCTCAGAGTGTGCAGCACAGGCTGCCCTGCACGACCCTGAGGGTTTTGTGGCTTGCAAGGAAAGTGGGAATTGGAGGAGTTTTGCTGTAGGAGGGACTGCAGAACAGAGATGTGAAATCCATCTGCTTACAGGGAGCGGGGAGAGGGAAGAACATCAGCAGCACTGCAGGTCTGCTCCTGTTTGCTGAGCAGGACACCCCAATTCCTGTTATCTGGAAGTAAAAACAGGCAGGGCCTGAATGATATCAGGGATATTTGAGCTAAAAGTTGGATGTCTGGCATAGATGGGGGCACACAATGAGAGAATGGCTTCTTACAGGGTCCAAAGGAAGGGAGAATGGGCATGTTCTTGTCCAGGAGAAATTCTGGTGGGTAAGTAGAAAGAATTGGAGTAGAATCTTAACTGACTAAACTTACTTATCCAGCTTGGCCTGTGTCAGGATGGAATGATTTAACTCAAATTCCTTTAAATCACTATGATAAACAATGTTTTCTTTGCTTCCCAGGCATGCTCATCCCAAAGCACTTTTGAGGGAGGCAGAGGCTGTGTGTGACAGGCAGTATTCAATGAGTAGCAGAGAATGAAAAGGGGGAATGAAATCATGAAATAATGAAATGTCTTTTCTTTTTCCTGTTTTCCTCCCCCTTCCGTTAGCAGCAGGATGGAAAGAACACTTTTTTATGGCATGCTAGATAGGACAGAACACTCTGAACATCATCATTGAGGTCGTGAGGATATAATATCTGAGTTGCTTTTATGATCCTCCATGGTGGATTTAATTAACTTTTGTTCTAATTAAAGTTGCTTACTGCATTCTTCTCATTAGTTACTACTGCTTGTATGTGCACTTTATTCCACTCATGACACTTAGATATTGGCTATTAACTTATTAAAAGCAGTAATTCCTAAGTACATGGCATTTGTGGGGAAATGCTCAGCTGGTTTAGGTAATACCATAGAGTCTGTTTATCTTTCAGCTGTTCATAATTTTAATTTAGAGGGAGATATAATTTCTACCAGGAAATTCGTGTACTTTATTGTCAACATGAAGTGCATGGGGAGTCAGATTTGCTGAGTGAAAGGAACAGTTAGCAGGGTTAGTAACCACAGGGAAAGGGTTCACAGCCCTTCCCTTGTCCTCTGGGCTGTGAAATGATAATTCCTCACAGGGAGGCTGAAAGTATTTGATCTGACCATAATGAGTACCTAGGATCAGTTTGGTTGGTGCCCAAAGTGTCTTAGTGAGCACTTGGTTTGTTTGCATGCCCATTTGGGTTGGGTTTTGAACCCTTTTTTGCCCACGCTAGTTTGAGGTATTTAAAAAGAAGAGAAAACAGGGTTTCACCAGCCCATTTCAAGGTCAGATCCTACTCACTGAAAAAACTCCTGCAAGATAACACTGTAGGGTATTTTCTAACGCCAGTAGTTCAGCTTTTTCTAAAATATGTTTTCATTACCTGTGTATCTGAGTGTTTTCAGACATCTGTCAGAGTCAAGTCTTCCCCAGTGCTTTTCAAGTCTAACTTGAAAGGTTTAGCACTGCAGGTATTTGGCAAAAGAGCTGGAATTGTTGTCAATTTCCTTTCATTATACATACTAAAAATAGCTGCTTACTTGCTGATGAACTGCTTTGTAACACCCTCCAGACGTGGTTCTCATGGAGCTCACACTTGGGGCACTGTCATTAGTGCAGCCAAAGCTCAGTGTGCCTTCAAATCAGTGTCACCTGCAGCCCCAGGCACCTCAGCACTCTCAGCCTGCCAGGGCTGAGGTTCTCTCACTTCTCCTGGTCCTGCCCAGGCAGCAAAGGGGGGCAGAGGAAATTCCTCTTCGGTGCCTCAAGGGGCTGCTGGGACTTCTGGTCAAGAGAGGACAATAGGGATTCCAGGCCTGGGTTTTTTGGGGATTTTTTTCTGTTTTTCTTTTCGTAGATCACCAGAGAATGGCTCCATAGCACCTAGAAAATTTGTTTTCCACATATGTATGGATGGTCCTGAACACAACCTTGGAATAAGTGTTCAAAGCCAGGTTGAACAGGGCGTGGAGCAACCTGTCCCAAAGGAAAATGTCCCTGCCCAAGGCAGGGGATGGAATGAAATGAGCTTTAGGTCCCTTCCAACTCAAACCATTCTGTGATTCAATGAACTCAAGTTGAAAGGGAGAAAAACCTCAAATTAATGAAAATATTTGAGCTGCTTCTCAGTCTTCCATTCACCTATTGATGGAAATAAAATTCATCATATTTAACAAACAAACAAAAACCCATCCCAACCCCCAAATGAATAGTTTAGGTTAGTTTTGTCCTGAAAGCTGATTCATTTATGTAACTAAGGTTGAATGACAGTGTTATGGTTTATTTTGTGCAAATAAGGCAGAATTTAGAAGGCTGATCTGCTGCATATGAGTAACTTTTCTTTGATCCTGTTTTCCTCTGCAACTTTTGACTGATTTCAACATCTTCTTATAGAAATGCTGTTGTTTTTATAAGGGCTTGAATTTTCAGGGGACCAGAATATATTTATACACAGGCTTATGGCACATTGCAGAACTTTGTAATTTTAATGTATGAAAAAACATTTTTAGCAACAAGTATAAATGTCTAACAAAAAAATTATTTTATGCACAGTTGCAGAAAAGGGTAAGTAAGGTATTATAACAAATGCAAACAAATGTTACTGTTTAGTCATTGATTTAATGGTGTACAGTGATAGGATGTGTCCTTGGACAGTTTGGCTTTGCTATGAGACTAAAAATGTCCTTGTTGAAATGCAGTTTCACTGTTAATTTAAAGTTCCTTTCAGAGGGAAATTTATTTCTTTATTGTTTCCCATGCTGGGGTGTTTGGTACATAACATGTTATCAAATTTGAGTCTCCTGTCCATTAAATCCAGATTCTTCTGTTTCCTCATTGTCTTTCTCAGTCTCTACAACAGTCAGTGTTTGTAATCAGGGAGATGCCACTAAATAGTCCTGGGGCAGTGGGGTAAGGCAGGTGGGAGCAGAGGCAGGTGGGAGCAGAGGCAGTGCTTTCCCTGTGGCTGTGCTGTGCTCCCAGGGAGAATTTCACTTCTCCAGTGTGAGAGTCCTGCACTTCTCCTGTGCCAGCAGCTCCCAGCCTGGCACAGAGTCAATTCCATCTGCAGGTGCCAATGCCCCCCTGCCTTGCCATCACCTGCATCCTCCCAGCACAAAGATGTTTATTCTGCACTACCTCTGCTTGTTTCTGCTTGTTACCTGTGCTGTGGGATTGATTACCTGCTTACCAGGAACCCAAACACTCCCTTGTGTGGTGGCTGCAGCAGATAATCTACCCAGCGAGGGAGGCAGCTGCCCACTGTGGGCATGGGGCACAGTGGATGCCTGCTGGGTTTTAACTGCAGACATTTATTTCATCTTTTATCTGAAATGCAGAGAGAAAATGTGCAGGGAGGTGTGGCATTCCCACTCCCACTGCAGAGTGTCTCATCATTCCTGCTGCTGGGATGCTCACACTCCCAGACCAAGAGACAAGTCCTCAGTGGAGAAAACAACTCAACACAAAAAAAAATAATCTTGGTAATTTGATATTCTCAGGAAGCCAGTGAGATAAACTGTTACTTTCCTAGATACAACTTTGACTTGCAGATAGAAACCCCTGAGGTTCTTTGCAATGTGGCCTGTTATAAAATGTTTTCAAGTATTTTAATTTTAATAAAACATCTGGGGATTAAGAAAACAAGGAGTATTTTCCCCTCTGTAGAAAAAGTGCAAATGAGTAAAAAATATTGAAGAGATTCCCCACACAAACTGTTCAATGTGTCTACAGAAAAGACTAAAAATTCAATACTCATAATTTTCATTAGTTGTAAGTGCAATTGAGAAATCCTTCTGTGTTCACCATTCCGAGTAACTTTGACCCAACTTCACCTAATTAGAGATTCTGAGGAAATAAAATACATGCAATTTCCTTGTATTTAACATTATTTTGAACAGTTAATTTGCATATTTTTTTACCAGAAGCATCACAAAATAACCCTGCTGGTGTATTATGTATTTGCTGCATAATCATCTCTTGTAAAATTCATGGTCTGCTGGTTCAATGCAATGAAAATCAGTGGAAGAATGGAGAAGTAATTTCACAGTATCAAGTCAAACTTCCTTCAAAAGTGAAGGCTGTGGGAGTTTATTAGTGTGTGACATCCTGACACAACCCTGTTAAGACATTACATTCATCTTTAAGAACAGGGTTTCAGCTTTCTGTCTGATTCCCATTCTTGATCAGCACTGAAGACAGCAAGTGATTGTTAATTTTTTCATTAATTCAGAATATTTCTACTATGCAAAAAATCATCTGGAACACACAGAAAAGCAAAGGAGACAGTAGTGAGAAGAAAGTCACAATATAAGCAAAAATTACTGAAAGTAATGAAGTACTGAAACCTCTCAAGCTGTTTTCCTTTGAGCCCATTCTGGCAGCTCTTTGTACACTTCATTTCCAAGCTATGAAGTTCCTTAAAGCATTCGAAACATCCCATTTCCAGGAGTTTGGCATAAAATGTGCACCTAATATGCAGACTTGAAAATGGATTTTGGTTCCTAAATGAGAGCTACACAGTGTTTAAAGCACGTTCTGGGTGGATGATGGAGGAAAAGCCACACACAAAGAGCCTGTTGGCCAAGTCAAGGGTGTCACAAGGAAACTTGGCTTACCTGGCACAAAGCCACTGCACATTCCTGATTTTCTCTGGGAGTTCATTGTGCTGCTGTCAGAGTAACTCTGACACATTACTGCATGCAGTGTTCTGGATGCTTGGCAGAGCTGTTTAATGCAAGTTTTCCAGTAATGCTGGCAAGGAAAAACACAGTCTGTAATTGAGACAAGCCCCAGTGTTGTATTTGAGACAGGAGCAGCTGGGGCACAGCCATTTTGAAGCAGTTGCTTTCTTACTGTGTGATTTAGTTACACTCTGGATGTACATTGGAAAAGAATTTCGGAATATGGCAGTTGCTTTATCATTAGAATTCAATATGAATGGTTCAAGAAATTATTCCTCAGTCTGCAGCCAAGCTGAGTTGACACAAAGGAGAAATATGATGAAATTATTCTCCTTTTTTTGTGCCACTGGCCATATTTCTGCAGTTACCATGGAAGTGGATTTCTTCCCAAGTGTTGCCATTATTGTGCTCTTCGTAACTAGGTTTCATGTAGCCACAAGGTTTTTAAATATTGTTTCCATCTTGCATTACCCTTCATTTCTGAATCAGTGATTGCCATGTTATTAGGAGATAATTTCTGCTGTCGCTTTGTGAAGATTTTTGTTATTTCACCTGGAGTAGCTGTGTCTTTTCGTCTCTCCTGTCACACTGATTCCTTCTCTGCTCTCTCTTCTGTGCTTTTGTACCTTCCAGCATTAGTTCATAGTTGCCATTCACTGTTCCAGTCCTTGACAATGACCAGCATTGGGGTTTGGGTCTGACCCACTCTTGGAACCTTCTCATTCTGGAATGTGCCGCCTCTGCATGTTCTGCACAGAGCAAGGGAGAGCAAAGGTGACAGAAGCCCACAGGAGAGTCATTTGACTTCAGCTGCTTTTCCCTTGTGGTTTGCCTCATCTTACAATACTCATCAGGTGCCTTCTGCACAACCTTTTATGAGGATGATACCAAGAAGTTGATATAAATTATGTACAACTATTATTTTGGCTCTGCTATTCCCCGCTCCAGATCTCATAGGATTGACTTAATGGCCAATTATCCAAACTCAGAAAAGATCTTTAAAAATAATAGTCAGTACTTTCCTCCAGTTTGCAAGGACTTGCCTCATATTCCTCATCTGTTCAAGTAGAGGATTCACTGATGAAAGTGCTGATTGATCAGTTTTGGGGATTACAAAAACACTGAAGTTAGTGTAGCTCCTTCTGGCTTGAATTTTGGACCAAACTCTCTGAAGGAGAAGCACTCAGGGTTTGTGTGAAGAAGTTCCGACTTGTAAAAATTATCCATGCCTTCAGTGGCTTTTAGGTGTGACTTAAAAACACCATATATGCCATCATTTTAATGGTTTTTTGGAGTAAGTTTTCACAACACAGGAAAACTCTTTTAAACTTTATTTTTCTGTGTCTGATTATCCAGTAGAAGTTGGTACTTGATTCATTTTTTCCACCTGTCATTACATCAGTGCAGTCATGGGGTGAGGAGCCACAGCAAGCAGGAGCTGGATTGATGCTCATAAATACCTGAGTGAATTCATTCAGCCTTCGCCTCAGTTTCTGGGTTACTCATCTCAGAGTTGAAGCAGTGAACTCACAGATTTTAGAGCCATGTGAACCTGAAAAGACACTGAAGAGCACCTTACTGCAGTTGGGCACTGTTTTAAAAGAATTCAGCTGCAGAGTCTGAGGAAAGGTCTGTTCATTATTTTGGAAATGTTTCTAATGCTGGATCTGATTCATGCACCTTTCCCAAAATCATGTTGTGGACCCAGAAGTGTTCTTTGTTTGGAACAAGGTGCAGGAAAAAGCCAAATTTTGCAAAGCCATCTAAGAACAGTCAATGTGAATTTAAAGTTTTGTTTGTTTGGGGGTTTGGGGGGTGTTTGTTTGTTTTATTAAATCCTCTCTTTGTTTTATGCTGCAAGAAGCTGATGTAACAATTCTAACTAGCTTGCTAAAAATAACTTGGAGTTGCAGATCTGAATTTTAGGTTTATTACCTATTTACACTTCAAAAGCAAGGACAACATGCAGAACTATTTTACTGTTAGACAAAATCATCTTCCAAGAAATAGCCTTGAAATTCTGTTTTGATTAAGATGTTGTTTATAAATACAGAATTCTTTCCTTGCTCCATCTCAATCCCTCTGTTTTATTTTGAAGGAGAATCAGCTTGAAATCAAATTTTCATCTTAGGGTGACATGAATTTTCAGTTTTTTCTGTCTTAAATTATTTCTCTGCGCTAGTTAAGGTGCTGTTCTCTCCTCTTTAGAGCAGCCAGCTAAGTGTGTGAAACTGAGCACGGTTGCACAGGTTTCTATTCTTTGGGCTCACTTTCCAGTCAAAATTTTTAACAAATGTCTCTGACAATACAATAAAGTAAAGCAGAAGCAGCAGGAAATTCAGAGAGACAGAGAAAACAGGACCAGTTGAACTATGGCAATTTTGTTGCTGTCCTAAGCCAAAACTCTGAGTTTTAATACCAAGATTTAGCTCAGAGACTTTGGACTTTGAAGATCTTCCATAAATCTTCATGCCCAAGAGTTTTATATGAGCTGCACATTAGGAGCATCAATCCTCATAAACTCAGGAAATATCTTTGACGTTATTGTGGGTAAAGGAATTTCAGCAATCTTAGATCACAATTATTTAAACTGATGAGAAATTAATTCTGAAGTCAGTGACTGTAGAAAAGTTATTGTTTCATTAAGATTAATTGAAAATGTGACAATTTAAGTCTTTAAAAATTAGTGCTTAAAATTATATTTTCTCCTTTTTTTTAATCAGAATCTCACACTGTTTTACAAGTACCTGTTTATTTTCATACTTGTGGCTACTTAATTAATGCCCCTTTTTGATGAACGTGGACACTGAGGCAGGACAGTGAAATCATTGAGGCACTGGCAGGAGCCAGGAATAGCATTCAAAGCACTGCCTAAGTGACTCCCAATGACAGGAATAGATGCGCCCTTTAGGCAAAATACAAATGCATGAAAATATTTGGAACTTGACAGCCTGGAAATATTGCATGCTCCCTGAAAATGTGTCATTCCAGTCTGTCAGATAAAAATATTTGTGAGAGTGAAAGGGATATTTACAGAAGACAGCTTACATATAATTATGTTGTATAGAAACCTGTAAACATTTTTAATATTTTCTGTGATTTCTATTGGGCATTAAATACCTCAGTATTTCTTAGGTGCCCTTGAGGTTTTCTATATGGCAAAAAGTAAATCACAAGCTCTTCACAAAAATGTTTATTATACTCAGTAATATATCCATATTAGGAAATAGATTTCCACTAATAAATTTCATGTGTGTTTAAGCTATGATTATTTCTACTCTATCTTGCATGATATTTCTGTTTAAAGAGTAAAGTACTGGAAAGTGTGGGATTTTTTTTATTGCAAGAGAATTATTAGCACCGGATTTTACCAAAGTCTGCCCAAACTGGATATTTTGGTGATGTGTTTCACCATGGTGTTGGAGCAATGTGGAAATGCACAGAATCTGGGAATTAAAAAAGCCTCAGAAATGGAAGACACCCCCTCCTGCTCCAGCCAAAAACTCTGAGTGAAGGGAAATGCTCTTCCTGAGCAGCTGGAGCTCAAGAACTTGCTTATGTGCGTTGGCAAGAAATAAACTTTATAAATCCAAGGGGCTAGAGTAATACAGAGCTACAGAAAACTGAACACTGAAAAGGCCTTGACCTAAAATTCCTGTTCAGAAGAATAATGATGGTGATGACACAGAATAACCTGTCTTGATTCTGCAGAGCAGTGTGGGGTTTTGTGCTGCCTGAAATAAATCACTCTTCTACAATCCCCTTTCTTTGCAGCATCTGAAGCTGTTTGTGTCGAGTATCAGGCAGCTTGGAGGAGACAAATGTCCCCATGGGAGTGGAGTGCTGGGGAAGGATGTGTTTATCGGCTTGTGGGCAGTGTGGGACAGCTTTCAGCAGGAATCACATTCAGGAGTTGATCACATAAAGGTGGCAAAGCCGGGGAGACGCCAGTGGGGGCACAGGGCACTGTGAGTGTCCACAAGGTGTTCAGCAGGGCACTGAGAGCCTGCAAGGGCAGCACTGAGCAGAATTAGATTTCTTGAACTGGAGGAGATTTGATGCCACGTGGCTTGTCCCAAATCAGCTGGCAAGATTAGCTGAGCCAGTGCTGGGGATGAGATCAGAGGATGCCCTGGACCACGGGGAGGAAGCTGAGCTGAGTGTGTGGGATGATGCTGTGAGTGACACAGCACCATCAGAAATCTGTTACCTCCCCTGCCACTGCTCCTCCAGCGTCCCTCGGGGCCCCTTAGCAAAAAGGACTTGGCAAGATGTGACAATGTGCATAATTACTGAATTTCCTTGTTCCCATCAGCAGCACAGGGGAGTGTTACGCAGATGGGAAGAAATTCTTCTTTATGTTTTTGCAAAGAACATTTTCCTCCTGGAGAGCCTCACCCACGAGAAGGGATCTCACTCCAGCCAGTCACTGCTCTAATGGAGCAGGGAGCTCCTTTGGGTGATTGCTCAGTGGTTAAGTGGGATTCCCTGCTGTAACCTTGCCAAAAGCTGAACTTTTGTTTACCTCCCTCATTAAGAAACTGAACTTAGCCCTTCTGATTTATCTTTTTTTTTTTTTTTGTGATGAGACTAAAACTCCTTTCCCTGACTGTTGTGTTTCTCCAGTGGGTCACAGAGGGTTGCCAGGGGATTAGTGTAACAACAGAGCTTGTTTGCTGTTCTCTACCAGCCTCCAGTGACCAATGGCACTTAATTGTCCTCCCTTAGGTTTAGTCTTTGATGTGTCTGATCACTTCTGAGCCAGTATAAAATCCAGGCATTCACAGCATCCTGTAGCAATGAGCTGCAGAGTTGAGCAAGACTAACCCAGAACCTGGGTTTGCTCATTTTGGCTGCACACCCTGGCTGTGCTCAGGGCTCTCTGATGCTCCCCTGGGTGCACTCAGTCTCTCATCTGCACGGTGCTTTCGATTTTATAGATCCTGTCACCTCCCTCCTCTGTCACTGTGTGCCTGACTGATTGAGGATCATTTCTGTGCCATAATTATTTGCATGCTTTCTTCTCTCTTCTTTCTCTTCCTATTTGTTTATCCTTTTGAAATGGGACACCAAAACACCACAGAGAAGGTGGTGGACACAGCATTCCATTGACTGTAACATATGGATATCCTGTGGTTTCTTAATCTTTTGCTGATAGTCCTAATTATTGCCCAATTGCTTTCTCTGATGTTGCTAATCACTGAGATGGTGGGGATTTCTGGACCTGGATGTTGTACTAATAGATTTTTTTCCTGACTGGGAATATCCAGTTGACAGCCAATCATTATATTTGAACAATTAGGGTTGGTTTTCCCTTGTGTTCACCTTTCTGTTTTCCCCTACAGTGTTTTCCATAGAAATATTTCCACTTAATAGCTCTAAAAAAATTACCTATGAAGCAGAGGCAAATGATCACTTTCAGTCAATTTCCAATTTTGAAAACAACTGAATTATTAAAATAAACTTTATAAATATTTAAAGATACGATTGATTTTTTGTTTTACGAATGATCCGTGCTGGGAAGTCAGACAAAGAAATTAGCTTTAGAAACATGACTTAATCATGCTGCATTAATCACGAGCTTAAAGAGGTGCTGCATTTCAGGCTGGAGGAGTAATGTTCATGCTCTTACTCTTGGAAGAAGTAACTGTAGAGTATTTTGAGTGTGTATTTTCACTGTTTGGAGTGTTTTTATAATCCACCTGGGGAGCAAAAGGTGGGCAGAGGTGTTGTCCTGCTCTCCGCACCTGTAAGAAAGCTGAGAAGCTGCACTCGATATCTTTGAAGTGGCAGCTCCTCACTAATGATGTGACACAGGAGCTGTCAGACCCCGAGAGGAGGTGACGCCACCCCCCTGTGAATGATCTGGGTTTGGCACAAGGTGACATTGGATTTGGGAGAATTGCTCTGTTTTCTCAGGAAGCAGCAGAGTGTGCAGCAGGGGAAACAAAATTCTATTGCCTGACTTTTCCAGCAGAGGTGGAGAAACTTTTTGACAACTGTGTAATTATTTTTAGGGGTAACACTGTAAATCCAGTGGCACTGTACAGATTGTCACCTGCTGTGCTCGTGTGTGATGCTCCCAGTGTGTTCAGTGCCAAATGGGCTCCCACCAGTGGGGATTGATTGCCAGGGGTTACATTCATTTATCTGTATCACTGCTTTTTTGTTTTTTAGGGTCTTCTTGAGAGCCATCAACAAATTTGCAGAGACGATGAACCAGAAATTTTTGGAGAACATGGATTTTGAAGTCCAAGTAAGTATTTAGGGTTTTTAGCTGAGCCAAGGCAGCATGTGCAGGTTTGCCAGAGCCCCAGTGTCAGTATCAGAATCAGGCTGATATTTACAGTATCAGGGCTGTGGGTTTGAGTGGGGCAGGATTGGACCATCCAGGTGGCACCAGAACTGGCCTTTGATTATTTATGATAAGACACCCAACCAGGGTGTTTCCTTCTGTAACTCTGCTCAGGGCTGGCAAGCAGAATTTATGGGTTGTTTTTTTTTTTAGCCAACCAAATGAATTCAGAAAGTCAATCTCAGATGTAACACACAGAGCCTTTACATTGTCAGTGCTATGGATGTAGGACAGAAAGAGCTTAACTTTGCTGATTCCCAGAGTGTTTAGCACTTAGAATTTATTTTTGACTTGTAGTCTTCACTGACAGGACTATCTTCATCTATTTTTTATTCGTTTTTTCTGTAATATTGTAAAATTAAGGCTAGTTGGGTCTTTTTGTTTGTTCAGTATCATTCTGTGCACCTGAACTATTTCATTATGCATTTTACCACGTTTGGCTTCCTTTAGGTAAAAATGAAAATATCTGTAGTTTTCACATTCATTAAATGGGTATTAAAATGTAAATATTGTTTTACATTCAAGATTTGTCACTAAGTGCTCCCTGATCATGGTGTGTGAAGTTACTCTGTTTTACCCTTTACATAAAGTTCGGAGCCTTATATTTTATTGTTCATCTCACAGCTTTCAATCTGTTTTAAATGATTCCACTTGTGCTAAAAGCAATTTGGGAATTGGTCTCTTGGTCCCCAACACAAAACCCTTTAGTCCCAAAGAGCTGCAGGAGAGCCCAGTAAGTGGTTACACAGGGAGAGTTTGAAAGACAGCAGTGAAAAGAAAAGTAAAAGATTCACACTCAGTTACAGTGGCCCCAAGTAGGAAATGTTGAGGTTTTTTCCTGCTTTATTTCATTAAAAATGTTTTACCTTCATAAGGTGTGATTATACAAATAGATATATGGATAATGTTAATTAAGAGTTTTGAATCACAATGAAAGATGTTTCTTCCAACTAACTTAAAATATATATTTTTAGTAAATATCCCTGTTGGAAACTCTCAGGCCCTTGACATATTTATGATATAATCTGTCTTGGGCTCTATCAGTTTATTAACAAGCACTTTATAACCTGTTGTTTCTGTAGCACTTGATCACTTTTTACTGCACGATGTGTCAGTAATTTTTAAAAGCAGAATTTTTTAAAGGCCTGAAAGACATCACCATGTGCAGGATACCAAAACCCCACAGACTACAGAGATTGGATCTATGAAGTTTTATTAAGGTGTACAGTGCCTTTTTCAAAGGTGAAAGCAGCAGTTTGATCTGGAGCCTTTATTTCAGCTCTTTCCTGTGGCAATTCTGTGTCTTCCAAAGCCTTATCAAACAAGCAGGGATGTTGTAGTTCAACATGCCCCTTGCAGTTCAAGGGGATGCATCAATGCTCTTTTATTCATGACTTGTCAAATATCTGCAGGCTCTGAGTAAGGTAAACAATGTTATAGTAAATAAGTGGTGCCCTGTAAAGAACTGTAATACCCTTATAGTCTTCATAAGAGACTTTAAAGTACCAATCAAGGTGTTCATCTTACTTTTCTTTCCTGAATAAAAGCTCTGCAGACCTTCTAAGAATTCCCTAAATGTATCTATTTTAAAAGTTGCTGCTGGACTAATAAAGGTCTGAATAGTACAAAACACATTGTCCAATATCCTTATTTATAAATTTAAATTTGATTTCCCACAGTATTTTCTTGTATTAATATATCTTGGCTGTAAGCAAATTAACTCAAAGTAAATGAGAAACTCCTGTACTTTATAAACCAGTTCACCTTACAGTATAGCTACCGTGTAGCTGTATTTCTATTTTTACTGACATTCTTATTAAAAAATTGAGAATAGGACAACGAAATTTGCTTTTTCTATTTTGATTTGAGAGAAAATTTGGGAAAATTTTGTTTGTTGAGAGCTGCAGCTTGATAATCACAGGGGCTGTTCATTCCCATCGCCAGGAGCAAAGGCAGCCTCACACGTCCCAACCCTCGGGGGTGTTTGGGGCAGCCCCCTGAGCCCACTGCAGGAGCAGCTCAATGGGCCGGGGAGAATAGAGAAACAAATCACTCAAACTGTTATTTAAAATAAAAAAAACGCCACACCTTTAGGTTCTGTGTAAACAAGTGCATGATTTTTGCTGTCTGCAGGATGGTGCTTTCAGATCAGATAATTAAGAGTTGAAGCAAAATCTTAATTAAAAGAAAAATTTGAAAAGCTATTTAAAGCACAAGGAAATAGATCTGAGGATTTTCACTTGGCTGAGTGGTTGCATGGCAGTAAATAGACAACCAAAGCAAACAAAGCAAGTCAACTGTAAAGCAACCGAGCATCTAAGGAAGTGTGGTTTAGATCTAGAGAAAATGCAATGAAGAAAATTTTTGCTACTCTGGTTGAGCTTATTAAATGGAGGAAAAAAAGGTTCCTGACCTCTTTCTTGTTTGCAAAGCAAACTGCTTTTTTCATTTATGATGTGATTCAGGTGGAAGGGAAAGAGGTGTTACATTTGGGGCCTGGGAAAGGATGTGCTGTGTCTGTTCAGGAGTGGGTCCAGTCCTTGAGTTTAGAACTCAGCGTTGCCTTAAAGCCATAGGGTCAGTGCTGAGGCTTTTGGATAGAGAGAAAAATCCCAAAGCCCTGGCCAGCAGAGCAGTGAGGGGCTGTTCAGTTTCCTGCTCAGCCCTGCCATCACTCACATTCAGCCTCCCGTTCTGGCGGGGAGCGCTGCCCTGACCCCAGAGCTCTGCACTGAGGTTCTCATCGCACTGGGCAGGCAGCAAGTGGGCTTGGGAGTCTTTGATCTTGGGGGTAAAAAACTCATCTGATATCTGAGGTTTGGTGCCTGCTGGGTGAGGGGGTGGTTTTCCCTGCTTTGGGTTTTTTTTCTGGGTTTGCACACAGAGCACACAAGGGATGGATTGAGTACATCAGCAGCACTCAGAGGTTGTGTCCTGCAGAGATTCTCCAGTGTCAGCACGCAGCAAAACTCAGCAAAATAAAACCAGCTCTGCCTGGAAGGCTTCTGTTATGGAATATTTACTGTTGTGCTGATAAAACAAAGCTGTTAGCTCCAGAGGAAATAATTTTGCAGGAGAGAAGAGAGTGAAATTTCATTAAGTGATTGACCAAAAATAAACCATGAAGTAGGAGTGGAGGAGAGCTCCCAATATTCATGGTGCCTACAGTACAAACAGGGACAGAATCTTGCATAATGCATGACTCTGCATTCTTCAGTGCTGAACATAAACTGGAACATGAGGATTTAATGCACAGAAACCTGGAGTTTCAGCAGGAATTATTGGAATAGGTAAAACCCCTCCATATTTAGCAGTTTCTATTCTATTCATGTCCCTGGGTTTGAAACAAGTTATTTTCTTGCCTGTAATGTTAGATACAAAGAGGTTATGTTAAATATTGAACCAGGTTATCTAGAAAGGCAGGGAATATTTTCTCACTGCAGGATTCTGAAGGATGAATTCAGCAGTTCACCTGTCTGAAGCAGTTTAGCAGCTCTTGCCTTGGCACGTGGAGCTGGAGCAGCTGAGCTGGCAGCTCTCCCTCCAGGTACATGCTCAGGGCTTGCAAGGAAAACTCTGAAGGTTTCAATTGTGCAAAGCATTCTGGCTCAAGACTGTATCAGAGTGACCCTATGGAGAGAATATGAGGAGATCTATTGATGGCATACAAGAAAAAAAGGCAAGAGGTCTGAGGTTACACTTTCCCCTGAAGGCCAGTCAATGTCTTACTGCTCATTAGACTTCCTTGTTGCATTTCATGTCAATAAAGTCTTATCGGTGTGATTGCAAAATTGCTTGTTTTTCTCTTTTCCATCTTTTTGTTTGTTTGCTCTCAATATTATTTAAAAAAACGTTCCCAAGGATTCCTTTAGCTGATGGTAGAGCTGTCTGAGGCACCAAACACTGGTGGCCCCCAGTCAGGACCACGTTAGGGGTTTTAAGAGGATTTGTTGTGGGTTGCCTTTGATGTTTCCTTTGCTCTGGAGGTGGGGAGTGCTGCTGGTGTAGGCTTCACTATCAGCTTCTCCTGGTAAAGACAAGGGAAATTCAGCCATTGGCATAACATCCAGTCTTAAAGGATGTTGCAATATTGTGATTTTTGCTGGTTTGCATCAAGTAACAGTTAAGGATTTGCCAATTTCAAATGTGAAGATTGGGCACCATGTCCAGACCACTGCTTTGCAGGTGGGCTTTTGCAGGCCAGCAAAAGGTGTAAATTTCCACCGTCCAAAGGTGCAAATTCTGGATTTAGGGTGCAGCAGTTGAGATGGGCACTTCAAAAGAGGCTTAACAAACAAACAAACAAAAATCTTAAAAATTGCAGAATATATTTTTAAACAAGTGCTCCCTGAAGGTCACCCTGATGTCTTTGGTTTAACTGTAACAAAGACTGTGGGATTTTCTGTACTTGTGCTATACATTCACGGTATCCTCAACAGCTGTGTGAGATGTCATCTGTGGTAAACAGGACAGTCCCAGGGCATTTTTGTTTCTGTTGCCAGCTGATGTCATTGCAAGGTTACCTCTGTCCAGGACTGATGGAATCTTGTGTGGGATCAGATGTGACAAACCCCACCAAGGTCCATCACCTCTGAGGGGCCAGCCCTCGCAAAGAAATGGCTGAAAATAATTTTGTGAGACGGCTCTTCAAGTGTGTTTTGTAAAGCAAAGGTTTTAATAAAAAACAAAATCACAAACAATACAGAATAAAAAAAAGAAAAAGCAGAGCACAGGTATCAGAGAAACCTCTGGCACCTTGCTAAGATACCTTAAAAAGTGCTTGAGCTCCTTAAGTATTCATAAATACTTAATGTTTCAGGAGGGACAACTGGCCCACTGCCAATAGCAGCAGCTACAGGTTCTGAGAAACATTTCCAAAGCCCAACCAGTGCCCCTGCTTGCCACCTGGCTATTACTGGGAAAAGAACATCAAAGTTTTGGGGGCCTTTAGCTTATTAGTACAGCAACGGGTGAGTCTTAAACCTTTCCTTGTGTGGAAACACCCACTAAGGTGGGGTGGCATTACTACACAGGACGGAGCATTTTCACTCTGTGGAGCTCTAGTTTTGTGCCTGAGGTGTTTTGGTTTTTGGAAATTCTTTTTCCAGAAATTTTCCTGTAAACAAAAGAAGTGTTTTGTAACTGTACCTATGTTATTCATTCCTTTCCCTAGGAGGGACTTCTTGATGTCCCTCTGGTCTGACCAATGTGAGTGAAGAGGTTTGCCTTTGTTTCACCAATCAAATTGGTCAATGTAGAATAGTACAAAAAGGAGACACATCTCAAAAATCAAAAAGTCATTTTCAGCCTTCTGAAGCTCACAGGTCTGTGTCATTGTGGTGTAGAACAGCTCTGCTGTCACTGTCACCTCCTGGCTCCATCGCCTTTGGTTTGTGCACGGGAGGAGTTTCCACACTCCAGCCCTGGGACAGTCCCACCCTGGGTGTCCCTGGGCTCCTGGCCTGGCTTTTGTGCAGGATCCCTTTGGGAATGTCCCTGGCTGGGGCTGGTGTGACACCCTCGGGGCAGGGCAGAGAACAAGCCCAGCCCATCCTGTTGTGTTCAGGCACAGCTGCTGTGGAGCCTCTGCTCTGGAAATGCAGCGTTTTATCGATTCCTGCTCCTCCCTCCTTTCCCTCCATTAGCACTACATTTACAGGGAATTAGAAAGGATTATAATTCTCTGTCTGTGCTGTTAGGGTGATTATAATTCATATATTAATCACCTATGCCACAGACTTTTATTATAAAAGGGATAGTCCAAAACCTAATGTCAGTCTGATTTGAAAGAAAATGGTTATTTTTTTGTGTTTTCCTACCCTTCTTGCATGAGCCATGCTCCATTAATAACTCGGCAGTAATGAAATGTATTTCAACATCACAAACAGAATTGTGCAGTTTATTTCTTATGTTAAAAGCTTCTTTTAGAAACCCCAAAATCAAAACCCTCAGTGCATTAGAAATACACAGGGAAGAGATACACACTGCAAAAAATCTGTGTATGACAGTGACAGACATTGCAGAAACAATGCAGAGGTTAATAGGGAATGAAACCATTGGGAAATTTAGCTAGGATTAACTGTACAGGAAATATTAAAGTGTTATATTTTTATATATTATATATTATATATCATGTTGCAGATTTGAAAATTATCAAATTGCAGAGTTTGAAGTTCATATTTGAGCCTTCCACCAGCAAATATCAGCTTTCAGAGGTGTGAGAAGAAGGAGGCTGCAGCCTTTATTCCTGGGTGACTTTTTAGGATAACTCTCAAATCTCTTCTTTGTGAGATGGCTGGAAATTTCCTGCTAAATTAATTCCACATTTTCCAATTTGACAGATGTCTGAAACACCTTGGAATGTTACTGTGGGGTTAAGAGAAAACAAAACGTGTCTCATAAGAATAATTTTTGCATTTTTAAAATCTGTTTCCATATTATTTTACTTTAGAGAGAGACTAGTTTGTCTCGTAGAGTTTTAAAGTTAATTTTGGTTCTCAAAATCTTGTGAGCCCTTAATTAGAAATGCTGTTAAAAGGGAAAGGATCCCATTTTTTCAGCCATTTTGGGGCACTCTGAGGATGGAAGGGAAAGTATTTTATAAATAAGGAGATTCAGTCTGTAGGGTATGGCTCTGACAAAGGTGCACTGAACTTGGAGCTATTAAATTAAATAAGAGATCATTTAGGAATAAGCCGTAATTTTTCTCCCCACAATTTAGAACAACTTGAAATTTTTTCCATTTCACCCCTGTAATTGGCACAGAGAGCGTGTGCCCTGCACATCAATAAACACAGCTTCTCAAGGGGCTGGGAACTCCACACTGCTCAAAATAATCTCTTAAAAATATTTGGTGAGAGACTAAAACAGGCCTTTCAGGGCATAAACAACATTTTTCCTGATGAGGAAGGCTCTGAGCTGGCTGCAGAAGGCAGTTGGTGTGTGCAGCAGGGCCAGCTGTGCTCAGACACACACACACAGCCCTCCAAAGCTCTGAGAGGAGCAGCTCTGCTGGGCAGAGCCCTGCCTGGGCCTCCAAGGCAGGAATATCATCTACAAATCCAAGGGGATGTTTGAGAATTTATTTATGAGGGGAAATGTCTGTGGTTCTGGGTGTGGTTTTGTGTGTTGGGATCTATTTTTCCCCATTATTTGCGCACCAGACTTTTCCAGGCTACAAAGGACAGTGAAGTTTTGATGGGACATTTGTTTAGTGTGGGTTCCCAACCCAGGCTTGTGTAGCACCATACAAGTGAAGAGCTCTGTCCCATGTTTTGTTCCATCCTCTCAATCCCCACTGAATCCATTTCCCATTGCCTTCTTCTCTCTCACTGAGTCCTACCACTGGTTTTAGCTACAGCTGCATTTTTAAGTGTTTAAAGCTGCTGCTGACTGCCTAAAAGCTTCTGAAAATTGTACTTCCTTCCTTAAATTTGTGTTTCCTAGGGAAGTTTCTCTTTTCCCTTTCCATTTCTAGTGTGTGAGAGGTGCTTGTGTTTGATTGTCGGTAGACCAGAGTTTGCTTTCAGGAATGAAGGGCTGTAAACTGTAAGCACAGAGGCTTTTTGTCTACTTCAAGTACAGGCTCAGTACTATCAGCTGTTATTTAGGGATGTATTTTGTCTTTCTTTCATGTGGAGAGCTCTTCACAAATTACACTGGAATTTCCTACAAATGGTTGTTGAATTAGGATCTGAAGAGGAGTCAGGAGATGCCTTTTGAAGTGATGCTCCAATGCAGTGTAATTACATTGGTGCCTTTGGCTCCAGTTTGTTAAGATCCACCAGCACATAACGTGTTCCCCCAGTCCAGTTTGGTTCAGGGTTTAATGTTGCTGGCTAATGAATCTCATGTGAATCTTTTTTTAGCAGTATTTATTCAGCTGCTCTGTTATTAAGAGCAAATGTGTAGTAGTGGTTATTAAAATTCATCTTTCTTGCTTTTCTGCTAATTGCATAATACTAATGATGTACATCTCTGCATAATATAAAAATCTCATATTGCTTGCATCATTTGGCTTCATAAATTATTCTGTATTATGCATCATTTAATATTATTCCTGCGTTCCTCAAAATTATTATAATTTCCTTATATTCAATTTACAGCTGTGGAACAACTATTTTCATTTGGCTGTGGCTTTTATTACCCAAGACTCACTACAGCTGGAAAACTTTTCCCATGCAAAATACAACAAAATCCAGAACAAGTAAGCAAAATACATATCCTTTAGCTTATATCTTTAATTTTGTAGTAAAATGATAAAAAAGGTAATGATAAAAACACCTTTCCTATTCCTTTCCTCCCAGATATGGAGACATGAGACGTTTAATTGGCTTTGCTATTCGTGACATGTGGTACAAACTTGGTGAGTAACAAACTGAGCTTCACTGCAACTGAATCTGTCACATAATGTTTGTTCCATTGAAAAATATCTGACACGAAGTGCTTTTGTAAATATTTCTGCTATTTGAACTTAAAATATGTTTTCGCTCCTGTGATTAAGCTTGGAGCCGACATGAGATACGGTTGGATTACTGCCAGGTTTGTATTTAAAAGAGAACTCACAACCTTCTCTTAGATTTCAATCATGACTCCAATCAGATTTCAGAACCTTATTTTGCAGGATTGAGCCTGGATGAATATTCCCTGAGGAGGTTACTGCTCAGCCTGAACCTATAATTCTGCAGATTAGGAGACTCAGATTTGGAATGTTTGGATTAAAATTCCAAGAAGTTTTTACATTTGTCATCCAGCCAGGTTCTGCTGCTCCTCCTTTGAGAGTTTCTCATTCACTCCTTTGGGATTATTTCTCATTAACTGAACTTAGGTAGAATATTCATTTTATCTTGGAAAATTTTTGTGTGGCATTTGCATTAAAAACTCCCATGGAGCGCATCAGAGAGGAACATCAGACTGAGAACACTTCTTAGTTTGGAGAAAGTGTCCCATTTGTTGATGAGAACGTTTTTGTCTCCTTGCAAGCCTCAGGCAGCACTGACACTCTCACAGCTCCTTGGGTTTGCTGCTCTGCTCCATCTGTCAGGGCAGTGTTGGAGCCACAGCTGGCACCTGCCTGTAGGAACAGGGTAAAAGCTGGCCTGTCATTTCTTCTAAGTGCAGCTAACAAGTAATCTCTAAGTCCCCATATGAAGCTGTTTTGAGAATGAGAAATTCCTTTAACACAACAATCACTCCTGAGGGTGAAAAACCAGTGCACCTGTAATAACAAGGGATTTGTCCCACGGGAATTAGCAAATATGTAAACGATCGTAGAACAGATAGATTTGATAGACAAGTAAAATACCTTTTACTAACCAATAGAATAATTAACAAGAAAGCTATTAACCAATTAGAAGTTGCCCTTGAGGTTTGTAAAAGCTGTATAAAAGACAGCACGTGGCCATAATAAAGAGCCTCTGAAGAGATTCTATCGTGTCACTCTATATGTTGTGTCTGCCCTAACAGCGATACCTGGCCGGGTGTTCTGCAGATTTTTGGCAGAATTTTGGGGGTGTTTGTTGGCAGCTGATGTAACCCTGATCCTGCAATAATTCCCTGATGTTTCTGTGACTGCTGCTGATTTTGATGCATTCGTTGGTTTGATTCATTGTTGCAATGTGTAATTTTATTCAGAAAGCCCCTAATGGTTTTCTCCTTCATAGAAGGTCACCCCATGTGACATTGCCGTGTCCTGCTCTCCTGCTGGTAGAATTGGGGAGGTTCTTAGGGTAATTTATTACTTTCTACTCTAAATATTTATAAGGAGATGTCAAAAACTGAAAAATCCGAATCCTTCACTGAGGATATCAACTCCTCTGGCAGTCCAGCTTATTCCTGGCACTGCATTCTGGCATCTTAGGGGGAGACAGAATCCATTCACATGCCCCGAGCTTCTGAAATGAAATCAAGTGACTGGGTTGTAAGATTTGACCAGCACAGATGGCTTAAACACTCCTTTAAATGATTGCAACTCCTAGATGTCTTCCTAGAAATATTTGTTTGCTCCTTAAATATTCAAGTACTTTTGGTTTTGTTTCAGGCCAGAATAAAATTTGCTTTATTCCGGGGATGGTTGGGCCCATCTTGGAAATGACTCTTATTCCAGAGGTTGAACTACGGAAAGCCACGATCCCAATTTTCTTTGACATGATGCTGTGTGAATATCAGAGGACAGGAGAATTCAAAAAGGTAACTACAAATGCTCTGCGTGAAAATGCATTTAAATGTCACGTGCTCAGTACTTCTGGTAGATGTTTGTCCAGTGAGCTTTTCTGCTTGCACAAAGTGAAATCCCAAATATTAAGGACCAAAGGAACAGCAAGTGTGGGATCTCCAGAGTGACTTAGTTTGACTTAGACAAAACTTGTTGCAGTGACAGCAACAAATAGATGGAATAGCAAAGAAGAGCCCAGGGAGACCTCAGGATCTTAATCCAATTTTTCAGGATTTTACTGGAAAAGGTTCTGAGCAGCAAGACTTACATTGAAGTCAGCCCTTCATTAAGTAGGAGATAGAATTAAATGACCCCTAGGGATCCTCTATAATCTACATATTTCCTTACCCCCCTTCCTTGTGACACAGGTATTGGTAAGCCAAAACTTCCAGGTTTTAATACATAGTATCTGACAGGAGTAGCAGTGAGTAGTTAATTATATGTTATCAGATTTATGAGGAAATTGTAACATTTCTAAATGTTCATTGTGAGAAAAAATAATCACTGTGAAGAACTGAAATTCATGGAGAGTTTTCAGCAGTCATTTTGAAAAAGAAAAAGAATTTTTAAGTCACTACTATGGAATACTTTTGATTGATGGAATAGAAATTGGGATGGTGGGGCAGGGCACGGGAGATTGTAATCTAAATTTCCTGCCAGTTCTGGCTGTGTCTGCCTGGGCAGTGGAGAATCCATCCCTGCCTGACATCTCCATTCTCCTCGAGCTCTTTGGGCATGGACTCACCTTGTTCTGTGTTTGCACACTGCCTCCCACAGTAAATTATAAACTGGATCTTCAGCTTTGTAGTGACACAAATAATTAATTCAGAACAGTCTGTGTAAGGGAAAATGACAAACAAAAAGGCCTCATTTTAGACACATGTAAATATAAACATCTCGTATACCCAGCTATGTTTAATACTTTAAATCATTTGGGGCATTTCTGTGTCAATGAAGTGTGGAACAAACGAGCAGATGGAATTTCCATTTTGGTCTGTATTCCACACTGCAAAGCTTTTGGTTCAAGGCCAAGATTAAAAACCACGTTGTTTCTGTGCATTTGTTCCCTCTGTGTCCTGATACTCCTATATTTGCCTTCTCAAAAATGTTTTCCTGCTCATGGCTTGTACCTCCACCCTTGGGAGAGACACAGAGATCTGAGCAGCCCAGGAAAGCTGAGAGCTCATCACTCATCCTGCCTGATTAACAGGGGCAGCAGCCTGGGAGCGGCCAGGCACTCCAGTGCCCACTGAATCACTTCTCCTGCCATAAAAATAAGTTTCAGGTGGTATTTTACAGTGCCAAGGAGCAAGGACATTGGGTTTATTGCAGCTTAAGGCAAAGGGGGAGTGTTCATCAGATGGTGCAAAAACTATTTCATAATTGAGCAGCTGAGTCTCACTGGACTCTAATGTTCTGCTTTAGGAATTGTGATGGTTTGCTCATCAAGAATCATGGGGTTTATGCTCTCCTTTGCTACAGATGAGGTAATTAAGATTAAAAAAGATTGCCTCTGTAAGCTTAGCCATTCTGGTAAGTTTAAGTCCTTTAAGTCCTTTAAAATACATATTTTAAAGGAAAGGCACATTAGGTTTTATGTTTTAAAATTGTTCCCACCTTAATTTAAACAAGCAAATAAGTAATATGAATGGATAATTATTGGAGGCACAAACACATAAACTCCAGGTTTTATTAGTGGGCAATTTTCATTTTCAAATTGACATTTAGTAGTATAAAGGATGTGTTTTTAAAGCTTCAGTATAAAATTTTGAGAATGACAACATGTTATTTCAAGAGTGCCTGGGGCACTCAGGAGCCCAGAATGACATTCACTTAAAACATAATTTTGTGGAACTTTAAAAATAAATAATTTATTTTTAATCTAATCTTCTCTAATGAGAGAAGAGGGGGGAAAAAAGCACAGACAGAAACATCTTTACGAGCTGAGGCTGTACCAGCACAGGAAGCAGAGCCTGTCTGGTACCTCCCACATGATTTAATAACCTTTCCCCACAGTCCTGTCTCTGTTAACCTGCCCTGGTGCTGTGCTGGGCCAGGGCTCTGCTCTGGGGGCACAGGGGGTTTGCTGGGGCTGGGAGCTCTGTCCTGCTGTAAGCACACAGCATACAGGCAGCAAGGATATAAAGGCATTTAAATTTATCAAGCAACAAATTTATTTTATTTAGCTATTTCTAGGAAACAGTCTAATCCCAGAGAAAACAAAATTCCACCTGTGGTGGCCTCAAGAATGAATTGCTCTACAAATATATTTAATGGCTTGGAATCTGTATGTAGGTGTGGGACACAGTAAGACATTTTCTTGCAATCCTGTCTTCTAGTTTGCACATGTAATTTCCATTCACCCAGAGCAGTGTTACATAAGCTCATAATTTTAACTCTAATTGAAGATGTAGAGAGGGAGCCATTAATATCTACTAAATTTAGCCATCCAGGCTCTGCCTATCATGAGCTCAGAGAGCTGGGAATCTTGGAAAGACAATTTATCCATCCCTCGGTGTCTGTGGATAGACTCAGTCCTGTAAATGGATCCCTTTCTCCTTCAAACAAAAAGAGGAGCTCATTGCTCATGTGTTGGACACACAGGATTTAAAAAGACCCATCCTCCAAATGCTGACAACACACCTTTCCTTCCCTTGAAAGATCAGGTTGTGCATTTTATTAAGACTTCCCAAAGGAAGACACATCTTCAAGGGACCTTGTCCTGCTTGTTCTAACTGTGATCTGAGGCCAGGAATTAGAAAATGCTTGCTTAAAAACAAACAAATGGGGAAAATTAGCTCTTTGCAGAGTAAATGAAAATATCATTTAAATAAACATGGATTTGAGTTACATTGCGGATTTAACTTGGCTTAGGAAAGATTAATTCATCTGTGTTTATATTTTTGTTCAAATAAATCATTCTGTTTGTGTTTGGTGTTTTCAGTTCAGTCTCTCTCGTGGGTTCTGCCAATTGCTGGAGCCATCTGGGGAAGTTTTGTGTGTTTGCTTTCCTTCCTGACTGCTGTGGGACCGTGTCAGAATCAGTGCTGACTGCTGCTGTGTGCTTGGCTTTCCAGGCTCCTTGTTAGAGGACAGACACTGACCCTGGCACTGTCCTGTTGTCCTGAGCTCTCCCAGGTGACAGGGAGTGACTGAGGTGTCCTCAGCGAGCTCCCCTGGCACAGGAGATTCACCTGGTGTAAACATCCTCATTTCTTTCTCTCAGTTCTTGAAATCTTGCCGTGTGTGAGGGTTTCAGAGGGGTGTGATCTCAGCAGCAGAGGCTGAGTTTGGACAGCCTGGTGCTCCAGACATCCATGAGGAAAACATGGATGTGTTTGGTGCTTTGGTGTGGAGGTGTGCCTGAGCCTCCTTGATCCTCGCATTCCTTGGATCTGTTCGAGCACCAGGTGGGTTTAAAGCTAAACTGATGCCAGTGACAATTAGGCACACACTGTTTAAGTGAGAGGAAAAAGACACTTTCCAGAGCTTAATTTTGTTGCATAGAAACATTAAAACTTTATTTCATATTTCTGCCAACTTTTTTATTTGTTTTGATCCAAGCAACTGATTTTTTTATCGCCTTGCAGCTTGTTGAGGAACTGCAGGAAAGATGCTTAGGAAGAGTTTTTTTGTTCAGATCCAGCAATGTGAAATTATTGCCTCTTCGAGAACTAATCAATTCTCTACCTGCTGAATAAGTACTAGGAAGGATTTAAGAAGTGGATTTAACTGATGCTTGACCTGCACTATATTCACAGACTTGTCTTACTGCAGTAATCCCACAGAAAATGGCTGCATTGCATGTTTTTGCTCAATATTTCCTTGTCCTGGAACTGCCATGCACCCGTGTTACCCACATTAAATACTAACACACATCCTGCTTGCACATAAAAATTGCTCTGGAGCCCTTTAGACTTCTATTTCAGCCAGGATGAGACAGAGTAATTTTATTTTTTTCTGTTAAGCTATTTTTCAAGGATAGCTTTTTATTCTCTAATATTAGTATAGTATGTACAGTTCAACAGGCAGCCTTTCATTTGTATTCTAATTACAGAGGAAGAATTAATATTGCAAGTAACGAAGTAGTGGAAATGGCTCCTTCCTCCTGCCCCTTTCCAGAGCAGAGTGTGCCTGCTCTGAGCCCAGGCTTTGCTCTTGGTGTGAGCAGTGGAGAAATTTGGCTGCTCAAGATGCTGTTTCAAAGTTCCTTAAAAGAAGCAGCAGCCCCTTCAATTTCTGCCTCCAGAGTGGTTTGCAGGATCAGGGTGGCCAACAGATCAGGGTTGGACACTGGGGGAAAGAGGGGAAAGTTTGGCCTCTGTTCTTGAAAAATGATGAATCATTTTTCTGGGTGGAGAGGTTGAATCATGACCTACTTGAAGGAAGTACATCTAGTAACATATTTTCATTTAGAATGCCATGTTCTTTAAAACTGAAGAAATTCTAAAAACACATCAGAAGAGATGCGTGACCTGCATGGGGCTCTAAGAGGAAGAACTGTTTCCCTCTGTGCAGCCCTGCCTTGGCTTCAGCTCAGAGCTGAATGTTTTGATGAGGATATATTGAAATAAGGTGAAATATTTTGCCTTGCAGTTATCTGAAAGTCCCGTATCTGAAATACTACAGTAATTTTTTGTATCATGAGAGGCTTCCGTGTCTCTGATGGGATGATCTGGATCCCAGCCTGCCAAAGCTCTCAATTACACAGAAACACTCCAGGGAGAAACAGAATTATTCATGTACTGACAATTGTGTGAAATTTTGTATCAAAGAAGAACGTGAAAACTTGCTGCATTAGCACAGTAATGAATCCTGTCATTTTTACAGTGGTTTTAATAATTAGATCTATGTAAAGCAACGGAGCTTTATTTCAGTGTAGGTCTCCACTAATGCTCCTCCTGTGCCTCCTGGTGTGTTAATGACTTGTCAAGAGCCCCGAGGTAGCTCTTTCCTACCTTCTGAACAGGGTGCAGTTGTTTGCACAAGCACAAAGACTGTCTGTAGCTGCCACAGACTCTGAGCTTGTGTCTCACGTGCCCAGTGCAGGGGAAACCTTGTGAAAATTTGTGTCCAGACTTTCAGCTGTGCTAAAAGCCCAGACCAGAATATGCCCAAGCATTCCACTTTTGGAATTTTGTGACATAATTACACAAAGGTACATTTTTTGATGCCATGTTAAAGTGTGTTGACCCCTGGATAGCTGATCAGTGTTTTGATTTTTCTTTCTTTATTAGTTTGAAAATGAAATCATTTTGAAGTTGGATCATGAGGTGGAAGGAGGACGAGGGGATGAACACTACATGCAGTTGTTTGAGTCCATGTAAGTAGTGCATGACAATAAATAGAGCAAATGCCTTCAGGATGTGTTTCTGTCTTATTGTTCCCAGTCTTCAGGTTGGTAACCTCACCTAAAATAGAATCTTAGCGACTTTTTTCATGAAGGGACTGGAAATGCTGTAATGATTCACTACACCTGGTTTGCATTGCAGTTTGGCTCATTGAATTTATTTTCCTGGTTGCTTTTCATTGTTCTGTGCTTCAGCTAAAGAATGAAGAAGTTTTACCTAACCTGCATTTTTACATATCTAGATTGGACTCCAAGAGATTATTCAGACAAGTCTGAATTTAAATAAGGCTTTGTGATGTCATGTGCATGTTTTATTTCCTCAAAGCCTGCTAGCCTGTATGGGTTGTATTTCTGGGTAGGGGTAGCAGTCTTTGAAAAGTCACATCTCTCATCAGATGAACCATGAAAGCTTTGGGTACACACACAGGGGACATAAAGAATCATTTATTCTGTTTCTTTTTGCAGCAGCTTTTATCAAATTTGAATGTTGGTGTCTAGTTTCCTTCATGATTTCCCTTAGGGTAAACAACCCCAATATTTCAGTTTATCATATGGGATGTTTTCTGGACGTTCCTACAATGTCTCCATCTAGTTTGAAATACTTCAATGTCTTAAAGCTGGAGAGAGAATTCAAACTGAGACTTTATCTATGCAAAAAGCAAAGCTCCCCTCAGATCTTGCGTATGTGACCCTTTGAAGTTCATTCTTTCTGAGCTGTGTAACATTTGCTTGCCTTGTTTGCACTTTGCTCTTTCATTCCAGTGCTTTTCTTGGAAAGTGGCACCATCCAGTTAAACCCCCTCTTTCAGCAGTGCAGCCAAGGAGTGTCATCAAACACAGAACAGAGCTTTTGATCTCCTGCTTTGCAAGGCCCCCTTCTCGCTCTGACATATCTGGTTTTTCCCCTTGGTACTGTCCCACTTTCTAGAAGGCCTCGAGTTCAAAGTTTCCACATTTCTAAAGATGACAATTCATCTGATCTCCAGATTTTGTTGAATGACACCTGTAAGTGGAGGGTTGAAGCAGAGGCTGGCGACCTGCCTGTGGTAGGACCTGTTCTCTCAGTTGGTTTGGTTTAACTCTTCCTACATTTGCACCTTTCAAAGCAGGGATTTCAAGCCTCTGTCCCCAACTCCCTGTTCCAGCTGGAAGGAGACCCAGTTAAATTTGCCTCCACATTTATTCATTTGGTCATTTTTTCATCAGCTGGTCTCCTATAACTCTCTGCCCTCCTGCACAGTTCCAAATGTCACCTGAAGGCAGACGTTTGGCAGCACTCAGTGACTGCTGTGTTGCTGCCCACCTCTACAACCAATATCTGCCCATACTGGTGGTGGTTGCTGGGAACTTCTCCATACCCATAACAATAAACCAAACAGGTTCAGCAGAAGTTTAATTAAGCACTGCCCTGCATCTGTCCCTAGACCTAAAGGTGAGTGTGGCCCATGAGGGGTTGTGACCTGTCCTAGACAGTACCAGGGGAAACTGGGGTGGTGTGGGACAGTGGGAGGTTGTTCTCAACAGGCAGAGCAGACAAGGCTGCCCTGCCTGGGGAAATGCAGGACAATCAGTGCAGCTCCACGAACACAAGTTGTGCCATGCCACTTGTCCTCGGGCTCAGAAAATGAGTTCTGGCTTGTTTTAGTTCCTAATACAGGCACAACAGGAAATGGCACTTGGCAGCTTTCCAGTCCCCCATCATTGCAGTGGCCCATGCTATGCAGTTGTTTTTCTCCAGCTTTATTGCAAATATTTTTTTATTTAAAATTTTCTATTTTTTTCAAGCTCTGTTTAAAAATTCAAAGGTTTCCTGCTCCCTCCTGGGGGTAAAAAAAAATCTTCTGAAGTTTTTTGGTCCTTTTTATTGGGATTACTGTATAAAGCTGAGCAATACAACTTTTTGAATCTTCCCTCAAGAGACAGGAATAATTCTCTCCTGTTCTTTTTGTAGTTCTTTATGTGGACTCTGTTTCACCTTTCTTTACTGCCTGGAGTTATGTACTTCATGCTGGGTGAGACCCAGCAATAGCTTGTGGTTCATGTCAATGTTTTTCTTTGTGTATTGGGAAGAAATGTGATGTCTTGGTGCCTCGTGTTCATTGTGCAGTCAGGGAGTGTCCACAGCTCTGCCTTGTTTGCTGTTACTGCAAGGGAACCTGTGGCAGAAATCCATAATAGTCACTTGGATGGTGGCTGTACTTTCCTTCATGAATGTCTCACACCGTTTCTGATACTTGTAGATGTACATAACGCAGTTTTCCTGTATAATATTCCAGTCTCCTATGTGTTTCTGAGGATTTCTTGTTTTCTTTCCCACAAACGTATTTTATGTGCTCCAGCCTTTTCTGTCATTGTCAGCTCTTCAGCCCCTTTAGTGTTTCCATTCCATTTGCATTGTATTTTATAAGCCATGTGTCAGGTATTGCTTTAAATATTTCAGTTTCAGACCAGTCAGATAAGAGCAATTGGAGTATTCTGGTTTTATCTGCTGGCCTCTGTCCCTTCTATCTCATACAAAATAAATATTCTTTCAGACATGCACGTACACGTTTCCTGTGTGTCAGGACTCCACTGCAGCTGCACATTCCAAGGAATAAACTTTAGATGCTGCTTCTACTTTGCTTGAGTTGGAACTTTATTCCTGGGTATTCTGCAGAGGTTCCATTCTAAGCCAGAGCTTCGAGGATTTCTTTGCAAGAAGTCAATATGAATGTGTATTTTCTGAAGAAGGTTGATATGAATATGAGGATTAAAAAAAATCGGTTTGCTGTTAATTAAATCACTATGTTTTAATTACAGTTTAAAAATATTGTGCCTAAAGATTACTATTTTTTTTTTTTACCTGGATGTCTGGAAAACAATGATGTAGACCTCAATTGATAATTGAGCATTGAGAGATCAGAACCTTCCCAGCTCCCAACACAAAGCAGGACTGCCTTGGAGAAAATTAACTGCATCTCTGCCTGACCCAATGCTTGTATCTGTAATTATATATGTGAATATCTATATATTATATATGTATGTGTGTATATAAATGTATATATTACATATAAAAACTGCAGTTTGTCAGAGAGGATCCCCATGGAAAACCAGAATGTTAAGTGGAGAAAACAAAAGAAAAGCAAAGAAAGAAAGAATTTCTCTTAAGCAAAGAAAATGCTCCTTAATGAGATGCAGGTAATGACTTAATGATGTTAAAACAGTTAAATGCTGAAAACAAAGCTCTGACAGTAAAGTGAAATCTCTACTCCTAAATCACTTCAGCACTTTTCAGGAACAATGTATGCTAATGTTTTGTTAATGTGAATTGAAACTGATGATGCTAAAGTATAAAATTCCCTTTCCTGTATTTTTATCAGAAAAGATCAAGCTGCTGTTTTCAATCAGCAGAAAGTTGGTGTGATTCGCTTATTTCTCAAAATAAAACTACTTTAGTGATGTCTTTTTTTGGCTAAAATTGTAATTTTTGTTCATTTGAACTTTTACTCACATGTAACGATACAAAGAGAAGGAAAACATTTCTGCGTTTTCTGCTAAGGAAAGGAAGGTGCAGGTTTATTGCAATAGTGTGACATTTCAGAGACTTGAGTTTGTGATAGCACAGAGGCAGATTTCTCTGTCCTGAAGTGGTGAGTACACCCTTGAATTCAAAGTAGTTTTCAGACAGGAAAAGTAAATGTTTCTTTAATTTTTTTCCCATTTGATTTGTATGCCATCTGTCTTCTGAATATCTAAATGACCAACTCACAGAGGGAATTTCCAGTGCATTCTGCAGTGGATTTAGGCCTAATCCAGCATTTGCCATCAGAATTGCACCAATATTTGTGTGTTTGCAGCCTCACGGAGTGTGCCAAGCAGCACCCTGGCATCGGCAGCCTGGTGGAAAGCTTTGTGAGCCTGGTGAAGGGGCTCCTGGAGAGGCTGCTGGATTACCGCGCCGTGATGAGCGACGAGAGCAAGGACAACCGCATGAGCTGCACCGTCAACCTGCTGGTGCGTCCCCTGCGGGGCCCTGGGATGGGGAGGGGAGGGATCGGGTGTCACTAGACAGACACAAAAATACCACACTCACCCGTCAGCTTGTGAGACCAGAAAAGAAGGAAGTTTATTTCAGTTTGAGGTTTAAATAAGGTTTGGACTTTGACCAGCGATTGGGGGACAAGGGTGACGCCTTTTTGACCCCACTGGTCAAACCAGAAGTTCATTATTTTGTTTTTCCCCCTGGAAAGGAATGTATTAGTTACAAAACATCAGTCTTTGTTTATGTTACAAGCATGAGAACTCCAGTACAGAAATGTAAAAACATCAGAAGGTTGAAAAATCAGGGTGACAATCAGGGTCCATTTATTGACCATGAAACTAAATCTTCCTGGGGGCAGGAGAGGGTGACAACATTCCATAGTGATTTTAAACTCTGGGGTAAGAGATTTTATGTCTCTTTGTACAGATACCTGTGTAAGTCTGAAAGCAACACTCACCTATAGGAATAGGGTAAAAGCTGGCCTGTCATTTCTTCTAAGTGCAGCTAACAAGTAATCTGTAAGTTCCCATATGGAGCTGTTTTGAGAATGAGAAGTTCCTTTAACACAACAATCTCTCCTGAGGGTGAAAAACCAGTGCACCTGTAATAACAAGGGATTTGTCCCATGAGAATCAGTAAAGAAAATATGTAACAACAATCCAAGAATAGATAGATTTGATAGAAAAGGAGAATGTCTTTTACTAACCAATAGAATAATTAACAAGAAAGCTATTAATCAATTAGAAGTTGTCCTCAAGGTTTGTTAAAAACTGTATAAAGGCAGCCATAACAAAGGGAAGCTTTCTGAAATTTTATGGTGTCATTCTATGTGTCATGACTGTCCCAACATTCACCCATTTGCTTTGTTTGGTTTGGGTACTTTATCCACTGTGGTTCTGTGGATAAATAAGAAGTTGGCTGCTCGTGCCTGTACCCACTGACAGGCTTAATGGGACCGTGGGCTCTTGACAGAGCCAGGCTGTGATGAGGAACTGACTCGCTGCTTCAGCATCTCAATAGTTACAGTTTCCAAATGTGGGCAGGAAACCTGCAAGGCACCTTTGCAGTTGGGTGCCAAGAGGTTTGAAGCTCTGCTCTTGTCCTGGGCCACTCTGTCTTCTTTTCTATTCCTGTTTTGTAATGAGGATATCCCATAGAGATATTCTTCCACCAGGAAATCTCTCAAAGCCGGGAAGGAACCTCAGCACCTTTGAAGTATTACACACACACACTGTTTGTTCCTCAATAATCACTGTGCAATGTGGTGTAAATTTCTGCAGCTCTTCAAGACACCATTCTTGTCATGCATTTTGCACAGCCTTAGCAACTTGTGTTCCTGCAAACATGTTATGGTGACAAAAAATGAGCTTTATTCTTGGAAATGACTCCTTTAGAGGTATCACAAAGCAATGCTCCATAACTACAGTAGTACATATCTGCTTCAATACATACCACCTTCCACCAAGTGTAGCTGGAGCATGTGCTTTATTCTGTTAATGCATCTGTATGACCATATTTTCCTCTTTTCCAATAGAAAAACCTTCAGTAATGATCCCATTATGAACTAGGAGAAGTATACGTAGGTATAAAACCATACATATAACTAATAAAAATATTAATTGAAGAAGTAATCCCATGTTTAAGCTTTAGGTAGTCTGTAAATAATCTATGTTTCATGCTGTCTATGCTTTCTAACTACCAAGGAAAGAAAAACCTCAGTCTGTATATATCTATATAGATATAGCACTTTATTAAAGGACATTAGGAGGTAACTTTAAATATTTGTGTCCCTAGAATTTCTACAAGAACATTAACCGTGAGGAGATGTACATCAGGTATGGCAACCATTCTGTTGGATCTCTTTTGGAGAGGGCAATTAATATTGGCTTGTAAGTTCTGGTTTTATCACTGTGCTTGGATTTCTGTATTTATTGTTACTTTACCATCCCAAATGACTCTGTGGCAGTCCTGGCCTCATCTGCATTCTCACCCTGTTCTTAGCTTAGCCTTCAGCAACTGGGAATCTGTGCTATGTATTCAACAGCAGCATTTTTTTCCACAAGAATTAACTTCTAATTGATCAAATCACTCAACATTCATTGTCTATTGTTTAAAATTAAGAAAGTGCCGATAGATTTGAGGTTTGAGGGAGGCTGGATCACGCATTTAAGATGGCAGAGAAAACATTCTGATTTTGTAGACTGGCCCAATCTGCTGAGTCTCCTTAAATATGCAGCACTCCAGGGGCAGGGCTAGAGCTGAGGTGTTTTCTGTGGGAACTGCAGCTACACGGGAAAATTCCTGCAGACATGGCATTGGCCTCTTGCTGTCTGCAATGGCAAATTCCTGCAGATGTGGCATGGCCTCTTGCTGTCTGCAATGGCAAATTCCTGCAGATGTGGCATGGCCTCTTGCAGTCTCCAAGAGTTCTGTGTGTAGGCTGCAGCAGATATTGCTGTCTCCAAAAGTTCCCTGTTTCCTGCCTGTCCTCTCCTGCAAAATCTACAGAACAAAGCCCAGAGCCCCAGCTAAAATGAGCCCTGGAGGTGATTCAGAGCTCACCCTGGAGCTCTGAGCCACAGGGGCCAGGGGGAACAAGGCTCTCTCTGGGGGCACTGCTGAGGGGAAAACTTTCTGTTGGGCTGGCAACTGGGAATGGGAGTGCCTTGGTGTCAGAGCTTCTGTGCCTCAACAGTCCTGGTGTGAGTTAGAGGAAGGAATGCAATTTTCTTCCTGGCTGCTGTAGCTGCAGCTCGAGCCCCATGGTGGGCAGTGGCCGTGCTGGAAGCGGCAATGCTGCCATAGGGATCCAGGAGAATGTTCAACTTAGAACAACTCCTCTGCCCCCAACACCCCCCGGCTGGAACAGGGACTGCTTTGCCTTTCTGGGCTGGTGTTTTCCACTCCCTGCCTCCTCCTGGTATCTGCTGTGGTTGCACCTGTGCATGAAGAACGTGTTCCTGTGAGTGAGAGGAGCTGCAGGGCAAGGCAGTGCCCTGAGCAGCCCTGCAGGAAGGTTGGCCTTGGAGGGCTCTCTCAGACCCTGGCTGCAGCAATCCCTGCTCTCTGAGAGGAGCTGACCACAGCTCCCAGGAGGGGGACAGCTCACTCTCCTCCTTTCCTGCACAAAGTTTCAGCAGGCAAAAAGAACACAGCCAAGGGTGAACAAACACCCAGATCAGCCCCCCTCAGTGTCCTTGAAGGCTCTTTGGGGAGTCACGGTGTGACATCCACGGAGCTTCCCATTATCTGGGACATTTTGATGCTCAGCATTCCAGTCGTGTCAGTCTCCAGTCTAATCCTTGCTCTCTCCTCTATCAGGTATTTGTACAAATTGCGAGATCTTCATTTAGATTGTGAGAATTACACAGAAGCAGCATATACCCTTCTACTCCATACGTGGCTCCTGAAGGTTAGATTTTCTAAAACTCGATATACAATTAAGCTTTTACAATTTTCAATTTGATATTCTTAAGTGAATGTCTTAATCTCTGAGTTATTTTCCACAGGGGAATTCAAGTTTCTAGTAAGAAATACTGCAGTAGGTCGTACAAAATTCACATTCGTTGTTGAAATTATATTTTCAGTAGTTGATTAAAAACCATATATTGCTGAAACTAAATATGGTAGAAAAATAGTTTTCCTTTACAGTGAGAACATTGTGTACAAATGTAGTTTTCATTTTGGTAAATTCTTACTATCCTAAACATAACAGTTATGAAAATAAAACAGTTCCAGCTATCACAAGGGGACGTCTAAGTTTTAATTTTAAATAGTATGGATTACATAACCAACTTATGTTGGTTTTCTTTTGTAGCTGGCAATTAATTATCTTTCACTATAACTATTGTTCATTACCAATGTAATGGACAGTATCAGTTAAAATGGTCAGTAAGATCAATTCCCATTACAAGGGGAAATGCCAAATTTAAATGTTCTTCAGCAAAAATCTGATATTTCGTATGGAATTTACTTTAGTGCAGAAATATATAAATTTGTGCTATTTTGCTTAAACTTCATTTTGATTTTTTAATGATTGTACAATATGAGCTATATTCTCTATATTGGTATGGACAAAAATAATCATATATAAAATATTTTAATATTAAAAAATCTAAATCAAGTCAGTCAAGATGATACCACTAAAAAAAAGGACCTAATTTTCTCACATAGATTTTTATACAAAGTTTGTGAGTGGGGCAAGGATGGGCAAGTATAACGTTTTAAAATATTTTTTTAAATATTCTGTCTAGTGCTGGTAATCACACAGCACTTGTCTGGAGGGGCAGTGAATGCAATCCCTGTGCCTTTCCCAGTTCATCTGTGGATCAGTAAAAAAGACTTGGGAAGAAAACAGTTAGAAGAGCCCAGGGAACCAGACCTCGTGGGAGGAGGGCCTTTGATGTGGAACACTGAACTCAAAAATTCTTTTTGATGTGTTCTCATTCTCAGTGGTCAGATGAGCAGTGTGCACCCCAAGTCATGTCGACAGAGTTCCAGTGCTCACAGACCTACAGACACCTGAAAGAGAATTTGTATGAGAAGATCATAGAATACTTTGACAAAGGAAAGGTAGGTCTGGAGAGCTCTTCCCCACCAGATCTCTCTGCTGTGCTACTCTGAATAGTTGTGTTTAATGAATGTGCCCTGTATAAAACATTTGTGAGGAAAAGCTGCTTTGAAATGTGGGTCAAGTAGAAATTGTGTCCTGGAGGCGTATTGCCAGAGCATAGCTGCTCCATAGGAATGTGTTCTTTCCACGACCTCATTCACAGGGAAGGAGGGCTAATATCTCAGCACATCATCACAAGCATCTCTGTCAGGCACCAACAAAATACAATTAAAAATCTTGAATCTACTTCCCCTTACAAAGAAAAGAGTATGGACTACACAGCTTCCATTTCTAAACCACTTGGCCCTTATCTCCAAAAAATCCAGATGGTTCAAAATAGACATATTTGTTTGAGAGAGGACTGAGAATTGTATCCTAAACTTAAAATGTAATAGATTGATGCTCAGTACTTCAGTTTAGTTCAATTTAAGAAAAAGAAAAAAGTTAATAAAATTACCTGTCAAGGCAAGGGCATTAGAGCTGAGAATTTTGGAAATAAAGCGAAGGATTGGAAAGCAGGAGGAAACTCTACAGTGCCAGATAATTAATCCCATGACCAACAGGACCTTTAAGTCGTTATGTCTTGTTCAGCTGTAGCCAAAGGTACAGAGGGAGAAGGAAATTCATTCCTGTTTCTTGCAAAAGAAGCCCTTCCTATAATTCACAAGGTGGAAAGTTTCAGCTTCAGCTTCCCAGGTTTTCTGTTGGCCTCTGCAGCCCCTGCACTGCAGCAGAGCCCATCCAGTGTCCCGGGAGAACCAAACCCTCCCACTCCTGACCTGCAGCACCCACGCTCAGCCCAGGGGCCAAGCTGCAGCTCAGGGATACCTGGCCAGAGAGCACCTGGCAGCAGGTGAGCATGGCCTGGTGTGTGTGTCCTCTCTGCAGCACAGAATTCTGCACAGGGACCTCCTTGTCTCTTCTGTTCTGAGCAGGCGAAGTGACAGAATTTGAGAAATATCCTCACGAGGGAGAGTTTTTCCTGCTTTGAGACCATTTTTGTGAAGTGGCCACAGCAGATGAGAAAAGCAGCCCTGGTCTTTCAGTGACACTCATGTCACAGGCAGCTGTTAAGTTGTGTGGAAAGAAGGAAGCTGCCACTCTGGGCAAGTGGAAATTTAAGGCTTGTAGTTATTTAGCTGACGAGGAGAGCTGTCACAGACAAGGCTCCCTATGATTATGGATGCTGCAGGGTATTTTGTTAAATGGTGTGTGTTTTAAGGACAGGCAGGTGTCAGTCTCCTTATAAACTGCTCTGTGCTTGGGGTGTGTTCTGAATGTTATCACCTCAGTGATTTACTCTTTTTTTTTTCTTTAATGTATCTGAAAGGTTAGATGATTTTTTAAAAAATGTTACTCTACTAATAAAGTAGGTTTACTTATTCCTCCCTGTAATGAATCATAAAACACTTTTATTTTTTAACATTAATCTGCCTCCCTTAAGTTTATGATTGCCCTGAGTCTTCCACTCTAAATGTGCAGTTAATAAATGACTGCACTTTAAAGACAGCATGATCAATAAAACTGCAGTTAAGTTCTGATGCATGGAAAACTTGTTTGTTGGTACTGAATTTACTTTTTGAATGTGTGGTTGCATTGCAGATGTGGGAAGAAGCCATATCTTTATGCAAAGAACTTGCAGAGCAATATGAAAAGGAGGTTTTTGACTATGAACTTCTAAGTCAAAACTTGGTAAGATTCTATGCAGATCTTCATTTTATTGCAGTTCACAGAAATTAGTGCTTTTCAGCTATCAAACAGCAGAGCTGCCTATGAGCTTGTGGTCTAAAATGGATTTTTAATTCATTTGCTGAAGAGTTCCTGTTTCACTGTAGCAATCCAGTGGTAAAGTAAAGGTTCACAAATAACTGTTGGTTAAAGTTGCATGAACATCTGTTTACTGAGGTATTTTAAACTGTCTGTAGATGAAATAAACATGTTCTCACCTAGGGAAATTTAAAGGCCACGTTTTGATGCCTCTGTAGTGCCCTAGGGTAGAAAGAACACCTGGATGAACTTTTTCCCCTAAATTTTTCTTTAAATTTTAGCAGCTTGGGTCTTGACAAGCCTGAATAATTCTGTCCTAATCAGGACCGTGGAAGTATTACAGCACAAGGAATTAGAACTAGGTCCGAACTCTAGAAGGAAAATTTTGAAGCAAAATAAAATATTCGGTTATTTGTTTTCATTAAAATTTAATTAATCAGAAAAGGATCCCACCCCCTACAAACCTTTTTTTTTTTGACTCCCAATATTTCATGTTTGATTTTTAACAAATGTTTAGGGCTCATTCAATGGATATCCCAGAATGTTCCTCAAAAAAAAAGTCAAAATCAAAACATGATGTTCTTGAATGGTGCTGTGTATAAAGAAAGCTTCTTTTGCTCTGTTTTTATCATGAATTAAAAGACATTTTTTAAGGCAGTTTAAGTTGCATTGCTGTGTTCTCACAGACATGACACCCAAATGACACTTGGTATCTTATGGAAGAATTTGTTCTAAGCCCTTTACATGGTTTGTGCCCTTAATACGAGGCCACAGTAAAAACTGGAGTTGATCCCATACCTCGGGAAACATTTGAGGCAGGGAGGTTTTCCAAATGTGTTATTTCAGTAATGCTATCAGTGGCCAGGGATGACTTTGGTGTTTGCTTTGCCCCTAAGTTAAGGGTAAGCCCAATTCTGAAGTCAAATATTAAAGCTGCAGCCATACCCATTTCACTGTGTATTATATTTGTGTATAAATGTAAAAAGTGTTTAATGTTCCCCTGCGGCCTCCTGTGTGAAAACGGATTATTGCTGTAGCTCATCAGCTGATAGCTGATAGCTCTTGCCTGTGTAGTAGAGGTTAAAAATGCATAGATGAAACCCCCAAACACAAGTAATTACTGTGGGTTTTGCTTTCAGATCCAGCAAGCAAAGTTCTATGAAAACATCATGAAAATTCTGAGGCCTAAACCAGACTATTTTGCTGTTGGATATTATGGCCAAGGATTCCCAACATTTCTGAGGGTAAACTTGATTAATTCTTGCCTTTTCATCTATTTTCATTCTTTTGCTTTCCTGTTTTCCTCATGATTAATGTCCATATTCCTTTTTTGACCTCTAATATGCTTTGAGCTGACCTGTTCCCACCAACTGTCTTGTCCCGCTCTAAGTTTATTCCTGAACAGCAACACTTCCTACTTTAGGACAATTGTGGTAGGTTTGGACTGGTTTCATTCAAATATGCTGAATCTACTCTCTTCTCTTTACTTTTCTCTGGTTTTGACTACCATGAGGGAAAATCCAGACTCTAAGGGGTCTGGTTTTTCAAAGAAACCTGATGAGCTTGGAAAGTGCTGCACAACTGGATTGTACCGTACAGTTTAAAAGGTCACTGTTGTAACCACAGTCGTGCATGAGTTCAGAGCGTAAAAATAATCTGAATATTTGATGTTTCTTACTGCTAAAACCTCTCTTACGCACAGCAATTAATAGGCAGGCTTTCTTCACCCTTGGAAAGCAATGAGAGGCCTTGCTTCCCGAGTTTAAAGGCCAAAGCTGCCTTGAAATCATTGGGAAAACAGTGAAATGATAGGCTGGTGTTAAACCAGTGTTATTGTTTCTGAATAATAAAACTTTGAGTCCAGAATCTTTGGAGAGTCTGTGCTGCTTTCCAGCACCTGGTCAAAATTGTGTTTGGCTTTAGAGCTGATTAATATTCAGAAAACAGAACCAGCCATTCCCAAACCTGGACGCTGCTGTGTCCTTGTGCCGATCACCATGAAACTGCAGCTTCTGCCTCAGCACCAGCCCACCCAGGCAGTAACTCCTCATTCCCTGCAGAACAAAGTGTTCATCTACCGTGGCAAGGAGTATGAGAGGAGGGAGGATTTCCAGGCCCAGCTGATGAGCCAGTTTCCCAGTGCTGAGAAGATGAACACGACGGCAGCGCCCGGAGAGGACGTGAAAAATTCTCCTGGTCAATGTATCCTTGGACACGTGGGAGATTGCAGAGGGAAGGAGGGTTGGGAAACCTTGTTCTTAGCATGAGTTTATCTGTGTGGAACAATAATTTCCTGAAAAGGTTGGAAGTTTACTGACGTGGCAGCTCAGTTTGCAGTTTGGCTTACACGTCCTCCATGTCTTTTCTGGTTTGTTCCTAAGAGAGTTCCTGTTTTTCTGGCAGTTCTGAGGAGTCTGTCTCTTTCATTCATCATAGAAACATTTAGGTTGGAAAAAACCTTTAAGGTTGAGTCCAACCACAAGCCTTGTTCACCCATGTTCCCAAGTGCCACGTCTACATGTCTCTTAAACCCCTCCAGGGACGGTGACTCAACCTCTTCCCTGGGCAGCCTGTGCTAGGGCTTGACAGCCCTTCAGGGAAGAAAATTCAGCATAGTTCATACATGGTTTAGCTTTATTTTCTTCAAATGGCAAAACCAGTGTCACACACTTGAAGAGACTCAGTTTAAAGCAGCAAATTTTCTGTTACCTCACATTTATAGCTATTGTGTCTTGATATTAAATTCATGTCTTCCCTGAGCACTGCTCTGACTGGGACCACACTTCAGCATCACCTGCATTTCTTGGCAACATAAACATGTCCCAAGTCCCTCAGAAATTTTCTTAGGAAAATTAACTTACAAAAGTTGTTAACCAACTTTTAGAATGGGCTCAATTTTTCTTGGTTAGAATAACTCTGATTATCTTTTTCTTCTGATTTGAGTCATTACTGACTGAGCAGATATGAGATCACCTCATTGTATCAGACATTTGTTTTTGCATGCTGATTTTCCTTTATCAGTTTTCAAGGTAATGTTGTAACACTTCACACACTCTCTTGAGTCTATTCTGGTGGAATTTTCTGGAGGAGAAAGGGAATACTTTCTTCTCACACTGTGGGGACTGAAGTGGGAGTATTACAGGCTTGTCTAAAATAGCACATTAAGCTTGAAAGCCATGCTCTCCCAAGTCTGTCTTGTCTCTTAACTAATTAATTTTTTGTGGAGAACACATGCTTCAGTCCTTAAGGTAGAATTTGCTCATTTGTTTGCAAGGAGATAGGAACTACTTCTGCACTTCTGCAAGAGGATCTAACCAGAGGGCAGGAGTTTCAAACATACTGAAATATGTAAGGATGTGATATATTTACTTACAAATACAGTATTCAGATTTTAAAAACAGCACTTCTATAGAAAAAGGAAATCTCAAGTAAAAGGGCTGTTCAGTTACAGATTTCAAAACAAAATGTTACCCATCATGACTTTATGCATGCCTAAAGCTACACAGTGAAACTGTTAACATCAGATGTGGTTGATGTTATTTTTGTAAGTTGCCTGAGCTTAAAAATTTAATGAATGAGTCAGTGTGATAAATTCAGCTGCAGATAGTCAAGCTCGGGAAATAATAAAAATATGCAGTTCAGAATTAATATGTATTCACTGGTTACTACTGGCAGATTTTTCCTTTTTTGGCCAAGGAAACTCCAGAAATGAAACCCTGAACACTTCAGATTTTTCATCAGAAAATGTATTTTTTTATTATTATTATTTTTATTTCTCCTGCAGCCTACAGTATTTCATACTAATAGTTAATAACATGCCCTTAACTTCCACAATTTCAGATATCCAATGTTTTACAGTGCAGCCAGTCCTGGAGGAGCAGCCTAGATTCAAAAATAAGGCAGTGCCTGATCAAATCATAAAGTAAGTGAATTTCTGTAGTAGATAGTACAATGAAAATCAGTCCACATTCCTAAATTGACAACTATTATTTTGTGAATTCAGTCATTTCCTAATGAACCTTGGAGATTTTGTTGTCTTAATTTATTGACTTATGCATTCATAGAATCAGAGAACAGTTTGTGAGGGAAGGCACCTTCACGGCCCACCCAGCCCAACCCCTCAGGGACATTGCTCAGAGCTCCATCCAATCTGTCCTGGATATTCCCCAGGAGCTCCATGAAGGAGCCCGTACCCATCCACCACTGCAGAAATAACTCAGGGATGCAGGGCAGGGAGGTGGAATCTGTGCTTTGGGTCAAAGTTATTGAGTTTTCAATAGAGCTTCTCAGACAAGTGATGGAGAGAGGGCTCCTGGAGGTCACTGGCAGTGTGAGAGTGGTTGAATGAAGGCTTTTGAATGACAGAATCTTGTTATATCTTGTCTGGTCCAGTGGAAAACAACACAGTGGCAAAATGGTTTCTGCTGGTGCTGTGGAGTATGGGTTTTATAAAGGAATAAAGGAAATGAAATGACTGAAGTATTTGGAGAACAGACTGGCCAAGAGCTGCTTCCAAACCAGTTGTGCCCTTGATCTGTTGCCCTCTCTATGGAATCTTTACAACTGACTCAGAGTGGAAAAATAAGAATCACCTTCCCACCTACACCAAAGGAAATAAAGCAGATCCAAGCACAAGTCTTGTGTGACAGGATTTTAAAATAAACACAGACCAAAAAACAACCTAAACCAGAAAGGCACAAAAATTGTTGTTGTGATTTCAACATGATTCATTTTAAAATCAGTAACTGAAAGGCAGGTTCTAAATGTGATCCTGTTGGACCAGATTTCAGTGTAGAGCCAGCCACACTTCAAACTGCTTCAGTTTGTGTAGCAAAGTGTTCCATGTAAAGTACAGTCTCTGCTCATAGGGGAGATTTTGTAATGGTTTGTCTCAGCTGCGGAATTCAAGCAAACTGCTGATTACATCTGGGCTTAAAGATTTACTCTTATGAGTTTACTTTATTGGGGATTTAATTGTTTGTTACATTAGGTGATGGCAATGCATTTGTTCCATCAAAGAGCTTCAAAGTGTCTGTCCTTTCAGATGGAACTGCATAAAGGGATCTGACTCAGTGTGGCAGTATTTTCCAGTTACTTTGCTTTACTGATGAAGAAAATCTTCGCAGTTTGGATCAGAAATCATAGTTTCCTATGAACTAACATCCCATAGTTTCCTTAACTCAGGTGTTTGGAGCTTCTCCATTTGTTTTTCTGGGCTTTCAAAACATGGTTCAGTTTTACTGGAAGAAATTTCTGAGATTTTTTTTTTCTGAAAAATTAACTTTTACTTTACAAGGGTTTCAGTGTAATTCATCTTTGAAACAAATACTAAAAACCCAAAGGGGAGATTTTTCTGTGGACAGCAAAATGCTTAGCCAAAACTCTGCAGCCCCAGTGCTAAAAGCCAAGAGGTTGCAAGTTTAGTGGGAAGATCTCACAATGATGGAGAGTGAAACATTAGCTGCATAGAACAGACCACAACATAAATTTGCAAAGGGTTCTTTGCAGTGGTGTACCCCTCTACAAGCACCTAATTATTTACTATTATCTATCTCAAGAAATTGTTATTAATGGCTTCAGCTGTTTAATTTGTTGACTGTTGTTCAGCACTGTAAGGAGGATTGTTGGACAAGATTAAACTGCTTTGTCATGTGCCGTGTTCCCCTCCAGGTGAAAGCACCTGCTCTGTCAGTTCTTTTGAATGAAAATGAGACTCCTTTCATAAACCAGATTCAAGCTGGCAAGCAGGGCACATGCCACAGCAAGATATGAGAGGAAAACTCTCTTCTAGTCCTCCTGTAGATTTGAACATTAGTCTGGAAGTTCTGGAATTTTTATACCTGGGAAATACATCCAGTCACAAGTTGAAGCTTAATACTTGTAAAATACTGTGTGTTGACTCTGATTTATAGATAAAGTAGTTGCCATCTGATTTTCCAGTAAAGTCTTTTTTTTCTGAGCAGTAAATTTACTTCTAATTAAAAACTCAACTACTCAAAATGAAATATTTCTCGGTGATAACAAGATCCATTAATTTCTGGTTTCTGTATTTTACAATAATGATTTTAAAATCTTTCAGCTTTTACAAGTCAAACAACGTGCAGCGGTTCCACTATTCGAGACCAGTCAGGAAAGGATCTGTTGACCCTGAAAATGAATTTGCCGTAAGTAAATTAACGACAAGGTGATGGATGTAGTTCTGGTAACTGTGACTGACTTTTGATCCTACCTCCTTTCTTAGCCTCAGATTACTCATTATAGACGCCTTAACTTTAAGATCTGGTTCAAAAATACCAAATGCCAAGCTTCTCCATTTCAGCACAACCCCTGTGTATTTAATTATACATCACTGTTCAGTTGCAGGTAAACATTACACAGTTAAACATGTTCAACATGTTTTTGTTCAGCAGCAACCTTTTCTGGTATAGATTTTCATTAGGAAACAAGGTGGCATGTAAATAAATATCAAATGCTTTGCTGCTTGTAGTTTGCAACACTTCCATCAGCTGCCAGCCTGGCAATGAGGTGAGTGTTGTCTGCTTTCCTGAGTCCTGTGAGATCTCCCCTCCCGAGAGAACTGCCTATGTCACTTTTACTCCCATGCCTAATGGTGGAATGCTGAGGAATGGCCTTCACTCTTCAAATATTCTAAGAAATCTACACCACCATAAATTACTTCTCAGTGTTAACCATAAAAATGTGGTGTCTGTGTTTTCATTTTACAGGTATCCGGTATTTTATGGTTTGCTTTGAAAAGCATCCCATCCAAGCCTTATGGCTAAAGCTGTGCTCTTGGCATACTGCTGGGAAAAGCCATTTCTTTCCAAAATGTACAATTTCTGTTATGTGTGTGTTGATTAGCAGAGCCAACACTTTCATGTAAGAGCTTCGTACCTGCCGTTAAATCAACACTTCAGACACAAACTCTACCCTGACATCCCAGAATGTATTGTCACGACTCATGATGTGCCTTGGCTTCCTTTGCAAACTAGAGAGTTTGGGGCCCATTTATGAATATAGCTTGAAATGATTTTACAAGAACTAAATTGTTGATGTTTTCATTCATTTCATTTCATTCATAAGGACAATAGATAAGATGCCTGTTTCCTTCAAAGAGGTGGAAACTGGGACAGCTGGAATGTCTTCATTCATCTCTTAGGGTATTTAACAGTACTGGCAGTTTTGATGACCCGATAGTGAAATAAGGAGCAGCAGGGTAAATGAAACAGTGGCTATTCCAAACTATTCTGAAATGCCAACAGCCAGTCTTGTTCAGAAAAGAAAAATGAGAGGACCAAAACCAAGGTCAGAATGCTGGCAAGTTGTTCTAGGACTATTACTGCTTTTAATTGCAGAAATATCTTTTGAATGTGGGGAGAGGAAATATAATCTGGGTAGAGGAGAGAGTGGGTCGTTCAATGACAGCCATTCCATCTGTGATGGCAAAAATAGAAATACAGACTGAAAGATTCAAGGGTAATTTTCTTTTTCCCCTGCTTTGTGCAGGCTTTGTGCCTAAAGATGACCTGATCTGAAATCAGGAAAATTATTTGTTCAAGTCGCTGTGCTAGATTTAGGTTTACAGTGTCTTTCATGCAAAGATATGCATATGTTTTCCATCCACATCCATTTCACTTTGACATCTCAGAAGGCAGAAAAAAGTTTTAATCCTGAAGTATCATTTTCTCCTGCTGTGTTTTTGGATAGTCTATGTGGATTGAGAGGACATCATTTGTCACAGCCTACAAACTTCCAGGAATCCTGCGCTGGTTTGAGGTGGTTTCCATATCACAGGTGAGTGTCAACGTGCTCAGGGCCCGTCCAACTTGTAGCTGCTGAATCCCCATGTACAAACCACTTTGCAAAATTATCACACAAGGCTACAGTTACTTCTTTTTATACATACAAACCCGGTGTTATTTACATTTAATCTTTCTACTGCTCAATACAGGATCAATATATCTTGTGCCTGATTTATAGTTTCAGAATTGAAACTGTGTGGGTTTGCTGAATTGCAAAGCTGTTGTTCATGTATGTGAGTTTTATAAAACCAAAAAGACCTGTTTATATCTTTATGAACCTTAGAAGTCTTTTGTTTCTTTACAGTGCACAATTAGTCCTTTAGAGAATGCTATTGAGACTATGTCCACGACAAATGAAAAGATTTTGATGATGATTAACCAGTACCAGAGTGATGAGAACCTCCCTATTAATCCACTTTCCATGCTTCTGAATGGAATTGTTGATCCAGCTGTTATGGGTGGCTTTGCTAAATATGAGAAGGTAGGAGCTTTTGAGTCACTGCAAAGAACATTCTCAGGTGCATCATCTCATAATCCCCCTAGATCCTTGTTAAAGTGGCAGTGCAGAGGGGATGGGGAATAGGAAAGCCATCATTCCATCAGTTAAGGGATCCTCAAATCCTCCTTTCCTGGTCACCTCTGTCTTTGAAAGCAAACCAGAGTAACTGAAGTTATCAGTTGATGTAAATTGTGACA
>VZDJ01000219.1:722525-976657 GCA_008694505.1 Cyanoderma ruficeps | reverse complement strand
AAAATAAAATTGGGTTTCATAATAAGGGTCTCAAAGTCAGAAGTGCTGGATGAAGACCAAATACATCTTTTTACGAAGTGCACCTCAGCTCCCAGCTAACAGAGGGAGGAATTATCACCAGCAGCATCTGGCAAAGGCCCGTGCATGTGTCTCTGCTCTTTGATGAGCAGTGTTACCATCACCACCCGGGCTGTGTGGATTAATGTTTGATTGCTTTACCTGTCAAAATGATGGACTGTATTTCTTTATTTTTTTGTCTAAGGCTTTCTTTACAGAAGAATATATCAGACACCATCCAGAGGATACAGAAAAACTGAACAGACTCAAAGATCTGATTGCTTGGCAGGTAATTTCTCACTGACAGCCACCACTGAGGCCTCCCCAAGGGGTTCCTTTGTTCCATTCCTGTCTAGCAGGAGAACACAGCATTGAGGTGATTGTGTCATTTCCACCTTTTTTTAACCCCTGAAAGGTATTGGTAGAACACATCATCCGGAATGGTTTCTCAAAAGCCACATATAGCAGGCTGCATTTATGGTTAAAAGGGCCAGGATTTCCAACTTGGGTTGTATCTCTGAAGAGAAAACTGAGAGCATGACAAAGGTCATAATGATGGCATGAATTTCTGGGGTTGGCAAATAACAGAAACTCTCTTGGGAAGCAACTCTTTCCTGGAGCATTTCTTTTTTGTGGAGGAATTTTTTTCCCACTAGAAACATTAATGGAGTGTTTGCTGCTCTCAGGAATTATTTTCATGCTGAGGGACCCTTCAAGATTGCTGCTATGTGTCTTCTGTGGGGCAAATAGCATGGAAGATTATTAGGAAATATTTTTAAGTTGTATCTCCAGAGGAAAACTGAATATTCTCCCTATACTTGCAGCACTGAGGTTATTTGAGTTTACTATTCATTATTTTATGTATAGTGTATATATGATAAGACAACCAGCCTGCAGAACCCTCTTGTCCTCAAGGAGGAAAATGCACCTGTGGAAGGTGGTGGCAGAAAAAAACTCTATTTTTGCTGAGATTCAAGGGAAAATGGCTCTTTCTGTTGACCTGATAATGACAATGGAGCAGAAAAAAACATGACCTCAGAAATTATCCATTCTATTTCCATTAACCAGTCCAAAATAGAAACCATTGCTATCAGTAGATAGAGAGATAGTACGAAATAGTGAGAGTTCATCTGGGATTTTACCATCAGAAATGAATGGCTCGAGGTGTTTCTCCTCATGTTCCATGTCTCATTCTTTGTACTTACCAAAAACATCCCTGGAAACATCCCAGATGAGGTTGTCTCTGAGCAGTCTGATGGAATTGAAGGTGGCCCTGTCTCTGGCAGGGGCCTGGAGTGGAAGACCTTTAAAGGTCCCTTCCAACCCAAACTATTCATGATTCTATGGTTCTGTCTCTCTTTCCTAGATGAGAAACAGCAAAAATTTACTGTTTATTCCTCTCTCATTGAAATGAATCTTCCAAATAGTTTTAATGGAATTGTTTGCACTGTTTTCTTAATGTTTTTGAAGTTTCTTCCTGTTTCATTGTGACTCATCCCAGTTTGGTTATTATTTGAGTTGTGCCTTTACAGTTTCTCCTGTGTCATTGCCCACCACAGCTCTGTGTGTTGTTTTCTGGCCATCAGAATCACTCAGTGAATTCAGTGGGATTGACTGACCACAATGTCATCTGGCAATAGGAAATAAGGGGTAATTTCTACCTATCCCTGCAAATCCCTCTAAGGAGGACAAACAGATCTATCAGTAACAGATGGGCTTTCATACCACGATTCTACAAGTTATATTGCAACTGCACTTCCATAAAATATGATTAACACAATGGGTGGACCAATGCTCACAGTGTTTACTGAGTCAGAACACAAAAAGGAAGCATGGAATCCAAGTGGATTTTACAAAAAATCCCAGATATAAATGCAAAAGTGTTAAAAGCTGAAGTAAAGCAGTTAGAAAAGGTTAGTGGCAGAAGGAGAGCTAAAAGTATTTTGCACAAATCTCGTAACATTAAAATACACAGAAGAGAGAACAGAGCCTCTGTGAGGCAGCCAACATTTTTCAGAAATTTTTACTGGGAAAACCCATTTTTCATGAGCCTTTTCTATCTTGTATTTGCTGCTCCAAGCTGAGATCAATGGGCAAATCCACCTGCCAGTCACAGGAAGAGTTTTGCAGTTGATATTCCCAGATAATTTAAGCAGAGCCAGAGAAGCTGTTGGACCCACTTGAAAAGTCTCACCCTTTTTTTTCTTTTGTTCCTCCTAAGATACCTTTCCTTGGGGCTGGAATTAGAATTCATGAAAGAAGAGTTTCTGATAATCTTCGTCCTTTCCATGACCGGATGGAGGAATGTTTCATGCACTTAAAAGTTAAAGTGGAAAAACAATATGGAGCCAGAGAATTGGTATTACTCCCCTTTTAACCTCTACCCAATTTCTCTTTATTTAATGCACATCTTTTTCTAAACAAAAACACACTTTTTTTTTTTGCTTATGGGTTTTCTTGTGATCTAAAGGTAGTAGGATCTGAGTTGTATCATCCAAGAGCTCATCCAATTCTCTGCCACATCAAATATTCCTCATTCTGGCAGATTTTGATATTTTATTGTGACTTAAAATTACAAGCCTTATTGAGGAAGGAAAAGCAAGTTCTTATGTTTGTTCTCTTTGCAATTTTTCTTAGTGGTTTAGGGCTTTGATCTGCAATTGATGTCTCTCTGTGCCAGCCACTTCCAGCTGTGTTGTGAAGTAAAACCTGTCATGTGTATAATACTATAAATATTAGTTGAGAACAAACTGAAATATCTGGGAATTGAAGGATAACTTCTGAACACAAACTCCCCAGACAATTCTTGAATAAAATATTCTATCTGAGTTGTGCAGGCTAGCAATGACATTGTCTGGGTTTTGTGATTAAATGACAGTTACTTTGGAAATTATTTTATATTGTTGCTTTCAGCATTGGGGATTTTATAATAGGATTTATTTCTTCTGTTATACAGGGAAAAGTAGCAAGTTTCTAACTCAAATTTTGGATTTGTGCTGTATTATACACCTGTATGATGAAAGTTCTATATATCTATCTGAATATGGATTTTATTTTACAATAATAGAGGCTGTAATTGCAATAATTTACTTGAAATCATGTAATTGCAATAATAATTGCAGTAACAGAGGCTGTAATCCACAATCAGGAATCTGGCCTCTTGCATGAAGCCTCCAGCACTCTTAGGGACCAGGACTTGAAAAACCCAACCTATTTAAAATTTTGCAGAGAATGTACTTTGTGAATTGATTTTGGGAGGTCTGAAGAGTAAGAATTCATCCAGACACAGGATAAATCACAGTAATTAATGGGAGCAGACAACTTCTTTCATGCCAAGTGTTAAACATCTGCACAGCCTTCAAGGCATGGTGTGAGGAGGAGGAATTGAAGCTGCAGAGTTGTTTGACAGGATGTTTCTCTCTCCCATCCTGCAGCCAGAGTTTGATGACAAGAGGGTCGGGCGGCCGAGGTCGATGCTGAAATCCTACCGGCAGTTATCCTTCATCTCCATGAGCTCCATCAGTTCAGACTGCAGCACTCCCAAAAAGCTTGCTTCAGAAAGGTTGGTCATAAATACAGTACAGATCCTTGTTCAGTCCTGGTTTTTAATCAGTTTTATGAGACGAACCAAAAAGATCTTTAAAAAGGAATGACGACCACCAGCAGCCTTTTCAGACTATGCCAACATTATTTTAAACTGTAGCTATCACTTCCTCCAGGCTGAAAACTGCAGTTTCAATCTTAACAGACAAAATGTGTTCAACTGTCATTGAAAAAAAAAAAAAGTGGCATTTCATTTTCAGAAAATAAGTATTTTAATAACAAAATCACTTTTTAAAAATTTACCAAGATTTGAGGGGTTTTTTTACAAGTTTCTTTTTATACAGCTTTTAACTTAATTAGCATCTTTTTGTTTTTGTAAAATGTGAATAGGAAAGGAACAACCTTTACAAACTTGAAAAGGAGGTGGAAGATTTTGATAAAGTCTGTAGTAATGTAAAATGCTTTGCCTAATGTGTTTTAACTGCAACACTGGAAAACAATAAGACTTTTAAGTTTGAGAGAACAATTATAGGTACAGTTTTTTCATTCCACAAATCGTTTTGTTCGCTTTATAAATTATCTTCCAGGCACACAGAACTTCTTCCCAAACAAAGTACATATAAAACTGAACATTATTAATCAGTGTTTGATTAATTGTTAAACATCTGATCTCCCTTTTTGAGTAGTTCACTTTGGTTTATGTGGAAGGGTTGGTTCTTAGGACACTCCTTGTTGTACTGTGAGATTCCTGAGGCTGGTCCTGCTGCCCTCCAGCGTCCCCTCCGAAGGGTGGAGCAGACAAACATCATTTGTATGCTGCGGTACAACAGGAATCCTCCTCTGACAGGACCAGACAAACTCACTGAAGCAATGGCATCCTGCACCTGCTTTTACTTCTCAGGATGCTAATTTGTTTCTAGGAAGCACAGGTCAACAGAGTCACCACACTTCTTGATTTATCAACTTTTATGTTGTAACATCAGTTCAGCCCCATGTTCCGAAGGTTGAGAAGGGAGTAAAGCCAGCACCAATTTCATGGGCTTTTTTTTTTTTAGGAGAAGTAGCACAGATTTTAAACTGTAAAAATTAGAGGAAGAGAGAAGGTGGAAGGGGAGTTAATCTTTGGGTATGTGCATTCTTGTCCAATATGGTGAAATAAAGAGGAGAATTCATTTAAAATGCAGCAACAGATAGCAATACTCTGTTCCACTGTGGTTCCTATACAACCAGAACAGCATGTCTCACTTTCAGCAGCACCATCACCACACACCAACAGCCATGTGAGATCTGCTCTGTTTACTGGAGGAGTTCTTAAGCTGATGCACAAATCTCTAAACAGGAATTTGAGCTCATTTTACTGTTGTACGTTCTTCACTACACTTTAAGATGGTGTCACACAGTCTGAAGGCATCTTATTTGTGTCTCCAGTTGCCAGCTGCTGCTGCAGCACACCAGATACTTTTTGCCAGCAGTTTGGGCTGCCTGGAAAGCAGAAGGAAAGAATGGCCTGCATTTATATTTCATGGGGAAATGACATCAGAATTCCAGCAGCCTTTAAAATATCACTCAGCAACTTGTACTTTCTTTCTTTTGCTCCTGCAGCTTTGATCTGGAAGCAGTGCTGCCAAAGCAAGGAAAAGCAGAATCAGAGGAGATTGCTCCGCAAAATAATCCTCATCCTGAAGTCAAGATGAGAAGGTCCAAAAAAAGAACAAAAAGAAGCAGTGTGGTGTTTGCTGATGAGAAGGCAGCAGCTGATATTTCTATCTCTGACATGAAATGTGTATGTTACTGATTTAGAGTAGTGTTTTATAATCCATGAAAAAGAGGACATTACTCCTTCCCTTGGAAAAAGAAAAATACACCCCAGAGAACTCCAGCTGTCATAAAGGGAAGGATGCAGGATGCAGAGATGATCTGCCCTGCCATGAATGAAACATGCAAGATGCTGTGGAGGAAACAGATCAGTGAGAAAATCAGATCATCTCCCCTGGCTTCTGGTGACAGATAACAGAGCTGGGAGGCTGCAGATCCTGAAGCCTGGTTAGCTCAGAGAGGAGCACTGTGTGGGGAGGGTTAAGCTGCTTTCCTGTGGAGAGGCAATTGACTGTGCTGACATCTCATGGCAGCTCCTTGCAGTCAGGGCTATTTCAGAAGTGGTGAGCCCTGTACGTTTTGTACCTTGTTATGGAACATGCAGCTGTTAGCAAAGTGCAAGATTGCAAACAGTGCTCCTTAAATGGTGCCAGACTGAAGGTTGGAAGCTCTGGCATCTCTCACTCCATAGATCATCTGAGGGCTGTTGGATCATTGCAGTGACTTATGGAACTTACACTGGGCCTTTTTCTATAGAGACTTTAAACCACAGGAGAATTTTATTTTAGTATGTACTCCTCTAGATACACAGCCTCATCTAAATTAAAAAGCCAGGCAGTAACAGATTGTCAAATTACATGGAGGGAGCATAAATAATTTCATCAAAAATGTTTGAAGGACTCATCAAAGGTAAAAAGAACAGAGTAGAAAGCCAGGACTGTTTGGGGAAGCACAGAGGAACTCGCGGATGATTATGACTGTCTCACACTGCGTGTCCTTATGCAAAAGAGAGATAAAGCACAGTCATGCTTTGAGAAGCACTGATACACAAAACCAAGTAACACCTTTGGCTTTTGATGAAATTAGATAACACATCCACCAAGCTGTGGGGATCCCACTGTGTATTGAGTTAGAGGATTTTCTTCTGCTTCAAAAAAGCAGCGACAAGGCTTTGCAGCAGCCAAACTGGGCATGTTAATGCAGTAGCGAAAAGTGTTTTCAAAACTTCATTTTACTTTGCAGATCACACCCAGAGTTGTCTGATGGTATTATGCCAAAAATAGGGTAGGAAATCAGATCACAGATTGCTTCTGTAACTTTTAATTCTTTATTTCTATGTAGAATGAAATGTTTTTATCTAACTATAAATTATCTGCAAAATTGTTGCATGTTTTTAGATTTTACATAATACAATACACAAACCAAAGTCTCAGTTCATCATTAATGTTGGGGCATTTTTATTTAACAGCTGTCAAGGAAATATGAGTTCATGAGTGACACCAACCTCTCAGAACATGTGGTGGCACCTCAGAAAACTTCTGTCCTCAAGCAGATGAGCACTGTCAGTCGTTCCATGCCAACTATCCCAGGTAAGGTGCTTACACGAGTGTAAGGATTGTGAACTTTATTAGGATAAGAAAACAGCAATGAAGGGTTTGCTCCAAGCAGGGCTGGCAGCTCTCTCCACCCTTGTGAAATCCACTGGGACAGAAATTATAATTGAAGCCTCTCTGTGCATGTTAGGCTGGACTGCTCCAAATGCTTGGTAACACCACAGTGCCTTGTGCAAAAATGCAAATTCTAAAGCTCTTACTCCTGGAGCTCCGAATTTCCCTTCCTTGTACAGTGTGAGTGTTCCTGCTGCCCAGAAAGAGGCAAGGTTTATTCAGCTTCCCTGCTCAGCAGGGTCTCAGGAGCAGAAACCAGGGCTCACAGCCAAGGGCAGTGTGTAAAACAGGGAGAAATGCTCCGTGCTGTGCTTTGGGGGATGAATATCCCCAAAGGCTGCCCCATCACAGGATTTCAACCTTTGCTTTTGAAACCAGAGAGGGAATCCCATAGATTCCCCACGGGAGGGTGGGGAAGCAGGATAACACAGCTGCCCCAGACAGATGGGTGGTTGTGTGAAAGGAAAGGGGACGGTGGGACTGAAGCTGCAGCTCATCTCCAGGCTGGGGCACACAGGGAAAACAGGTTCAGTTTCTGTCCCTCTTACCCCTTGTTCCATAGGACATCCCAGTTCTGAGCCTGCATTTCATCTGGCCCTCTCGCTGCCCCTCTCTTTCCAGATGCCTGTAACAGATGTTTACACAACACAACAGACTGCCATGGCCCACTTCTCTGTCATGTGTTTATCTATTTTTAATTCTTTGGCCAGATTGGCTCTTTTTTTTCAATGTTCAGTTTCAATGTAATGAAGTTTATTATTTCCCTATTTTTTAATTTTTTATTCTAAGGTTATAGTTAGATTAAAAATGTCTCCATTTTTTCTAGTCATTGCAGTAGTTCACAATTTTGAGTTCTGCTTTGTCTTACAGTCTGACTCTCCTTTTTTTGGTTTTGTTTTGGTTTGTGTAACCAATATTGTTTCCATTCTAAGGATTAACTCTGTCTGTCAGCACTGTGGCACCCGATGAAACAATTGCCTCACACAGGCTGAGCCAGCCAGTGTTTCCTTCCACCTCAGATGGTGACAAGAAAACCGTCAAAAAGAAGAGAGTGAACCAGATATTGAAAACAATGGTAGGTCCTGAGTGTCTGTGGGGGTAAAAAAAGGAAGGGTTACGTGTTCAAAAATTCTGTGCTATGAAAATTAAGTATTTTTGGGACAAATAGGATTGTAAGTCAAACTCTGCTCTTTTTTCTTGATGCTTTTGTCAGAGAGTGGGGTGGGAGCTCAATGTGGAAGCAAAGCTGGCTCTGGCCACACTTCCAGTGGGAGGGATTTTGGGATGGAGGGCTGAAAGGATGGAGGGATGCAGGTATAGAGGGATGGAGAGATGCAAGTGTGCAGGGGTGCAGGGCTGGAAGGACAGAGGGATGCAAGAATGCAGGGGGGGGAGAGTGGAGGAATGGAGGGATGGAAAGATGCAGGGATGAAGGAATAGAGGGACACAGGGTTGCAGGGATGAATGGATGCAGCGGTGCAGGGATGGAAAGATGAAGGAATGCAGGGATGTAGGGGTGCAGGGATGGAAGGATGCAGGGATGCAAAGATACAGGAATGCAGGGATGGAGGACTGGAAGGGTGCAAGGATGGAGGACTGGAAGGAGGCAGGGATGGAGGATGGGAAGGATGCAGGGATGGAGGACGGGAGGGATGCAGGGATGGAGGACGGGAAGGAGGCAGGGATGGAGGATTGGAAGGATCCAGGGATGCAGCTGCGTGTGCAGCTCGGCTCCCGCCCCGCGAGAGGGCGCGGGCGGCCCGCCGAGAGCCGGTGCTCCAGGGAGGGAGGGAGGGGCGGAGGGAAGCGGAGATTCCCGGCGGGATGGCACCGGGCCGGGCCGGGACGGCAGCGCCGGGCTCGGAGCGGGCTGAGCACGGCACCGGCCGAAGATGCTTCGAAGCCCGCTGGAGTCATCACTGTCGCTTAAAGCCGGCTGCCTTCCTTTAAAATGAGGAGCTTTTCACTGATGTCTGAAATTTTCACAAAGTTAAAACTATTTTATTTAACGTAGTGTTTGGGCAGCAAAGCAAAAAAACAAACAACCCCTCAAACAAACAACAACAACAACAACAAATCCCACAAAACCAAAAAAAACCCCAAAAACAACCAACTCAAAACCCAAAAGAATATCCCGAGCAGCTATTCGGACACAGAATGTGAAGGTTTCCCACTTTGAAGGTAGTGTGATGGTGACATTTAATGCAGGTGTGGGTAGCTACCAACATGCATTACTGCATCAGTATTCTGGAATATTTGTTATGTTTTACACAACAGCTTTTCTGATCTTTCAATGCTTTCTTTTTTTTCTTTTTTTTTTTTCTTCTTCCTAGGTAATTGGTTTCATTTGTATTCATTACTTTCTGCAGTGTTTTGGGGTTTTCTTTAAAAAAAAAAAAAAGGATAACACCTTCAGGGACCATATAGCAACATTTAGGAAAACCTTCAGTTAAATGTGTTCATAATCACATTTTTCTGGTAGGAACAAGAATTACTTATTAATGTGAACTCTGCAGTATTTCACTTACATTCAATTTATCACAGACTTGTTTCAGACCCAGGAGTTGCAGCTTTTCAGTGCTATCTCATGCACTCGTACTTACACTTACATAGCATATAAAATACAGAGAATGTTCTTTCTTACATGGCAGAAAAAGGACTAACTACAGCTTAAAATCCAGTTGTGAGGTGCTTCATTACATGTTTAGAATCACGTGGACAGGTTTAAATACAGGTTTAAGGTTTTGTAGAATAGAGAAATGAATTCAAAACATTCAGGATTTGGTCAATGTATTTTTCTCTAGCTACAGCTTATAGGCACAAGTAATTAATACACATATTACTGGATCCAGCACAGAACCAATTTTGACATAGGAAAATCTGTTTTGGTGTTTTTTCAGCGCATTTCCAGAGTTCTGGAAGATGGAAAGCAATCTGTGGATCAGCATTTCAAACCTTCATCACCAGATCTGTGATCAGTTTTTTACAAGATCACTTCTCAACTGAAAATAATTGTATCTACAGACAAATATTATATTTTAGAGCACTATCTACTCTAAAGAAAGGCACTGATGGAGAATATAAACAACACCCCCCATGGACTCGGATAAGTTACTTGTGATACAGATACAGGAATACATTTGAGGAAAACACTGCAGGATGTGTCCACTGGGATCTGGAACAGAAACCTCTGGCTGCAGGGAGCTGGATGTTCCCTGGGGACAAAGCTTGTTCCTGGGAAGTGACATGTATGTGAAGGCCAACTGCAACTCTCACTGTGCGATGCAGCTCAGGGTCTGTTCTTTCCAAAGTGCAGAGTTCTGGTTTCCTGGAGCTTGTGCAGACACACTCCAGAGATCCTTAAGCCCTCGCTGGCAGTGTAGCCAAGGCAACAGATGGCTCAGCACAAAATAGCCCCTGACAATTTACTGTGTGGCTGTAGCTGGATTTACAACCCTCAGATCCTCTGCTGCTCCCAGCACACTCACTGCTCTGTATCCTCAATCTTCCCCAAGTGATGTCCATGGCTGTGACACCACTGCCTGAGTTGTTTTCTGAACAGCAGCTGTTATGTGGAACACATGCAGAAGTTTATTTACACATGTACAAGTTGACCTTACATCCAGCAGCACGATGAACAAAAGCTGCATTTTCTGCTGTTCAATAAAGTGTTACAGATCTGTTTTATTTGCCCTGACCCTTTCTCCCTGACATCTCCAGGTGCCATCGTATGAAAGGTAATAGTATTTTACTGACAGCAAACAGAGTTCTAAGAGCTCAAGTTTTCTGGATTTAGATTGATTTCCTGTGTCTTCTCACCTCGAGAGGTGGAGCTGGGAGGTGATGCCTCACTGGTGAGAAGCTCCACAGCACTACAGGTCAGCACCTCGGAGTTTTTATAACCTGTCAGCTCTTCCTTCCTTCACTCATCCCTTTATGTTTCAGACACTGACATAGGTTTTTACTAAGTAAATAAAATATGTTCATGTACAGTGTTGTGGATGAGGAGACTGGCCTTGTTGCCATTTCTATGGATTTGGGAAAGACAAAGAGGTTAAGGTTGTTCCTTGCTGTGGAATTCAATCTATGGAAAGACATCTGCAGTTTGTTTAAACCTAAGTGTTTTCCATCAACACTTTAACATAGAGTGTGAATAAACTAGTTTTATGAATTTGGACTCTCTTTTTTCTTGTCAGAGTGAAGCTGTTTTCTACAGGAGTAGTTAGTGATTGTTTTCTGTGAGAGGTTTGGAATATTTGCCATTGGAATTAAGGCTGTACCTTCACCAGAATAACCGTGGACAGCAAAGCAAAATGGGCCCAGCTTTAACACTAACTGCAGTGTTTGGCATGAATTCTGATAGACTTTTGGTTTCATTTTGTTTCATTTGCTTCCCACAGCAATTTGATAATGCTTCTCAAGAGGCACAGAGGAAGGAAAAGGTTTTCCCTAGGAAAAAGTCTTCTGTTTAATAGAGAAGGTTATCTGTGAGTGAGTGAAAGGTTGAAAGGTGCACGTTTAACATCTTGCTAACCTGGAGGAAGGGGGGAGGGGGGCATCAAAGCTGTCCTTCAATGTTATCTGCAGCTGCCCTGAAAATAGCACAAAATAAACAAGCACTTTAAAAGAAAAGGTTTGGTTCTACTGGAAATGAGTAAGAAAAGGATGATTCAGGAGCTGTTTATTCTTTGTAAAAATACCTGTTAAATGTTACCTTTTATTTATTGTGTCTTGCAGAGATGTTTTCAGGTGAGCAGAATATTAGAGTTTTACCTTTAGCTGTTATTATAAATTGTTATTGAAATACTGTGACTCAAAATAAAGAAGCAGCAAGAATGTAAGTGAAGGAAGTGCCCAGAAACAAATACCAGGAGGGCAGGAGCACAATGTCCAAAGGAAGTTTGGTATTGAGTGTCAAGCCAGTGATTCAAGATTTGTGCTTGTGTTTTGCTCCGGTTTTAGTACAGCTTTTGGTGAAGAGTTTAGATTCACATTTAGTTTACTAAATAACAGCAATAATTTTATTAGTTGTCCCACACCACAGATTGTCCTCCTCTTGCCAGCCCAAGCTCCATGTCTGAAATCGTGTCAATCAACTCTGACCAGAAAAGAAAAATTAACATAGAAAAAATAGCTGCCAAGAACGGGGCATTCGTAGAACTGGAATTTTAAGGGTGTTTGGACAACAAGCTCCATCTTTTCACAAGTTTCCAGAAACTATGGATAGTGACTTTTAGCCCAAACAAACAGCATAGCATGAAGGACAATTGATGCCCTGGGACAATGAAGTGCCAGTATGGCAACATCTGTTTAAAAACGTGAACCAGCACTGATTGCTGCCATTTCTGTCATGAGTTCAACAGGTCTTCAGTTCATGTATGCAGAGGTGGGGGGCAGAACCTGTATTTGACATTCTTTGAGGTGAAGAACAGAGGGCAGCAATTTCCTCCAGGACAGGGTCAGCTTTGGCTGCTGCTGGGAGAATCAGTGCAGCAGGAATGGCTTCAGCTCTCCTGTGCAGGTCAGCAACAGCCATTCCACAGAGCTTTTCTGTCCCTGTTATCTCCCTTCTCTGTGACATTTCCAGCTGTCTGGCTGGTGACAGTCTGGTTTGCTGTCACATGGCACTAGATAATGATGGGGCTGTGTGAGCTGTAAGTAATGAGCTGTTTGCAGGGGCAGGAAAGCTGCACGTGCAGCTGAGGTTTGATGAGCTGACCTGCACTGAGCTGTTACACTGCAGTGACCTGAGATGCATTTAAGCTGCACATTGTAGTTCAGTTTAGGCAGAAATCTCATTTTTGGCCAGACACTGGTACCTGGGTGTCTCTGTGGAGTGTAACAGCATGTCAGAGGTGCTGGTCCAGCCCCAGGAGCTGCTGTGTCAGTGCAGCACAAGGTCTGCACAGCAAATGTTGGCATTTACCCACATCAGGGTACTCAGGAGTTGGGAATCCAGCCTGCCCTTGTTTGTGCCATGAAATCATACCAAGTTCTTATAATGAAATTATGACTTAAATATTCATTCTGGGGGGAAATTAATGCCCTTAAAATCTCATTAAAAATGAGCTGGTGTGAGCTATAGGAAGATGGTCAGAGTCTAAGTCAACAAGGATCAAGTTTCTGAGGAGGAAGGAGAGTTTTATTAAAGATTTTACAGACCTTAGGAACACATTGTTCTGGAACTTGAATGTGTGATAGAGCTGTGTACCTGCTCGACATTGAACTTTTATCTCTATCAATCACAGCCTGTAACCTCCTTTATCAGACAGCAGAAACTGTGGGTGAGCAGAGCCATGGAACGCTTTGGGTTGGAAAAGACCTTAAAGATCAACAATTCCCAGTCCCCAGGGGGGATACTGGTGCCACACTGGTTATTCTGTGACGAGTCCATTCACACATGAGACATCATTGAATCTCTGTTTTCATTTGTTCCACCCTGATCATGGGATGAGGGCACTTTTAGAAAGAAGAGGTGTTTTAAAAGCTTTTAAAATAGCATGATAGGAAAGAGAAAGTGGGTTTATTTTTTATTAAATCTGGTTTCTGTTTAAGTCAGCCAAGATCCAGGAGCTGTGTTGAAAAGCACCCAACCACATAATTCTCTTGCTCACTTTCTCTGCTGTTTTCAAGGATTTTAGCTTAAGTATCATAAAAATACCAGAGGATCCTTTTATTCGTTCTAGCTTCAGTACAAAACTATTCAAATAATGGAGCATTTATCCCAGAGACTGGTTCCATTTATGCCAATGTCAATGGGAATCATCCAGAATTAAAGCATTCTCTTTAAAACAAAAGCACAGGTCAATTCTCCAGAGTGGAGGAAGATAAAAGGAATAACTTAACCAAACACAACATTTTTCTCATTCAGAAATCAGGAGAAATCAGCAAATTTAAAGCCAACTTGTGATTTGCAGCACCCATTTTTTTTAAAAACTGTTTCTGAGAAGAGGAGAAAACTAAACAGTTTAAGGATTCTTTCCCTCCTTATTTTTTGGATGCAGAGGTGTCCATCTTTTTAGATGTGTCTCTATTTTTTTTTTGGAATATGGAAGCCTCCATGAAAAAAAAGCTTTCAGCCATCTCCTATCCTGGGTGCTTTGGAGAAGTCACTCCACAGAACTTATATTTCCCTGCCAGAACTCAGTTCCTGCTTGCTCTTAGGCACTCAAGGTCCTTCTGAGGGGGGAACATTGAGCAACACCCCAGGGGCTGCCCTCAGCTGTGAGGACTTCAGCATTGGCGGCGTTTACTGCTCTGGGGTGAGGAGAGGACTCGTTCTTTATTGACTCTGTGTAATTTTCTGTTCTGATTTGCTCTCCTCATGCAGCGTGTGCTAAAGATTAACACTGTAAATGAAGAATTGCTCCGCAAACAAACCTTGGGTAGGCCACGGATTTCATAAACTTTTAAATGTTAGATAAATTTAATCACGGCTTTGAAGTGAGCACAGTTTGAGTTGATTGGGTTTTGCACAGAATTATCCTTTTCCAATGTAGATTTTGCTTTCCAGGGTAGCTGACAGTTTCTGTGTGCCATGAGGGGTCTTTCCTATGGCTGACCCTGTGATGAGAGAGCCACCGTGAGTGTCTGAGCTGGAACAAACACAGTGTCTGTGATAATGTTTTTTTGGTGTGTATTAATGATTCCTGCAGCTCCGGATGCCCCATTCTGTGTGTGGGTATCCAAACTGCATTTAGTACCAGGCTCATGTGACAGCCATGGCTGGTCTCTCATTCACAGTTAACCCTTGGTAGGCCTTGCCAGTGCTTGGATTAGTTCCGCTCATGGCAGGTGGTTGCTGATGTAAATGGTGACTGATTCAAAAGGCACAGGACAGCTGATGGGGATCAGGAAACAGTCATTTTTCATTCATTTCATTCATCAGAAAACAGTCATTTAAGGACTCCATGCCCTGGCAGGCCAGCAGCCAAAAAAGAGTTATGTAGGTGAGGTAGCAGGAATCTTGTACTGTCGTAACTAGAAAAAGTCTAAACAACTCTCCACATCTGACAGATATTTTGAGGGAAGACTTTCTGCAGAATGTTTATTTATATATTTTTAGATATAAGTAAACAGCCCTGGACAGAGTAGCCTTATATGCAGACCTTTTAACCTTGTATTTTTTATGGTGTTTTATTGTACACTAAAGTATGTTATGGTTGGATACCTGGATTCTACAAATAATGAGGAATGCAAAACCTTACTTCAGTTGCTTCGAGACACACGGTAGCACTAGTGCACTGTCCCTGAATCCATAGGGTCTTTCTTTACAACTGCATTTGGACTAATTTCACAAGATAGGAAAAGAGGAATATTGGAAATCAGGATGGGGAAACAGAAAAGAAAAAAACAAACAAAACCCCCCCAAATAAACAAACAAGCAAACCCCAAAGGAAACTAATCTCCAACAAAGGCATCTCTAGATCTAAATCTACCAGAATTTCCCCACAGAATTCCAAAAGAAATGAAGGATTCTAATAGGAAAAAAGTTTAAAGTGTTTACATATCGAATGGGCTGTTTTTATAGATGCAGGTGACCCCGGACAGCAGCAGCAGCACAGGAGGATCCCGGGTCGCTCCCAGTCATGCAGTCCCAGGCAGTGTCGCCGGGGGGCGATAGGATGTCGCGATACTCCGCCCGTGTCGCGGCTCGCCCTGCTCGGGCACCGGGAAACGCTGGAAGCGGCAGCATTAACAGGGCCCTAAATCACCCTGTTCGCAGGTTAGGTTATCTCGGTTTACTGCACCCAAACCCCGGCTGCAATAAAACAAGCTGGGGTTTATCTGTGCCTGGGTGTGTCCGCAGAGAAGTCCCCTCTGCTTGCAGCGATTCCCTTTCCAGCTGTAGGTTCTAATTCATTTCCCCCAAGTGTTGGTGTCGTGCAAGTACTAAAGGGCGTACAACGCTGGGGAAAAAACGTCTTTTTTCCTTAAAAAAAAGGAAGTTATGTTTTCTGAAAAAATTTTATGTTTCTAAAATGTCTTTTCAATGAAATCTCCATTTGAATAGTGGAGAGGGAGGAGCTGATTTATCCACACCAGGAAATACATCAATGTTGAAATGTGACTGACACTAAAGCAGTAGCATGTTGCTACTTTTCCTTTCTATAAATCATTGAATAAATTCATTTCATTGACATGCACAAGAATCTAAACTTTGAAGGGTTTTGGAAGTGGGTACGGATTAATTTCTTTTGGACCTGTGTTGATGTTCAAACAAGACCTCATTTAATTTTAGCACCATTGGTTTCTCACATATTTAGTGATGAGAGTAGAAGAAGAAGCAGATGATCTGAAAGAGGGAACCCTGTTGGCTGCTTGGGAGCTGCAGGAGCAGTGAGACTGTCGAAGTGTGATTGATTAAAGGTCTGTATCTGCATTAATTTCCTGTAACTGGGAGGGACACCTCGGATTCCACCATGAGAAGGATTTGTCACAGACCGATTGTGCCCCTCTGTGGCAGATGTGACCGTGTCTGTGTCCCTCAGCACAGCAGATCCCGTGGCAGCCAAAGGGAAGCTGTGGATTCCTTGCCTGCCTGTGGCCTGTCACAGCTGATACACGAGGCAGGGGACACCTAATCCATATTTATGCCATATATAAATATCTGCCATATTTATGGTATGTTAGGAGATGGTAGAAGGTTTTTGGAGGTAGGAGTTATGACCACTTCTATTATCATCATTCTCATGGTCAGAGAGCAGCTACAAGCCCTCACATGATTTCACAGCCTTCTAAAAACCCAGTTATAAAGTTGCTTCAAAAATCCAGTGATTTTGTTCTGGAAGGCTTGAAAAGTCTAAGGGCATTCTAGCATTGCAGCACTTATGGCACAGATCCCAATGATATTGCCTTTTCCATTAATTTAATGTTCAACCTGCCTTTCTAGAAATAAAGCTCAGTTCCCCTGTTTTGCAGTGCTGTATTTTACATTTCTTATGCTTTTGTAACGTCCTCGAGATGACATTGCTTTGCCTGCTACAGCCTGTTTCTTCTCGTGGTGTGGTTTATTTTGTGGATATGCTGGACAGATGATGAGTGGAATACGACATGAAGACTTCTAAAAATAATCTACTGGACAACTGAGAACTTAGAGAATTTTTCACTGTGTGAAAATGTCTTATTGGTGAATACTGACCTGTTTGTGAATTCAGGGTGTGAATTGTTTGGGTTGCTTGGTATATTGGCTTACATATGGACTCTTTTTTAAAAAAAACAAATTTTCCCTCTTCTTTGTGACTACAGGAATCATTTCTATGAACAATGTGCTGGTGTGTGCACACCTCTCCCAAGTCACTGCTTTTCAGAAACACTGGATGTGTAGGTTACTGTGGAGTATAAGCAGAAATGCTGAGGAATCTGAGTTTAAATGAAATTAATCTGAACCTTTCTTAACCCAAGATTTCAGATATTATCTTTTCTTTTATATTATCTTTTATTTTAAAGAAAATATATTAATTTTTGTTTTTTAGTTAGTGTGATAAAATATTACTGTTGGCTGGAGCAGAGAGGTACATGGGACCTGACCTGAAAAATCTATGGAAAACAATGGTTCTACCAGGGCTCCACCTCAACCCTGCAGATTTTGGAGCTTCACTCAAGAAATTGAGAGGAGCAAATATTTGTACAACGGAAGAGCTGTCAACAGTCTTTGGTTTGACAGCAATCTGTGGTTGACCAGGCTTTCAGCTGGTAGAGACATGCACTCAGGGCCGTGCAGTACTAGACTGCAATAAAAAGACATGTTAAAAATATGATGCATCCTGCCAAGTCAGACCTTACTGACCCAATGCATTTGGAAATAAGGATCATTAAACTTTCTCCAGCAGAAGCCTCCAATTTATTTGGAGAGTTTTTAGTCCCTAAACAAGATCTGTTTATAACGTAAATATAAAAAATATTATAAAACATATAAATATTGGTCAGCATGCCATTTTTTTCCAGCCTCTTTTTATGGAAGCCTCACTGGTTTACTTCTCTTTTCTCCACTTCTGGGATTGCTCCCTTCTTTCAGCCCTGCCAATAGGAAGACTCTCAGTGGTGAAGACCCCAGGACAATATTCCTGGTTAGACTCAATTTCCTCCATTTCTGACTCAGCCACCACAGTTTGAACAGAGTTGATCCTCTCCTTGCTGCCTCCCTGCCTGCAAAGGAGCATCTGCAGCAGAAGAGCTGCCCGGGAGCGGGTGCTGCAGTGACCCTGCAGCACCAGCAAGGCGTGCCCAGAGCACTGACAAAGCACCTTTTTCCTGGCACTGTTTATACTCCGGTCTGAGTAAATCGGGCCCAGCCAGCTGAAAGGAAATGCTGCTGCTGGGATGGTGTCCCTGCTGTGCCAGCGCAGCCATGCCGGGGAGGGCTCAGACTTTGCCCCCCTTTCACAGCTCCGTGGGCAGCAGCCCGGAGATGTGTCTGCACCTCCCTGCTGTAAAAGCAGCCCTTGCCATCCTCAGCCCAGTGCCTGCTTTGCTGTGGGACACTTTGCTGGCAGGGCTGGCCGTCCCCAGCACGGCCCGGGCTCACCCCGCTCGATGCGCTGCACAGAACCTCACCAGGAGTCGTTGGCACAGGGAATTTTACAGCCTCCACCAGTCTCTGGCTGCAACAGCAATGCTTTTTGACTTTGTAAAGCCTGGGCTTTTTTCAAAGCCTCTATTCACTCAGCACCCACTTGAGTGTATTTTTATTGTAACTGTGCATGCAGTGCACCTCAGGGAACAAGTATTTGGATGTCACTCATCACAGTCCATGATGCAGTTAGTTGAATTTTTACTTCTTGGAATAAGTTTACAAGTTTTTCTTGTTTTCAAGGGGGTTTTTGGCAAAAATCTAATTTGTTGAGCAGGTCAAAAATGTATTATGTTTACTTTTCTCACTGTATTCTGTCTCTTTAGTTAATTGTAAATGTGGTTTTACTCATGAGTGTTTCTTAAATGTTTTATTCTATTGACTTCTGTAAATGAAGGGGGGTTGTTAGCAATATTTGTACCAATATTTGCAGGAATACACATGTAATTTTAAAATCTATCTAGACATTAGAAGGTTAATTAGGAAGCTGTAGGGGATGTTGCTCAGACAGCATTTTGCATGTTTGTCACTCAGATTCTTATGGTGAAAAAGATTCTTGCAGATTAGTCCCTTGAGGAGGAAGGGACTCACATTATGAGCTCTTGAAAAATAAATCTTTTTTCTTTCTTTTTTTTTCCCAAGTCACCTCTTGCACAGCAATTGACACTTAGAAAATCAGCCAGTCCCACCACTTAACTGTTGTCTGTTTAACGTGTGTCTCTGAACAGGTTATTCAGCATTTACATATTCTGAGCTCTCAGCCATTCAAATTAAAGTAGCAGCTTGTTTGTTGTGGTACAAATGATTTTCTGTGCAGTGAAAGCAGTGGATTTCTAAAGTAACAGCTGTAGAACTGCATTTCTGAGCTGGCAAATTGGCTTTCTTTATCATTCTGTACTCAATATTTCAGCAGGATTTCCAGTGGAATTTTTTTTCATACCTTTCAAAGGAACAGTATGGACACGACATTAGTGAATCACTAATTCTTAGGGAGTGGGGAGTCTTGGTGGCTGTGCTACAGCACAAAAGATTCAGATGAATGAGTAACAAAGCAAAAGGCTTTTGGTACAGCCAGGAATTCAAAACTGGTGTTTCCGCAGAAATTATAGGACAAGAACTGGAAGGCCCCATCGTACCATGACCTTCTTTAATTGCATGGGTATTAAGGCTGAGGCAAAGTTTTAAATGATGTGTGTGCCTTAATGACAAAAAAATGCAAATATCACTGTGAAGGGAAGTGCAGCTCTGCTCTAACTCCAGTGCAGGCGTTCATGCAGTGAAGAGCTGTCATCCTGAGACAGGCGTGATGAGATTGCAACTCTGCTCTTTCCTCCTTCAAACGTGCAGGGCGCCATGCAAAGCACTAAGGATTTGTCCAAATCATAAAAAGGCTCAAGGTTTTTCCTTATTACTTAATTCTAAGGAACCAGCTCTTGTCTGTATAGATACAGATGAAGTTATTGGAACTTGGCTAAAAAGAGCCGTGCCAAACAGTCACTGCTTACCTGTTTGGAAGTTGTGCTGAGAGGTTTTATGAGCTCTCTGCACCAATCCTGCAGCAAAGAGGAAGCAGCACATAATGATTTCCCATCTCAGTTCACCAATTTAAGCTCTAAAGAAAGGTTTGATTATTAAGCTTGATATTTTTTTCTCACAAGATTAATCCTTACTTTAGGGAGTTAATCCCATTTATATCAGTAAGATTACTCACGTGAGTAACCAGCCACAGAATTTGCCTGTAGTGCTGTGACTGCCTAGGGGGAAGTACAAGCAAGTCTGCAATTAAAGTTACAAAAGGAAAAGGTCTGACCTTTTCTTTTTTCTTTTCTTTCTTCTTTTCCTTTTTTTAAACTATATATCTCTTCTGTTTTGTTGACTAGTGACAATGGCTTTTGCATTCTGAAGTGTTACTAGCAGCAGCACAAAATGGCTTTGCTTTAATAAGAAAAAATAGGATATGCTAAAGCTTCACTGCGAAAGGTAGAAAGAGAAAGATCTCTGAGTTTTAACTTCAAGAAGTCCTAGGCTTTCTTCATGTGCATCACATTAGTGGAAAATTCCTTCATTTATTTAAGAAGATAAACAGTTGTAACTTTCACGTTTGGTTGATGTGACATCAATGACTGACTGGAACTGCCAGCATTCCAAAAAGGATATCGTCCTCATCTGCAGCCACTCAGGGCTGTGGGGTGGAGCCTGCAGCACAGGCTGAAACATTTACAGGTGCATAAGTACCTAGGGAAGGGCGCAGGTGATGCACCTGTCCCGGGAAAGGAGCTCTAGCACAGCTGTGTCACAACTCACCAGCCACCTGGGTTAGAGCATGAGCTTCTTTGACCCACAAACGCACTCCCCTCCTCGCTGCAGCCCACAGTTCCCAAACATCGGCCAAGAACCTCCGGAGATGAACATCTACTACGAGAACTTCTTCCATCCACAGAACATCCCGAGCCCTCAGCGACCGAGCACCTTTGAGACAACAGATTACAACACCACTCCCAATCCTTACCTCTGGCTAAATGGACCTTCCATTACCCCACCACCGTACCTGCCAGGATCCAACTCCAGTCCCTTCATTCCGCAGTCGTACGGGATGCAGAGGCAGCTCCTGCCTAACATGCACAGCTTGGGAGGAACTGACCTTGGCTGGCTCCCCCTCCCGTCCCAAGAGGAGCTGATGAAGTTGGTGAGACCACCTTACTCCTACTCTGCCCTCATTGCCATGGCCATCCACGGGGCGCCTGACAAGAGGCTGACTCTGAGCCAGATCTACCAGTACGTGGCTGACAACTTCCCATTCTACAACAAAAGCAAAGCTGGCTGGCAGAATTCCATACGGCACAACTTGTCTCTCAACGACTGCTTCAAGAAGGTGCCTCGAGATGAAGATGATCCAGGTATAGCCCTCTCCCCCTTCTCCCCCAGCTCTAATTAAACCTGATGAATTTTAAAATACCTAGTGCACTGTAAAGAGACACAGTAGCCCAGACACAGGACATAGATGCAGTAGCACTTTGTGTTCAAAGGGCTGAACTAGAAAGCAGCTGTGCATAACTGAGGTGTGAATTAGCATTGCTGTGAGAACTCTGGAGGGAAGGGAATTCTGTCCTGCCCTGGGTCTTCCTGAGAATGGATCAATGAGCTCAGCATGACACTCAGCATGCACATGAACATTTAACTGGGCAAGGCACACTCAGGGCCCATTTGGTGTAATGCATGATGTGTGTCAAACTTCACTGGGAATTCAAGGGAAGGGGATTTGTCAAAGAAATCCAGTGGCTTTGGGGAGTCAGCATTAATTCTCAAGAAGAGGGCAGGCTGCTTTTATTTTGTTTGTTTCAATTAGTGTTTTGCTTGGAATGACACCTCTGCCATTACCAACCCCTTGGCTGGTAGGCTGTCAGATATTTCTTTATTCATGGTTTCCTATCAATAGCTCTTAAGAACCATCAAGAATATTAAAAACTCATTGAAATTATTCTGCAGTATAGGGCCAAAAGTCTAGTTCCTTGTTAGAAACCTATGCTACCCCATTGAATCTGGAGGAGCAGCCCTGTGTGGGATTTGATTACTCTCTGCCATAAATTCAGAAGACCAGCTGTATACTGAAAACCTCCTTCCCTCACCGAGAAAACAAAACAGAAAGCCCCCCACACTGACTCCACTTGTAGTTTTGCCTGTGTGAAGAGTCAGGGCTAAAGGGTAGAACCCAGAACCTTAAACTTTTTTTCTGAATTCAACAGACTTGTACTTCTGAGTGACTAAAAATACATGTGTATTGCTCATGCAATTGTTCTGTTTCTGTGAAATGAGAGAAACACTGTAAAGCCCTAAATGACTGCTTTTTTTGGTTTGTGTGCATATTTTTAAACTAAAAGTGTGGGTTTGTTTCATTTGACAGGAAAAGGGAATTACTGGACTCTGGACCCAAACTGTGAAAAGATGTTTGACAATGGAAACTTTCGCAGGAAGCGGAAGAGAAAGTCTGACATTGATGCCAGTGCTGCTGCTCTTGCATCTGAGAAATCCGAGGACAGTACCCTGACTGGCAGCCCCAAAGCTGCAGAGCATCAGGATATCTTGGAAAACTCATCACCTGGGACTGACAACTCACCTGAGAAAGGATCATCTCCTCCCTCTTCCAGCAGCCCGTGCCTCAGTAACTTCCTCTCCAGCATGACTGCCTACGTCCACGGCTCCAACTCGGGGAGCCGCTCGGGGCCCGTGGGACTCAGCTCTGAACCCATTGACAAAATGGGGCAGAACATGGTAGGCTTCAATTCCTATTCCCCACTCTCCAGTATCCCCAGCCATGGTGTGGGAGACTGGTCCAATTCCATGCCTTCCAGTCACCTTGGCCACAGCAACTCGGTGCTCAACCAGTTTAACACCCACTTTTACAGCAGCCTCAGCACAAACAACACCCTGTACTCCAGGGAAGGGACAGAGGTTTAAATGAAGGGTTCTAGGATGTTAGAGGATAGTTATTTATGAGAGGAAATGATCCATGGGCAGGTGATTAGCATTAGCCTCTTGTCTCTAGGGCCACACTCCATCCTCCTCCTGACAGCCACCAACTTGTTACCCATTATACTGAAATCACAAACACTTCACATTTGGCACGTGAAAAAACAGGGATCATAAGAGGAAGAACAGTGAAAAGTTCTCCTCAGACACTGCTTGTACTGCTGCCAACCAAGGTCCTTTACAGAAGTCCTTGAGAAGTTACAGTTTGCCTTAGGCAGGAGGCTCTTTCTAGCATGGCATTAACATTGCTGTGCTTTTTAAAGTGACAACAGAAGAGCAGTGGTACCTTTAAATATCCTGTCTTTAAGTATAGGCTGCCTGTACTAAATGCTCAGCAAGTTCTTATTTGGCCAAAGCTCTCCTGAACACTGCAGAATCCATAGTAAAACCCACTGTGTAGTGAGTATCCATTTGAATGGTGAGTGCTGTCTTTGACTTACCCTCATGCCAGTGCAGACCTTGTCTAAAGCTTGAGCCCCTTCCAGCCCCAGGGGGAATGTGGCTGTGCAGCAAACTGACATCATCATGGACACAACAGGACTTTTGAAGCTGAAGGGAAGCATTAAAAAAACCACTGGAATTGTCTTCTGCTGTTGGAACTTTGTGTTTTCAATTCTAATTACAGGGTCAATTTTATTCCTTACACATGTAAATCTAGTCGCATAAGGGAAACAGGATCTGTTCTGAGTATATAAATATATATATTTAAGACATGTTTTTTCTAAGAAGAAAACACATTTGTTATATCTTAACATTCTACATAAATCATTTTTACTGAGTAAAGGGTTTGAATACTGGGGTGGGAGGTGAGGGAAGAAGAAAAGGGAGGTAAGAAGTTTATCTCTGAATTTCAGTTTCAAAGGCTGGATCTTTCAGAGGATCAACTGCAGATATTGTAAAAAGTCTCAGTACTGTATTTTTTTTCATTTTCTAAAAGTCTATGCTGTTTGTCCTTGTGTAAATACTAGAAATAATTCTTATTTTTCCTACACTTTACTGTAGCAACAAACATTTCAAAATATAGATTTTTTTTAAACCAAGACTTGACTTTCACATTTATGTAGAGTAGTATCTCAAAATAGATAACCTCGGAAGCATTTTTAATAAAGCATTTGTATAGAAGAGTGTGTACTTGTGTTTGTTTGTACTGCACTACTTAAGCCTTTAAAAGTCTCCTCACCAGTTTGACTTGAGGAATTCACATGAGGAAGAGCAGGGTAATGGTAGCAGAAGGTCAGATGCTGAGACGACATGTCCAGGCCATCAGCATTTGCATGCCTGGCAAATATAATCGGCTGCTATTACACAAAATACTATCACTGAATAAAAATCACCCTTGGAGTTTTCCTGCTGGAGCAAAGTGGTGCCAATCATTTAAAATTTCAGAAAGCAGACTGTTTGCACATGTCAATTAGCCAATATGACTGCAATTTTCCTGCATTCTTATTTGTTATTTGATTTCTTTTATGTTTCAAGTTTTTCACTATCAAGGTTGCTCTGACTTTTCCTAGTTTTAGATCCACTATAATAAATTGCCACTTAGGAGTTGCAGCCTACCAACACTACGAACACCTTTGTTCAATAAAAAGGGAAAACGCCTTTCTGGTGGTGTCCTTGTGCCCTCACTGTAAGTTTCTCTCAAGTCAGGCACATGCTGAGGCCTGGCCTGTAACTCCTGCCCTCAGAATCTTCCAACTCTTGCAGAATCTCAGCCTGCTGGGTGGGCGGCAACATGCCCTGCAACTCTGCAATGGCAGCATTTTTCATAGAGATCTGCTCATGTTAAAACTGAGAAATGTCTTTAGTCACTGTGCTTATGCCTTGGATTCAGGAGACATGCCATAAATTGCCCAGAAATGCAGTTCCTGTAGAATATATGGTCCACAAACTCAGAGGAACTGTCTTCTTTAGTGCTATAATGGAAAATGTTCCATTATGAAGTTGGACACCAGAGGTGTGGGGGGGAAAGGTGGAAAATAAAGTCAGAAGAATGGCATTGCTAAGTGACAGCAGAGAGTAAAAAGCAGCTCCTTTGCCACTCAGCACTTTGAGTCCCCTAGTGCCCAATCCCAAATAACAGGAACTCCATATAGGTGTGCATAGAAACAACCTTGTGCCTTATTGTTTCCCAGATGCTGTCAACCCAATACTACTTTTGGCTTCTGCCTGTGTAAAAGTGCTGCCAAAATTCCAGCTCACAGACAAAGGTTTGTTCTCCAGAGGCCTCCCTGAACACCAAGGAATTAGTTCCCCTGCAGCCACTGAGCTGGCTTGGCACATCAGCTCAGCTGGTGGAGCTGCTCTTCAGGGAGGGGTGGAAAGATGATTGCATCCATTGTAATCCTATTTCTCCTCCAAACAGAACTACTTTGTAATGAAACAAATCTTCATCTGTATTTTTGTGGTTTTCAGAGAGAACTGGTTTTGGTAACCAGCCATGGTCAATGCATTCCTGGAGCTCCTGCACATCAGTGAAGCAGCTGCAGGGAAACTCAGCAACTATTCTTGTATGAGCAGCAGCACTGCTCTGTCAAAAGTAATGCTCCCTGTCCTGTATTTTACCAATATGATTGGTGTAAGGGTTTTGGATGGAAGAGCATCTGGGTTTTAGGGATTTTGTTTGTTTGTTTTTAGTACGCTATTAAAGAAGCCACTAATGTTGGGCCTGTAATTAAAATATATTTAAAATATTGCTGATATTTATAGACCTACAGGATGATTAACAAATGTATTTGCTAAACTGCTCAAAAAGAGAATCTGGACTCCAAGAACTCTGAATAGCTTTCCCTGTTAAGATTGATTGATTATTCCATTCTTAGAGTGTGTTTTGTGTTGAGATACAGCTGTCTTCACATACCACCATGTTTCATGACTCTGCAATTATTTGTTCCTGGTTTAAATGTTAACCCTTACAGGCTGCTCCTATCGTCCCACAAACACGTCCAGCCCCAAAGTGCCAGAGTAGGTTACTACTTGCTTTCCTTCTGTATCACAGCAAAACTGCAAATATTAGAAGCTTTCACTGGCAGGCAGTGTGTCTTGGCTAATGATTAATGAGTAACGAGTTCCTACATAAGTCTGAGATATATTGCTGCTGAATCTCTGGGGCAGCTCCACTGTCACTGATCCCACTAGAAACACCTTCCCTGGGTTCTTACTCCACAGTTTCCCCAGTCTGTGTCCTGGCTCTGCAGCCCTGGAGTCTGTGACTTTTCAGCCCTGGCTCTAGTCCCAGGGAGAGGAGAGATTTGGGGTTCACCGCAGAGATCCCTGGTACCACTCTAGGGTTGTTCCACCCCATTCTGGCTCAGCTGCAAGCCGGAGGGAGGTTCTGTTTAGCTGATGTCCTTAGTGCTCCAGCAGTCCTGTTGGAGCCTCATCTACAATTCAAGACATTTCAGCCACAAGGTTTAAAGATTTGGGTTTAAATGCAAGATTCCAAATGCCTGAGCTTCCAGATGATAAACTGAGGAGAGCTTAAATGTTACAACTGGCTCAAAGATGACATCAAGAAGTGTGATACAGTATCCTCTGAATAGGAAAATCACATTTCAGGCCTCACGGTATTTACTTCTCCCATAAGCAGCAGTGGGGACTTTGCCAGATTCGCTCTGAGTTACAATGTACTACCTTTCTCTCATAAGGGGATACATTATGAAGCTCTTCACTGTTTAGTAGCGTCAATAGTTGCTTTGTTGCTTCATGTGGAACCATTCCCAGGGGAAGAAAATAACAAACTTCTTCCCAGTAGGTTTGCCAATTCCTAACACTTCCAGTTTGTAGCAATTTGCATCAATCCTTACAACTCTTTCTTAAGGATTTTAGAAAGAGCTGCCCTGAACCTGTGTGATTTTTTGCCTAAGTACCACACCTCTGGATCTGTGAGCTATGAACCAAAAGCCTGCTGTACACCTGGAACGTGCAGCTTTCCCTGCTTTAAGTGCTGACAGCTGCAGGACTGTGTTGCTGTAGTCCTGGAGGTATTGCTGTTAAACACACCTCAGCTGGTGCTTGCCATGGACTAGAAACCTGCAGGGCTGCCATGCCCTGGACAGAAAGACATTTTAGTTTTTCTTATTTATGCTGCAAGTCGAGTTCTAAGGGGGTAAGGACTGTGATCTACCAAAACAACAATTCCTAAGTGTACTTGCCCAGTATCCTCCCTGTCCATATTCTGTGCAAATTCATTTTCAGAATACCTCTCTAATACCTCTCTAAAATGAATTTTTACACATCTTGTGTTGGCTGAATTGCAATACAAATTGTGCTTTTCCTCGGCAACGGTTTTGATTCTTTTTAAATCCTAAAAGCATTCCTCTGCTAATGTCTTTGCACAGTGGTTTTTCCCTTGTGCAGCATATGATATCCTTTGCTCTATAAGAAGGAATGTGCCAAGTTGAGGCAACTCTAAAAGTAGCCATTCCAGTCTTCTAAAAAGTGCTTTCACTGTGACTGCCAGCTGTATTCTTCATGTTAGGCACACTGATTCTGCAATTGCCCTGAACTGCTCCAACTCCTCTCATTCACTCCTTTGCAGCTGCAGATCTGTCCTGCTGCTTCCTCCTTACCAGTGCTGAGTTCCACTAACTATTTCCCCTTGCTTCTGTTCCTCTGGCAGATTTCAGAAGGTAAGGAAGGTAGGCAGGCAGTAACATGTGTTAGCATCAAATTCTGCATGAGGAGCTGTCAGAAGCTCTGCTGTAACTCCATGACACATCAGGAGAGTTTTTCTCATGGTTTGAAATTGTGTGTAGGTGACCTGTGACAGCTGGATTAGTAACACACTTCCTCCCTGCAGAGCCCCCAGCTGCAGCAGCAACCTGCCCACAGTGTAATGCTGATGCTTTCATGGCAACACCACACAGAGAAGCTAATTTTGCATTGCTCAGTACCTGAGTGATGGAAGCTTCCAGCCACCACATGGAAAACTGACTTCTGTCATCAGGGAGACTTTTTTATACATTCTGCATACTAGTTCATCAGGGCCTCAGAACTTCCCTGGAGTCAGGATGTCCCACAAAGCAGTGGAGGTTCTTTGGGCTACAGCACAATGACAAACACAAAGCTGCTCAGTTTAGCCTTTCTGTTGCCTCTGCAGAGCTGCAGATTTGTGTGGAGAAGTCTCAGTAGAACAGCACAGCAGGGTAATAATACAGCTCAGCAGCTATTTGATGCTGTTGTTTGTACAATGGGTTCTGACATGAGCAGTTTATTGTTTGCTAGTTCATGACAAGAGTTTTGTGTATGCAAACTTGCATGCAAATCAGGCATAATTTATTATGTTTCTCTCCAATGAGAGTGGAAGGAGAAAAACCACTGTTTAACCTCAGCAATACATTTTCCTATGAATAGGGCAGGTATTAAATGATTTATGGAATGAATGTTAAGAATGTAAAAAAGTTCAAAGAAGGTGGAGGGATATCTTTTCCCCTTGTCAGCTGGGAACCTGGCTGTTTAATGCTGATAAAGCCATCATCTAACTTGACTTCATTTGTTGTGCCCATACGATGTACCTGCACCTTACTGCATCACAAGCAGGGAGATCTCCAATTAGTATTACTGTTATTTAAAAAGCCCAAATCAGTTTAGCACAATTCTTGCACAGAAGAAGAAATGATGAGGGGGTTTATATTTATTCACCCTTGTTGTTTGTTGGTTTGTAGGGGTCCTTCCCTACCCTGGGCCTGCCACAGCTGTGAACAGCCCTGTTCAGCTCAGGTGTGAGGAATGTTACTGGTGGACCTGCTCCCTAATTTTGCCAGACTGGAGATACTCATTTGGCAAGCTCATACTTCTTTAACCCCATGAACTTGCATGATGATTTCCCTTTCTGCAGTGAAATAGGTAATATTTTCACAGAGGTGAGAATTTTAGAATTTTTTATGATATTACATATTTTAATAGGAAATATCTTAATGAAAAAATTCTACCCAGATGACTTAACATTAATATTAATAAGCTGGCCTTAGTACACATCTTTCTTTAACATAAATTGAGTAGACATGCTTTAATGAGTGATACAGGTACCATCAAATGAATATTATTTTTCATTTCATTTTATTGGATTCATTCCTGTTCAATCCATCAGGTGGACAATTCAAACATGCATGCTAAAGGAGATATATGTCTCCTCATGTGGACTAAATACCTGCATGCAAAGGCAAGTATTGAAAACTATTGGTTCCTGGGATGCTACGTGATCCTTACTAATTCCTATTGAATATTTAATTTCTCTCCCTCTCCAGGAAATTCTAGAGTGAAATTTATCTGACACTTTTCCTGCCACCTATAGAAAAGTTGCTGGGTTGTTACAGGGTCAGTCTTGTGTGCTGTAAAATCACAGGTTCTCAGAAGCTGCACACTCAGGTCATTGTTTTTCTCTTGGCACTGAAAGCCACCCCCACGGATGCACCACAGCAGACAACACAGGAAAGGGCTGTGCTTTGCCCTGAGACTGTTTCATCATTTTTGTCATCTGACATATGGCCTCCTTAGTAATCAGGTGATGGTCACTTACTATTTGGTCTAAGCATTAAATTTCATTGATCCCCGATCTGTTCTGAGGAAAAATGCAAAGCTTACAGAAGCTGAACGTTTTTCCAGGAGCACAAAGTCATCTCCTGTTCTGTTTGGAAGTGGTAAATTTAAGCTGACCCTGGTAGTTATGGAGCAAGATTGTTTTCACATTTGGATTTATCTAATCTTGTCTCCATGCACCTTAAGTAGACGTGCAAAAAAAAAAGTGACATGCTCTGTAAGATATGTCCATGCAGAGCAGTCATTGTTTTCCTGTTATGTGTATCCTTCAAGATCTTTAAACCACTCTGACAGAAAATAGATGCAGCCAAAGAACATATGATTGCCTGCCCTCAAGCAAGGATAAGACAGTATAAGTCTTTACAGGTTTGCTTGCAATATGCTATTTCTGGTTTTCATACAGTGTGTTGTTTAAAGCAAATATTGTAAATTCGATTGATTTTTTGATGTTAGCATTAAATCAAATATTGCAACTTTATGCAATTTTTGAAGACAGTATTTATGCAAATAAATATGCAAAGAGGCCAGGTCTTTTATCCCCTGGCAAGTTAGTAAGATAGCCTTTAATGGGTGAAAGTCCTCAGACCACTGCCAATCGGGACTTTTTTCCCCTCTATCAAAGTATTTAACATTCCTAGCCCTGCACAGAAGGGGAAAAATAAGGTCATAGCTGTGGAAAAAACTTTTGATCATAACTGATAATATGAAAATGAAGCAGTCAAGCAGGCTGTGGATAGCACAGGTCAAGTCTACTTACACAAAAGCAAAGTTAGAAATGCAGTGATAGAAACATGAAAATTCTGGGACATGAATGAAACAGAAGCCACCAGTTGTGGTCAGATTAATCCTTTAATACTGCTGGTATTTCCTTGTTGCCCTGTGGGACAGGTGGTGGCTGGAGTATCCCAAGTGCAGGGGAAGTAACACCAAAAAACGTGACAGAGAAAGGGCTGACGTGAACCCTACACAAACAAAAACTCTGCAAATTGAGAATTTTCCAGGTTTAAGGGGTTTTGACACAAGTGACAGCAGAAGTACTAACTACCTCCTGCAAATGTTGAACTTTAGTGTCACAGTGGTTTCTGCAGTACTTTACTTTGGGAGTTCCTGGAGTGGTTGGGGTATCATTGTTCTTATCTATGGGATCCCACAGTGAAGCTGTCTGCTTTATTACACATTTTTACAATATATTTATTGAGATTATTCATCCGCTAACTAGTTTGTGTTTGCAAATTATATTTGTAAAGAAAATTTTCAGCTGAAATTTATTTAAAAAATTTATGTTATATTTCAGTGGACAGTTATATGGACAAAACACACCAGTCTGTGTACTATGTGCAAATAATTCTGGAGATATTAGTACAGGGTGGATTTGAATCATCAGGTGAATCAAGTGCTAACTTTTAAATACTCTTAAAGTTCTATGAAAATTAAATTTTAAGCCACACTCTCATTGCCTCCAAATTGTGCTTGTTGAAGTCAATGTTTTCCCAGTAAGGAAGAAACAACTCAAAACAAAAAGCAAGGGTGGTATGTTTTTATCCTGAATCCACTAATTTCTTCACACAATCCTATAAACTGGAGGATTTAATGGCAAGAGCAGTACTTTGTGGGGCGAGCATGAAACTGGACGGGGACTGGGAAATAACCCTGAAACTACTTAAACTAAAATTGCCACGAAGGTTTCTGTCACAATGCCTCGTCCATGGCCTCACACAATGTCAGACTGATTTTATATTTGGGTAACTGCTGTACAGGACACCCAAAAAAAAAAAAAAAGAAAGAAAATTTCAAGAATTTCAAGTAGTTTCAAATCATCAAAAGTTTTAAAAATAGGTGTGTGTTAGGAGAAGGGAGATAGGCTTTCTTACATAAATTTCAGTGGTCCTTCTTGCTCACTATTTTTCCCCACAGCTGATGAACAGAGCAGTACAACTGGCACTGAATCAGGTTCACACCTGAAATGAGAGCAGTGAGCACTCAAGATTCACTCTGCCCCCTGGGTCTTTGCATGCTGTAACCACGTCCTGCAGATGCACACTCGGGTTGGAAAGGAGACACAGGCACTTTGGACCTGACAGTTATTTTATGAGAATGGGATAATTACATTGATAGAACAGACAAAATGAGCCATGCACAAATTAACCATCAAAATTAAATGCCTGTGTAATTAAATACAAACAAGGGAACAGCCTAGTTTTAAAGGTTGCTTATGAAACTGCATCAGACTTTGTGTAAAGGGCCAGAACTTACTGCTTTGGCCAATTGCTTAATTGGTTATTAACTCTCAGTGTAGCTAAAGCTGCTTTAGAAATTTAAAGTGAAGTGAATGTATCTGCTTGTACCCACACGGTGAAATAATGACATCCACTGCTGTTGGTTAGAGTTTCTGTGGGGTTCTAGAGCCTGGGGAGCTGTAGTATTTCACTAATTGTATTTGTTGGAGGTTAACTCAGGTGGAGAATGTCTGCTCCTGCTGCCATCATTCAGAGGCCATTCAACTGTGTCTCCAGATGGAACCCAGTGTCACAACTACAGCACCTAACTGAGATCACCCTCTGATAATAACACGATTCCTTTACTTCCACCCTTGAAAAGAAAATCCTCTTTCTTTAAATTACTCTTTAAAAGAAAAATGTACCTGAAAACCAGTTTTTTATCACAAAGTTCTTGAACTACTTTTTTTCCAAATTTTTTCACACTTACAGCATAGGAGTAATTTGTCTGATACTGCAAAGTGACCTCCTGCCAAAAGTTCCAGGTTTTTAGATGCTTTCTCCAGTTATTTCATTTTGGAAGACTGAAAAAGCCACTATTCACTTTTGAAATCTATCATCAGTCTGTACTTTCCTGCCAGGAGAGAGTGGGAAAAGATATCATGAGACCATAACAGCCATTGCCGGTGTTCTCACAATGCCCTGACCACAACAGAAGAGAGGATTTATACATCCTACATCCAAGTTTAAAAGCTTATGGATTCAGTCTGAAACAATGAGCAAACAATTGCCAGTAACTCAGGGGAAGATTGAATCCATTTTCCACATAAAGTGAAAAAACAAAGGCCATATAAAAAAGCACAACAGTTGGGTCTTTTGCTCATGCACACAAGCTTTTCCTTAGTATCTTACTAAATTATTTGTTTGCTTGTTTTCTAGAAGAACCTGCCTGGCTGGAACTGAAGGGGACTGAAGCAAGAGATGTTCTGAACTTGGCAGCACAGCTCAGTTGAGGTAAAGAAATCCACACAAGTCCATTTGCCTGGTAAAGCTGCAGTGGGGACAATTAATCTCTCACAGCAATTACAGTTGCAGGAATTGGCTCCACAAACTTGGTGCTCTGTGTGCACCAAAATGCTGTTTATATTTGAACACTGTGTTACGTGTCACTATGTGACATGTCATTTACATTTAGCACTATGTGACAGAGAATAATTCTGTATGCATTAAATGCAGACTGATGTTTTCCTTTGTGTCCAGCGTATGTTTTGCTTCCATAGGAAGGAAAATACATTATAAAACTATCTCCATTATGCTTCCCTGTAAAGTGCCAGCTTCCTGGAAATCAGGCATGCATTGCATTTTGTTAATTTGGAAACAGGTTTGGAATGAATAGACATATCTGAGGTGAGGCAGTAAGTTGGGAGTGTTTAAACAGGAGTGTTTAAAATCACTTTAAAAAAAACACTGGCAAGGGTATGAGCAAAAGTCAGATTTGTCCCTTTTAAGAGTCTCCAAAATCCCCTTTCTCCGGCATAGCAGTGTTACCATGACAGCTGACAGTCACACAGAGGACAAGGACACAGCACACCTGGGTTATTGTGAGCTTGGTTAAAAATTGTAACTCAGTGCAGTTCCCTATCCTGCAATCAAAGGTACTGGTGGAAACACCACCATCCCTCTTTGCCCTGCACTCCATACCCTGTTCATGTGATTATACCTTACAGCTTGTAATTATCTCCTTGGTGCAGCCCCCTAAGAAACAATAGCCCACCTTACATTCCTGCAGAAAGGAGTTAACACACACTCCCACTGAACAGACCTAGTTAAGCTGAATTGTGATGACACTTTGAAGAATTACAATAACAGAATCTGATTACAAAAATGTGTGCATGTATGTATATATTATCCTAATTATCCAGATTTTTGGACTCAGCAGGAGCTGTCTTCTCTTTAACTTCCTGCATCCGTCATTATTTGGGCAGAAAACACTCTCAGAATGGGCAAAATTGTAAGAGCCCTGATCATTCTGCAGTTTCTTCTGATTAGTGCTGGTAAACAGGTGCCCCCTACACCTGCCATGGTATAAAAGGTGAGCTTTACAAGAAATATAGTTCTTAATTCAGCATGCATCACCTGGTAGTTGTAAGATAAACCCAGAAGAGCTCTGTGGAATAACTAAACCCTGTTAGGATATTTCTCACATGTTCATGATGTACATTTATAAAGAGGCTTTCCAGTGCTGAGTTGGTGATACAAATGTAAATGCATTTCCCATTGTCTGGGGCATTTGTTTTGGGACAGTGTTAATTCTGTTACCCTGCTGTTTGTAACACTTCTGTAACAGATGATCATGTGAGTACCATCAAATGGTGACACTGTAAATAGATATAAAATAATGTTATATACAACTTCAGACACTGACAGCACATAAAACCTAAGAATCCAACCATAAAAAGTTAGGATCATGCATATTAATGATCTTAGAATGTTGAAAATTACAGTGAAGCGTGCAGAACTACACAGTATGCATTATTTTAATTTTGAAAACCTCTTTCTAAATCAGTAAAGCTGTGTTCTGAAGTAGTCTGTTTAGATTATTTTCATGAATTTAATAGTGACTGAACCACCAAAAACCATTCTGAAGTTAGTATTTGTTGTGTTCAGTTTTACTTCGTTTCCTTTTTTCTGCAGAAGGCACATTTGATTTTAAATTATTATTAAAACTTCTGACCTACTCAGAATAGTGTGCAAAGAAGCACCTGATAACCCAATCCCACATATCCTGGTAAAGGAAAAGGAACATGTATGGAAAGTGGTTTCATGGTGTCCAAAGATAGGAACAAAAGACCAAACTCTTGCACTCCTATCACATATTTTAGATATTCTGTTTCAAATGTGATGTGACAGTAGTGAAATTGCCTCATAAAATCCTGAGCAGTTTGAGACAATGTGGAGCAGGAACAGTAGAATGCATCAGTAGCTGTTCTCTGTGGTGGTAAATTCTGACTCTAGAAGGAAAAACAATGGGAAGAAATATGTGTTAATAGTAATTTAAATAAAGAGATTTTCTGGAAAAAGACATGACCCAGTAATGTAAAGAATAGAGAAAATCAGAAATAGTTGTTTTTGTAAAACCATCAGAAAAAATGTCATGTTCAATAGGAATTAACTAGAAAATTATGGAAATAAATGTATTATTTTAATCATTTGCATCTTGATGAAAAATAGACTGGCTTTTCTTTTAATTGCTCATATTATGTTAAACAGTACCCACAAGTAATGTCAGTGCTGTTGAAAAGCAACCCATAAAGTTTTACTCTAATGTCACACATGGGTAAATGATTGGTAAATCAGTTAAAAAATTGGCAAAAGTGAGATCAGAATCCAACTCAAACCACAATTCTTGGGGGGAAAAAAAAAATCATAGCTCTATGTTCATAATATTTAGCAATAAAATTTACAGCCCTGTTATCTGCTAGTTATGCAAAAACAAACACTTGTGCAGGAGGAGTGTGCCATGTGTTTATATATAAACAAATGGCCTAATCCTGCCCTAGGGCAGTGCAGTGCTGGAGCACACGCGGAGATAGCGTGGGCTGAGGGAAAGCAGCCGGGCCAGCAGAGGTGATTTGTCTCAACCACCTCAAGGGAATGCAAGGTGAAGTTCCAGGCACAGCTCGAGCTCACATCCATGGGCAGACTGCTGGCAGGGCACAGAGCAGAGCCCAGGAGCAGGAAAGCAGAACTCTGAGCTTGCCCAAGCCAGGGAAGCTCTGTTTCAGGAGAGCTCCATGACACATGCATGGCCAGCAGCCAGGGCAGCAGTGCAGGACATCACTCTGTGCACCTTCCTCTGCTGTCACCGCTGTGGCAGGGACTTCTTTGTGTCACATTCCAGCAGTGAGGGGAGCTCACTCATCAGGCATGCGACTCTGATCCAGGGAATACAGTCTCTGGGATCTCCCAAAAAACAGAAAGGGGCATAGGTCATATGAGGTTCTGTGTTACTGATACTTCTCTGGAATGTTGTTTCATGTCATTCATTAAATGTGGAACATAATTTATACCCTGCATGCTGTCCTCAAACTGCAATTTTCAACATCATAGATAATTCCTCCAGTTTCCATTTCTGAGTCTGATAATGAAATATAAATTAAATATTTACTTGCTGTCAAGCTGATTTTTTCTCACCTCGTACAGAGGAAACAGAGTCCAATGAATGTTACAGTTCTGTGAAAGCTTGACAGAGCAGTCTGAGTTTGCCTTCACTAGAGAGGGGGCTGTCTCTGAGATGAATTTTGAGATTTGGGGTTGGTCAGGTGACAGTTTTGCTATACAAGAAGCTGTAAGGGGACAGGACAACAGCAGAGAACTGGGAAGTTTCATCCTTCCTTCAGAGCAAATCCACAGATTTGCTTCCTGTGCTGATCAAAGAGGCTGATGGCCTTATCCTGCACACGGGAGGAGGCAGCCAGTAATCCTCGTAAAGATTATATCAGAAGCTTTTTCTGCAGGGTGTAGAAAACTTTGATTAAAAGCCCATCTTTATTGTGAAAATTGGCCTTGGTAGAAGGGCCAATTATCAGACAGGCCAAGGTAATCTAGGCCTTAACCAAAACAGTAGTCCGTTGCATTAAGGCACGTCAAAGATTATTTTCACTGCTATAAAAAAATGACTCATTTGGGTCATTATGTATCTAAGATAGGTTGTACCCATACAACAAGATACACTAGTTTGCTGTCAAAAAGGCACAGTTTTATTATGTGGCAAAACTCGATGCATTTTTTTGTTGGGTTTAGGGTGGGGGTTTGGAAGGGCTTTTTAGTGGTGATCTTTTCACCTCGTGTCATTGACACTCTTGATGCAGCAACATTATGGACACATCATCTTTAGCTCTAAAAGCTTTTTTTCAGCTAGTACCTGAAGGGACCTTCACCTGAAATCAGGACTAAAGAGGAGAAATGAATTGTACTTGCAAACAAGTTTGTGAAGCTCAGTAGCTCTACTTCAAGGGAAGTCATGATGGCAGCTCCATATTGTGGAATTTAATGAAAAAACAAAGTGCCTTTCTTTATTGTGATTTTGTTTGGAGCATTGATTTTTCTGCTCTTTTTCAGCATGCATGGTTTTTTAGTGAATTGACTTTTTCAAGGCTAATCAAAACTTGCCCAATGTATGTCCAATTTCCCAAAGTATTGACGACTCTTCTCCAATTAGTTTTAACCCCATCAGTCTTTGGAACTCGGTCTCCTCCACCACCAGTTACAGGAGGGCACAGAGGGACAGACCTAAAGCTACAGTCAGTAAGAATTTTACTTAGAAAAATTCTAAGTAGAATACAATTCTAAGATAGAACATAGAAGTGGCAGACATTGCTGAACAGTTGGGGTTTTTTCTAATACATTGTTCAATTTAGGTAGGGCAGCAACAGCTCTGTGTCTCTGCAAATGCTTGAGTTTTGTGGAGGAATGCTGAAGGAAGATATTCATTTAAAATGTAAATAAATCAGTATTTCAGGAAAACATAGTGTGACTTCAGAATGTTTAGACCTAAACAACAGATGGTGAGGCTGCTGCAGATCAGGCATCACAAGAGAAATCACTGGCTGATGACTTCCTCCCGCTCCTTTTCACAGATTTGCCTTAAGCCCAAGTGTCTTGCTGTTTTTATTTTAACTCTCATTTCTTTCAATCTTTCAGCTTTCAAACTTTAGTTTTTAACCCATTGTAATTCTATTACTGATATTATCAGTCATTAAACAAAACATAATTGTCTCCTGAACAAAGGAGATTCCCCACTTGCCATTCTGAAGATTTAAAAGTGAATTGGTTCCCACTGAAGCTAAGCAGACACTTGGAAGACAATTCTGCATCAAAAAACTAGAACTGAAAGGTAGAAATAATCTCTTCTTTCTGTCTTTTCCTAAATATCACTTTAGCAATATATCCAGAGAGTTATTTTAGACAGATGCCACCTCTAATCTTCTTTTAGCTAGATTATTAAAATATAAGCTCTTCTTTCTGCCATGCATAGGAACAAGTTATGGGAGCTCAAACACTGACTCAGTAATGAGCTTGGATAATTTACAGAGCAGTTGAGTAACGACAATAAAGGCTCGTAGGTTGGCATTAAGTTTTCAGAAGATATGGTGTGCTCCATAGTTTTAACACAAGACAAAACATAAATTTAAATAAACTCGTGGTGATATAGGAGGTAGATCATTGTTGAGAAGCAAGTAAGTGGTGGTGTGATGGACTGGGATAGCAAGCAAAGGATACAGGATGAAGTGTATAACTTCAAGTGCTGCCTACTTAGGAACTGAAATAGGCAGTTAAACGTGTAAAACCTATCTAAGGATGTGTTCATTTGTATTGAGTGTGTCATGTAATGAAAAGCAATACTTTTATTAACGTTTCTTCATTATTAATATTTTTAATCTCTCATTCATACATACTGTACACTTAGTCATTGTCTGCTAATTATTGTAAACAGCAAAACCCTACCTGGCTTTAAATAAAAATTGCTTCCTAATTACTGTTTATTGCACGGAACAAAATGTTATATTTTATGTTATTCTCAACAGGACCTCTAAAGCTCAGTTGGAGATAAGCAGTAAACACCAAAGTGTTCTCATAAATCACATTTTTGCATATAATTACTATATGCCTGTAAAAGTGAAATTTCAGCTATTCCCCTGTTACCAACCAGATCTGGCCTAGGAATTGATTCAGCTTCCACTGCAGTGTCTTCACACACCATTTGTTCCAGCAGCTCAGATTTCCTTCATTTCCATGCCATGAACAATTCACACCACTTTACATATTAAGTCTGCCTACATTTTCCTGCATTTGGCATTATGTGATGAAGAAAGTCCAGCCCTGCCTTCTAGCCTAGATCACACTTGTTGTCCTTCATGGTGTCCTCTCAGGAAAACCTCACTTTTCCAGTAGGATCCCTGTATTCATTTTTAATCAGTTTGTTCTCCACTCAGTATTTCTACTCCAGCAAGCTGCGTTAAGCTGCTGAGTTAGTGAATTTTGTTTGCATGAAGCCAAAATGATGAGGTTGTGCTAAAGAATGCTGGTATAACAAAACTAGTAAATGTTTATTTATGAAATTGACGTGTGTCTATTTACGAAATGGACAAGTGCGTGAAAAAGACTTGGTCTCCTTGAGGAAGGTTCTCTTTTTCAAAACATACCAGTCTGGTCTGTGTTTTTGTGATCAAAAACTTAGTAATTTTTCTTTCTTAGGTCAAATATGAGAAATTAAAAAGAGCAACCTAGGTTGTAGTAAGATGAATCATTAATTTTATAAAAGCTGGCATAGTTTGTTCTAGGTTATGACAGAAAAAGGATGAAGCATTGCAAAGGCCGGAAGGTACGTGCTCTTTACCTTTTCCTTTTCTTTTTTTTTAAGAGAAAAGGGAAATAAGAAATCTGTAAAAGTCACCCAGCTAAACAGAATTCCAAGAAAAACCCTTCAACCATGGTAGAAAATATGTATCTTTCAAATGGCAAGAAACTTTAGGGTGAAAGTCACAGTTAACCTGAATTTGTCAGGAAAAAGCTGTGGGGAATCAGTCTAACAGCTTCTCCTTGGCAGGGCACCATCACCAAAGCACCAGGACAGGAGTCACAGACCCAGAACTGTTCGTGTCCCCAGAACAGGGCTGTGGGACCGCAGGGGCTGGGCAGGGACATCAAACTCCGCAGTCTGCAGGTGGAAATGAAGGAGGACAGGTAAGGGCCCACTGAAACACTGCATGAGTCTTCAGACACTGCAGAGAGAGGCTGAACTCTAAGAATAACTAATCTCTCGTACATGTATATATGTGTATATGTGTGCGTGTGTGTGTATATGTGTGTAAAATAACAAGAGCAGCTAACACCTGGAAGAGATTCGCAGGAAGGTTCTGGTATCTGTGTCACTGTAGCTTTAAAGCAAAGTCATACCGAGCTGGCCGTGACCTGAGTTGTGACCCTTTCCTGGTGTGTCCCCGGCCCAGTGCAGGCACTGGTGTCCCCTACCGCCGCAGGAGCTGGGAGACCACCGAGGAGCCGGAGCCGGGACAGCCGGAGCCCCCAGAGCCGCCATCGGCCCGGTGCTGCCCTGCCCTCAGCGCTCCCCCCGAGCCCTCACAGCGCTCCCGCCTTCCCGCCCGTTCCGGCCCCGAGCCGCGGCGGTGCCGGGGCCCTCGGGGCCCTCAGTATCCCCGGTGCCCTCAGGGTCCCCGGTGGCCCGTGTCCCCCGTCCCGTGTATGGCTGCAGGACCGGAGCATCCCCTACATGTGCCGAGGTACAGACCCAGGCCTGTCCCTCAGCAGGGTCCTGCTCCCTGCCCTCCCTTTGTGCGCAGTCAATGGTTCGCTCATGGAACGCGGCGGTTCCTGGCTGAAGGGGAAAAGAGCGGGTTGAAAACGGGGAAGGAAAGGATGTCTGTGCCGCTGGGCAGGTGATGAGCAGCACAACACATCTAGATGTGCACAAGCTGCCTCTGCCCTGCTGCTCCTTCAGTGCCGGTATTTCCCCGCAGGTGGGGAGTGCCGTCCTTGCTCCATCACAAACCCAAGGGCTGAATTCCCACCCCAGCCAAGCCTTCAGTTCTTCCCCTGCACCGGGCACTTCAGGCTATAGATTCATACTCTTTTAACATTATCCCGTTCCTACAAAATTAATGAAACGTTTGAATTATTCACTATTCAGTTTTATAGAACAAGAATGAGCAAACTGGAGTGTTACTTGAAAGGAGTTTACGCGGAGTTGAGTTGTGCTTTTCAGGTGCAGAATTTAATGTTCTTTTTAAACAAAAGCATAGCTAATCTTGGCTTTTTAGAGCTTGACTACATCTCTCTGCTTTTTAGAACTCCTGGTTTGAGTTTAGATCACAAATCTTGTGATGGTACAAAACAGCTTCATAGGCTGCAGAGACAGCTCTCAAACCTGAGAAACCAGGAACAGTTGAAACTGAAGTTCATTATCCAAACCCTTGTTTTATAGGAATCTCAGTACTCTCACTCTGCATGACCCAGATAGCTTGAAAACATGATGGTCCACACTAAATAAGCAAAACTCCAAATCAAAACCAGCAAAACCTAAACCAACCAAAATCAAAGCAAAAAAAGCCCTCACAATCAAACAATGAAAATTCCTCATATTTTCAGCCTTGTCACCCACAGCACTGTGGTAAGGGTATGATAGCAGAGAGAGTTCTGCATTTTATAACATAGGAAAATGAATCCTGAGCCATATTTCCCTCTCTTCTATCTTGTGCTGTTTCAACATTAATTGCTACCAAGCAAAGAAGTTATTATCTCAGCCATCTTGCTAGATCTTAATATACCTACTAAAAAGGCATAACAATGCACTAGATATTTTTCATTTTGATGCAAGAAAGCAAATGGACATCTTTTGAAATGCCACACTCCCATAAGATGGAGCAATTTGTTACACTGTCATGTCAGTGTGAAAGGGCAGTGGTGCAGACCATTGTCTACTGAGGTGAAGAGCAGCAAGTGTTCTCTGTCTTACACTGCTCTGAGATATAGTATCTAACATAAAATAAGTACTTCAGCCTCCTTTTTCATTGCCAGGACCAGTCTCTGAGAGTCTGGAAGAATGATCCTCTNAGTAGTTAAACTGGTTCTAGTAAAAAAAAAAAAAAAAAACAACAAACCAAAACCCAAAAAACCATCTTAAATTCCATTAACCTTTCGTAAAAGTTTGCATTGCAAATGAGATGATGTTGCAGCCCTGGAAGTCTGCTGTATTTCATTTGAGAAACTGTTAAATGAGAGCATTTCAAACATTTTTGAAATGAGATGCAGTTTCTGAGCTCCAGGCTCCAGGCTTAGCTATTTCACAAGCTCTTTCACTTCTGTGAAGTCTTAAAGCCAAACAAGCTGAGAGGAGCCTTGAGAATTGGAGCTGCTGTGGCAATCCACAGAAGAATTCTGATATGGCTATATTTATCAATTTATTTTCCTCTATGGCCAGCCTTTGTATTCAGAGAGCCATAAAATTCATGTATTGTGCCCATAAGCAGTGACAGGTGCTTCAATACAAGACCAAGGGTACAAATGTAGTATTTCTTATAGTGATAAAGAACTGTAAATGTGATTTAATCTCAGTTTTGATGGGGTATTCAGGGAAATTCATTTGGTGACTGTATTCAGGGAAATGGGGTTTTATGATGTATTTAATAAGTTTTTCCCTCTAACATTAATAAGGAGGCGAGGCTTAGATTTTTGAATTGAGGAGGCAGTTTCCTGAAATACTTATGTGGAGTTGTTGTGCTCACATTTGTTTCTCAGCGTGAATGCAGCAGCATTTTCACTGCTGGTATCCAAAAGGCTTTCTTGACTTCCTGCCTGTCCCGGGGTGCTAAACAGAACTCCAGATCAGAGTCTTTGTGTATAACTCCCAGAGAACAAATCTGAGCTTCAGTTTTCATCTCTCTGTCCAGAAAATAGAAAAATCATGGAAAATATGTACATTTCAAGTAGGTGAAGTGTGTGGGAGCTATTCTTGATGGTTTTTCTCCATTTTTTCAGCCATTGACACATCTTCCTTTCCCTAAGAGTACCTAAGTTCCAGCAATTAATTTCATACATCACTCCCTTTATAATTTCTTCCCTTCTCCTTTTCTCTCCCTTGTGATAAACACAGGTATAGCCACACTGCTTTTAAGCAACCCAGCAAGCAGAGAACAAAATCTTGAGACCAAAACTTGGAAACTGGGGTTTGTAAGTCATGAAAAAATAATAATACAGTTTTGTGATTGTGATGAAGCAATTATTGGGAAAGAGTGACAAAAGAAACAAAAAAGGGGGGGGGCTGAGACATCACCTAGAAAACAAAAAGCTGTAATATTTTGTCTTGAAAAGGAGTCTCTGTGTGTAAGACTTGATATTTGCTACAGAATTATTTCAGAACTAGTTTTAATTGTCAGGCTTGTATCTTGGTTAATGGCATTCTTTGAATTCTTCAGTGGCAGTGAAATCCTGAGGCCTTATTGAGGGAGAACATAGAGAAAAAGAAGCCACAGGAGATGAGGAGATGAGCACGCTTTCCCAATTTCCCAAATTAAATGTTCCAAGCGTGCACATTGCTGGTTTTCAGCTCTGAGATGTGCTTTAATTGAAGGAGCACAATGGGTGTTTATGGAGATGCAGTGGGGCATTCAGGGGTGTAGCTGAGCCCTGGGCTTGTGGCTGTGCTGATCCTGCAGCCCCCCGAGCCTGCCTCCAGCTCCTTGTGCACACTCCTACTGCTCTGGGAGTGCTTCTCATGGCATTGCCCGGCCTACAACTGCTTTATGCTTTTGTGAGTTTAGCAAAAAAATAAGCAGAAGGTATTTTTAAGACTACATAAAAGTGCTGTGCTTGGAGAGGCAGCAGTGATTCACTTCATATGTTCAGCTAATTTAGCTGTTTAACAATTCTTTTCTAACTACAGTCTTGGTTGGGAGAATGGAGGATATTCAATGTGAAGCAGAGTCCTGCTAATACAGAGTGTAAATACCTTTTGTCTGCTCTTTCTACATAAAATACCTGTGTAATGTGTAATAAGCTCCATGGAGTCAGGCTGGGGGTCCATCCAGCTCAGGATCCTGCCTCCAGCAGTGGCCAGAAGTGGCCAAGGGAAGAGCAGAAAGTCAGCAGCCTCCTCAGAGATCCCAGAGGAGTCTACATTCAATATGCAAAGCTAAACCCCCTCTAATAGCCCTCCATAAAACTGAACCAGCTACATGCTTAGCTGACTCCACTTACTGGTAATGCAAATATTGATAGACTACAGTCTTCTGGAATTAGCAGATTCATCTGATTAAGTGAATAATAAATCATCTCGTGTTACTCCTAACAGTAACACATTTAGTATTTGCATATGGTGTGAATAAAAGTTGTCAAAGACATGCAAACTAGAGGTTGAGAAATTAGGTTTCTAAATAAATAAAGATCTTGAAATAGAAAAGCTGATATAGCCTTGGTCTTTGCTGAACCCAAACTGCATTTGCACATTTCCCTCTTTAGTTCCCCCATAAAAAACCCTTGGGGAAAGGCTTTTTGACAGTTCATGGGGAACTTCCAATATCACATTTCCTCAATCCTCAGAACAAAGTTGTATCACTTGTGAGATCTACTCCTCATGCTATGTATACATTCAAAATACACACTGTAAACTGAATAAATAACTCTATAAAAATCGGTAGGAGGTCACAAATGCCACTGTGGTCTTAAAAAGGGTCACATCTAATCTTTCTTTATTTTCATAGATAAATACTATTTTCTATGGTTTATCATTTTGAGATGGTTAAAAAAAATTTAGTCATAGTGAATTCCAGAGAGAGATAACAGCCTAAGTGCTCAAAATTACCGCTCTACATAACTAGTCTTTTATATCTTCCAGTGCTATTTGTAATTTGGAAGTCTCTGAAATGTGTTCATATTGGAATCTAGTCCTAGGAACAGAATCTTTAAATTAATTTTGATACTTGAAAAATGCCTTGTGCTGTTCTCAGGGAGGAAAACAGAACAATGAACAGACTTGGAAATTTCGGTCAATTGATAGTAGGGCTATAAAGAGAAGATAAAAAGAGGGAAACAAGTAGGGCTGGACTCTCCAAAGACACTGAGTGTGTATCAGAGCAGTCCTGAGAAAGGAGCTGTGGTCTCGTGCTGCCAGGTGAAAGCATCTCTATTTTTCCTTCTATAAGTAGCAGGCTGCACTTCATCTTTATCAACAAGACTGGACAGAACTCTGCAAGAAAACAGGTTCTGTGGATCCTTCAGCTGTATAAAATTGTAACAGGGTTCTGACATTTTGCCAAGCAGCAGCTTGGCTAAAACCTGTGACTAGAGAGAGCCGTGCGTGTTTGCAGTCTCAGCTTGGAGTGGGGTTGGCTGCTGATTCTATCACTCCTGGCACATTCCAGCAGGTTTAGTGGGCTCTGGAGTCCTGGAGCACAGGAATAGGCATGAGCCAGTTCAGGTGATGGTCTCTTTCCTTGTGTAATTCATAAAGTTCTTGCTAAGGTCCTTGTAGGAAAAGGAGAGATGCAGGGAGAGAAAGAAGTCTTTAGTCAGAGCTCAGTAATTAAGACAGCATTGTCAGATGTGCTTGTCTAAATTTTAAGGGTGCAGCAGGAAGAACTTGTAGGAGATCAGGGCACATTTGGGAACCCAGAAGGGTCCAGTGGCTGGGACATTAGCAAAGAAGTCTAAAAATCTGAATTTTGCTCCCTGACTTAGAGATTATTTTCTTTCAGAAAGTCGCTTCTTGCTTCTGTTTTTTCACATTAATGTGTTAGTGCTGGGCATTCTTTTCACTGTTTTCTTCTATCTCGACAGTTTCCTGGTATTTTTAGTGGATTGTGGATTGTGCTACAATACATACAAAATAAATTAATAGATGCAGAATCAGGGCCAGCCTTTGGGCACCAAAGTGTAAAAGTCAGATTGTTTGAACTTCTGGGTGCACATTCTTAGGAATTAGGTTTCAGAGTGAATGAAGCTATTCATCTTTCACAGCCTTTAAGACTCTACTTACCTATGGAACTTTCCAGTATCCTCTGAGACTTGCAGGCTGCTGTTGATTAAGATGAAGTGGTTTTTTGTGAATGCAACATATGTTTTTTTTAGTTCATGCTAAATATTGCTATGAAATGAGTAGAAATGAGGAACAGGCATGCTGCACCATATTGTTATTTGCTGTGAAGTGATTTAACAAATGTTTGAACAGCTGTGCTGAGTAGGTCCTGTTGATATAAGTAGTGGAATCATGAGAGCTGCTGTTTTGGCAGCTTTACAGTGGAAAAGGATCAATCAAATAATTGTCTGCTGGGGTAAAGGACTCTGTATGAATGTAATAGAAAGTTAAGGTAATTTATGATAAAGTCTGCCAAATCCAGCTCAGCGTGCTGTGAGTTTTATTAAAGATGCACATTTCTGATCTTCCAGAAAAGGTGATAGAGTTTTGGCTACTTCAGCAATCAAGGAAAATTGCCTTGGAGAACAGTCAGGACAGTTGCTGGTCTTTATATTACTTAACGACACTCTTTCTGCTCCAGAAATGAACCATCTCTGAACCACAATTCTAGGTGGACCAACAAAGTGACTGCCCCACAGATTGGTCATTTGTAGCAGAAAACCAACACTTCTGTGGCCAGCACCCCTTGCCATGGCAAGGTTCTGCTCTGCACTACCCTTAGCTTGCCAGGTTTCAGTAATGAGGTAGTGAAAGAAATATCGTCTCTATACAGCCATGAGAGGTATTAAATGAACAGCTGGCATTCCTGGCATACCACAAACTCACCAAACAGGAAAAGAAAATCAAGGTAGAATATTTTAATGGGTTTTTACTCCTAAAAATGGAAACCAGCTATCCAGATCACAAAGACCCCACTTGAACTTTCTGCCTGTGGTCTGACTTCTGATAAGAACTAATTTGTAAGGACAGATTTGACAGTGGGCAGCCACTGTGACTATGAGCAGCCTCTCATGTTGGAGCTTGGGTTTTTACCTTCCAGCAAAATGCACCAAATGAAGACCCTTCATTTTAGCACAGTGGTAAAACCTTTTGGAAGTCTGAACATGAATTTTGGTGCCAGAATGGATCCTGAGTATCTGATTGCCTGGACTCAGGTTTAGTGGGAAAGGTTTGGTGGTGGCAAGCACAGTGAATTGTTCAGAGGGCACACTTGTGGTCTGGGAGCCCCACAGTCCTGGAGGGTGTGTAGGGACAGTGGCAATGAGGTGACTCCACCCTTCTCCCCCTAGTATGTTCCAGCTCCTGCTTGCCTTTTTTCACTGCAGTGTATTGCACTGCCCAGGCCTCTGGGCACTTCCTTGAGCTTTTTATAAAGAAGAAAACAGGTAAGGGAACATAAAAAGGACTTTCTTATACTAAGGGGAATGGCAAACTGAGATATGCTTATTGCCAGCCTGACCTTACAGGGGAGCAATCCTTTCCAGGAGCGTTCACACTGAGGTGCCTTTATTGCAAGGAATGCTGTGTGACAGTAAAACCTTCCGTAAAGTTTATATTGCTGCTGCTGTAACTGAGACATTATATTTAAATAAAATAGCACTCCTTTTATGAGTGCACACTGTAATATGAGTTCTCTACCAAAAGGAAGAGTTAAACTGGAATTTATTTTTTCTGAAGGATAAAAGCTGTCAGATTGTGTGCTGATAGCTGCAGGTAGCTGAGTACTGGAGAGTAACCTCAGTCACTGGCTGGGGGTGCAGAGGCATTGTGCTGCAGCTCCATTACATGCAATGTGTCTTCATAGTTATTCTCTTTGCAGGGAAGCCCATCAGAACTTCATTCTTTGAAAATTGATTGTGTTTATCAAAGCAGCTGAGAGAGAGACATGATCAAGACATCCCCAAATCTCCAAGGCCTTGGTGCATCTCAGGGTGGGCTTGAATACAGCCAGTGAGGAAGCTTGTGCTGCAAATCTCTTGGCAGTATCCCACTTGGCTACTAAAAAATGCCTATGAGGTCTTTTGTTCCTCTTTTTTGTAGTCTAAGTAAATTCCAAACTGGAAACATAGTGAGATTTGACTTCATGGCTTTGACCACTGGTTTAACACATTTTCAATCTGTGTTAAAGATTTCTGTACTTTTAATTTTGCTAGTACAGCCTTTTCTATTTCATTCTTTTTTTTTTTTCAATTAATACTTGGTCTTCCTAATGAGCCACAAAATTTTTCACCTAGACAATCAGGGTAGAAATCAGTAATATCAAGGTAAGTGGTGATGTACACTTCTTGATGAACATTAATGGTACCAATTTCAATAATCCTTTCACTGTTAGATAAAAGCTGGCCTGAAGATAATGAATCTGCCTTCAGGAAAAGCTAAGACATAATAGACTGGAAAAAGCATTTGTCTTAATTATGGTAATTATGTTAATTTAGGCTTTAAATAATAAGAGGGTGGCACTTTATATATTTAATATTTCAGTTAACTGTGAGTATTAAGGAAAATGAGACATCTCAGAGATCCGGATTCACTCCAGCATTTCACATAAGCAATGCTAAGAAGCTTCCTGGGAAAAGCAGCAGTGTGAAGAAATAAGATGTTGCTGGGCTGTTCCATGTCCCTCTCACAAACACTGAGTGTCCCCCAGGCCCCAGATCTGCAGGTAGGGCACTGCAGCCAGTTTGGAGTAGCTGAGGACCTGACCCACAAATCCACTGGAGACTTTTACTTCCACTGCTTCTGTTGCCTTAGCTGCTTTCCCATCCAGTGGTGTGGTCTGAGATTTATTGTATTGAATCTTCCTGGCAGGATTAGAGCAACCTCAAGGCTATTTCCTTCAAAATCACTCTATGAACAGAGCTTTCTTTGCAGTGAAATGTCACCTTTATGAATTCAGAAAGAAGAAAGTCATAATCCCCTGTGACTGTCTATACCCACATGTGCCTAAGTATCCTGGAAATTAGTGGTTTTCCTGCTCCATGTGTAGTAATTATATTTGCTTAGCTATTTCTGCATGTTTTCCAAAACTTTGTTCTCACACCAAGTCAAAGAATCTTCAGATCTACGTTGTTTCCCCCTGCAGGACATGTCCTGTCCTGGTGCCATTGGTGCCCATGTTTCCAGTTAGGCTGGGTTGGCTCTTCAGCAGACAGGCAGCAGCTTGCATTGCTTCTTCAGTGTCTTGTCTGCAAATGGATTTCATGTTGCTCTTCTCTGGAGACAAATCAGTTTGGGTCGGGCTCTTTCCATAGTGGAGACAGGAGGAATTACACACTGCAGTTTGTGCAGGCTCTCAGCTGGCTTTGGGCTGGGTTGTTCAGCACTCTCAGCAGTGCAGCTGCACAGCAAATGACTGGGACCTGCCTTCAGATCCATCACCAGAGTGCCTGTCCTGATCAGGACTCCCCTAGATGAGCTGCAGTTCCTGTAGCATGCCTGCCCTCACAAAAAAATTCTGGAAAGGGAGCTCCAGCAAATGAGGCTCAGATGCAGGATCAGCTGTGGGAAGGCAGGCAGGAAGGTTTGTGCAGGGACTGAGCAGCTGCACAGCTTTGATGGCAGCAGAGAATGCCACTGCTTTAGTTCTGTACCCGTACTTCAACCTTCAGCTACCACTATTGCTTGACAGCTCTGTGCACCAACTGCTGCCTGATTCCCTGGCACATTCTTCCCCAAGTGAGCCCTGCAGTTCCCCTCAGAGGGCTTCTCCATCGCAGCCAGCTGCTCTCTAGCTATCTGTCTATCTTAGTCTCTAATCTGGGCTATAAAGCAGGCCCATTTTGCAGGCAGTGTTTACTGAAAACACAGGAGCGTGCCTGGCTCCCTCGGCCATCCCTCCTCCTGCCCTCCCACTCCTGGCAGGCTGTGGAGGTCAGGCTGCTGCAGGACTCTCGTGCTGCCTTTGGGAGAGTGTGCAGTGAAATCAGCAGCCCGTGAGCCCATTAACCCTGACAGGCTTGCAGTGGCTTCCTCTGGGGTTAAGGGAGTTCATTATGCTCACAGCCAGTCAAGGTGGTTGACAGTAAAGCAAACAGTGATTGAAATCTTCATTAGAGAGAAAACTGGAGTGCCAAAGTAAAGAGTTGGGATAGAACACAGTGAAACATCAAGGCTTTCAGTGAGATCAGTAATTTTAAAATGAATTTTCTAAAGGAGCAGAGAAGAGATCATGAAAAGGGTCAACAACAAATAATAAGGGATAATTACGAGGTTGGTGTCATTCACAATTGGCACTGGAGAGCTGGTAAGAAGAAATTGGAACTTGCTGTAGTGCTTAAATTAGGAAATAATCAAGTCTTTAATGAAAAAATGCATTTGAAATGGTAACATCCTTGAATTTAGTGCTGTAGATGAATTTTGACTAAGACCCATGTATTCTGTAGTTATGCTCCTATTTCTGTAGGTATACACTAACTTTTGGGAAGCAGAAACCATCTGAAGCTGCCTCTTTGTCCCTGGTTCCTGACAACTGGGATTGTGACAAGATAATTAAGGCCTTTGCTTGAATAAAGTATTTCTAGATTTCTTTGCAGCTTCTTCTGAACTAATCTACCCATTCATATGCACCTTGAAAAGATGACTTGCCTCATTCTAAGAATGAGAGGAGCTGAATTCTTTGTCTTGCCCTTACTGCATTGTTTTTCTTTCTCCCTTTGGACTGAAAGGCAGTAGAAGGAAGGGAGCTGGGTGATTCTTTTTCTTGATAACAGCTCCTTCTCTTGCCTGGTGTTGTCACTAAAGCTCCACAGGCTGTTGAAACACTGTCGTAATGGGGCAATATTGAGCCTGCAAGATGCAGAGTGAGCATTGATGTTTTAATAGAGAGACTTTTAGGAGCCTTCTCCACTCTTGTTAAAACCAGGACACATCCCTGCATGTCAATGGAAACGAGATAAGATTTCAAGTCACATCTTGTGTTCTACACATTTTCCGGTGTGTCCAGGAATTTCAGTTATCTCCACTCATAGCTGGAGATCAGGAAAGGAGTTTGAATTTTTAGTCAAATAAGCCAAATCCACCTCTATCTTCTCTAGTTATATATTTATTCAGTAATTAACCCAACTTTCAAGCTCACAAACTAGTTCTTTGTCTCTAAATATTTGTCCTAGGGGTTAGGGGCAGTGGTCTCCAGGGGAGATGAAGAGTCACAAGAGGGGTTGGTCTCTGAGGGAGAATGGCCAGGAGCTCCTCCATGGTCCCACCTGAATGCCAACGCTCTTTTGCACTGCAGCCCCATCTGATGTCTGGGGTTTTAACATCCTTGGACACTAGCAGGATATTTTTGCACATGGTAGTGTGTTTGCATTTTCTATCCATTTTAGTTTCTGGGTAAACAACAAGGAGAGAACATATTTTCCTTTCAGCATTTTACTTTTTTTTTTTTTTTGGCAGTTTAGGACAAGGAAGAATTCTTGTTCAAAAAATAACCATAGAAGGAAAAATTTGATTATCTGTTTTGTCATAGATGCTAAGAAAAGGCTCAGAGGAATCCCAACCACAGTGAAAGTTGGTATGAAACTCCAGAATATGGGCCCTTTGAGTAGAGAGTGACTAGAATAATTAAATATTGATGAAAAATTAGATCAGAAGAACTGAGAAGCCTGTTTTTATGCAATTATCTATTAAAAAATAGATATTTCAAAGTAATATTGAGAAAAAAAGTATAATTTTAAAATGTAATTACCTACAAAACAAGATCAGTGATCTGGAAAGAAACCAGTTTTACTTAACTAGAAAGCAGTTGCCAAGAGGTTTATTCCATGAATTAAATTTTATGGATTCTGTATTAAAAACTTCTGCAATGTAGCTGAACAATTTGTTCCAGTCTTGACAGGAGCTATGATAATAAATGCCAAGAGGTTGGATGTGTAGGTTTTTCATCCTCACTAGGGGTCTTCGTTAATTAAGAACTTCTGGCAGCCATTCTTTCCTTTCTGTTTGAATTGTTTTTAGCAAAATGAAAGGGTAACATTTCACTTGAAGCACGAAATGTCTGGAATTTATTTCACTCTTATTACTGAAATGATCTTTTAAGCAGAATGTTGGGAGAAAATTCATTTAACATTCCCGTCAGCCTTGATGATGTTTGCTTCTCCTGCTGGTCTTTTCTATTTCCTCTTTCTCTGATTTACAGCCTAATGAACTAACAGAGTGAGAACAGCATCTTACTTTAGGCAGAAGGAACAACTGGGCCAGCAAAGCTACAAACTGCCTGAGACCTCTGAAAATCATTAAATGGTCGAGAAAAAAATCATTTAACTAATTAAATGGTCGGGAATTTGGTATTTTGATTTGTTACAATTGAACGTTTGTGTGTAATGTCTGTGGAAGCCTTGGGAATGAAAACATATATACAATAAGCTATATTATTTGTACCCAATCTAATATTTATGGAATAAGGAAAAAGATGTTTTGTAGCTTGGCTTTTTGTTGCATTCAAGTTCAGGGGTATTTTTGGATTTGCTGCACTCTTAAAGCATTTCTCACTCTGTTTCTTGTTCAAGTGGAGCAGGAATCATAGGGTTTGCCTGGGCTGGAGGATGATGAAAATACTGCAGGCTGCTGACAGAAATTGAATGCAAATTGGGAAATGAAGTGTTCTGAGGCATTGCTAACATTAAATATTTTGTTGTTTTCTCTTTAGAGATCACTGCATATTGTAAAACCTTCCTGACACACGAAGGCCTTTGGAAGCTGAGGTGCCCTGAGGGCTGCTGGCTCAGAGCAGGGCTGGCCAAGGGGCCTTCTCTGAAATCCCTTCTTCACACAGGAAGAGAATTCCTCATCTGATGGTATACCTGAAACAAAGTTACATGATCTGTTGATATTTATTAGTGCAGGTAAGTAAGGAAGAGTTTAAAGATTTTTCATTTCAACTTCTTTGAATTATGCATTAGAGTGAGGATGCTCAGAGTCTTTTGTATATGCATTTTATTGTCCAGTTTATGTTTTCTCCTGAGATGCTCATTAGGTCAATTTCAAGCTTTCAGATAAGCTCCAAGGAGTGGGTGAGTTTATTTTAGAGGAATGAAAAAGACAGAAGAATTTGCTTTATATCTTTGCTGCCCAAAATCACACCTAAAAGATCCAACTGTGAAAAATGCAGGTAATAGACTCTCTGCTGTGTTAGTCAGAGGTAAAAAATAAAAGATAATCCTGCTGGCAATCAGAAAACTATTTCAGCTGCTTCTGAAGTGTGTCACAGGTAAGTCTACAAAGGCATTTCATTGTATCACTGATAAAGATTGTGCTGCATTGAACAGATCTGCAAACATGAAAACGGACTAAACTTGTGTGTGCATTGTGCATATGTGTGCATCTGGATTTGTGGGGAAGTGGAAGGACAGCTTTTCAAGAGCTTTGTAGTAAAGTAAGAGAGTTTCATTGCTCATGAACTGCTTTCCAATTGTTCCTTCATTTTGGGTCTGTTTAGCATTTTTAGTGCATGGAAATTCTGACTCAGCAGTACAGCTGTGTCATGACAGAGTAGCAAAGAGCATTTCCAGCTTTAAGGGCTAAGGCTTTATAAAGGTAAGGGATATAAGCAACAGTGCTTGACTTCCTTTTTACTGTCACTGCCTTCTGGAAGCTGTTTTGTTCTGGCTGCTGATTAACTTCTTCTATGGTTATTTGAAAGTCAGCAAACAAGGATTGTTTCTGAAACTGAAAATAATTATTAATAATGTATGACTGGAACATTTGAACAGCCACTCCAGTGTCCCAGAGCACACATTTAATCCTCCTCAGTGTTTTTAACATTAGAAACATGGTGACTTTCCTGTTTTGTTCATATTACCTTGGGTGTCAATCTCCTTCCCAAACTGTGGATGTACATGTTTTGACAATGTTTCTCTTTGCTAGGACAGACTAGAGTTTCACAGGAGAGAAAAGTAAGATCAGAAGGAAACAGGATACAGCAGGGAAATAAATGAGTGGTTTGCCAAGGAAATATAAAGTTTTAAAGCCTGAAAATAGCACATTCTGCTTTTCCCTCCCTGAGACCCTTGTGAAGGATCTTATTCATGAGGCCATTTAGTCTGTGACTGGTGGTGAAGTCTGTGCCATCATCACCAAGAATAACCAAGACGTTGGTCTAGTTTAAATTAAATATATGTGGCAGGTAACGAAGTATAATTGGGATGCTGTTTGTCAGGCAGAATTGGCTAAATCTGACAACACCCAACTAAGCTTTGTATAGGAATGTGAATCCTGTTGTCGGCATGGGATGGTGCTGTGATCTGTGGAAAGAGGAACCCTGGTACAGAAGGTATTGTGAGGTCAGGAGGGGGAGGTTTTACCAGCCTCTTGCAAAGATCCCATCTCTCATCAGTCCTGGCACCAAATTTAACTACTAGGTCTTTATTCAAAAGTATTAGTGGAACAGATAATAGCTAAGTTCCCCTCTTCAAGTCAGATCTGAGATGCTAAATATGTCTGTCAGAACCTTCCTGGAAGAATGGAAATTTACAGTAAATGCAGCACTGAAAGCAGAAGTATTATTCTCTATTACAGTTCTGCACAGCTCAGCAGATAAAGCAGATACTTTGTGCAAGCCTGGCAGCAGAGATAGGTTGTCTCAGAGGCATTTTATTAATTTTTCAGGAGTATAAATCAAGACAATTTCATGTTGAATAAAGAATTAAATACTTTTTGCTCTCATTTCTGGACTCTCAGTGATCATTAAGGAGACAGTAAAAGGACTGCAAGGGAATTAGCTTTTTGACCCAGTATTCACCAAGAGTGGATTCTGCTAACAGTGGGAATAGTCTTAATGAGCAGTTTGCAAGTGAAAGATTTATATACTTTCATTATAGGCAAATTTTGTGAGATTTTTAACTTTGTGGCCTGAATGGAAGCTTTGAGGCAATTGCTAAGAAAATAGTAAGAGTGACTATGGTGCATGAGGAGATATCCTGCCTTGGGAAAAAGGAGATGTGATTAACTTCCAGCTGCTGGTGCTGGCACATAGTCTTGCACTTCCATTTCACAGGATCCCTTCTCCTGTGAAGTCAGTGGAGAGGAGATGAGCAGCACCTTTCAGAGTTGAGACAGGAGGCAGATGGAAATGTAGTTTGTCACATGTATTCAGCACATTCTAACTCTTCTTCGTAGTTCCTCAATTCCAGACTACTGAGTCTTCAGAGCACACATTTGCTGTACAATAGTTGGATTTCTTACCTTGCTGTGGGTGCCAGCAGGAAGTAATCTGTTTAACTTGATCCCTGATCTTCTTTGTGTGGGAAAAGTAGAAAAGGGAAAGTAAAAAGGGGATAATACTCTGCTGCTGTTCTGCAGTGTGCCTCTGGCAGGGGCTTAATCCCAAGGGCCAAAAGCTGAGAACATCAAGCAACTGTAGGTTAACAAAAGAAATGCTTGGCCATGCTCCCTCGGGAGCCAGATGCCTCAAGATTTGACGCATGTGCCTCCTCTGCATAGTCTTGTCCCGTGGCCCATCCACCACTGAGTGAAAATGTCCCATTCTGAAAAAAAATCACTGTTCTGCTTCAGCAGGGGCTTCTCCTTGTCCTGGCTAGTGGGAGGAATAACAGGGTTTATTTCCTTGAGCAGGTGCCCATGGAGCCATCCATGCCCCATATGCTCAGTGTTACCTCAGTGTTGATCATATTTCCTATGGGACTATTCTTGTGAGAATTATGGTAAAGCCAGACATGTGCCACTTAAAAATGGATAAACTGATCTTCAATAAGGCTTTTTTTTTTTTGATCTACTACAATAATACTGGTCTGCAAAGGTAAAATATATTCTGTTGAAGAATCTTCAGTCCACTTCACTGAAATTCCAGGCTGTGCCCATTTAGCAAGACCTGCCTTATACCAGTGCTTGTTTTATCAGGATACTGTGTTAACATTGCCAACATGGGCTCAATAAGGTAATAGGAAATTGTTTCATTGAAATAAAAAAAGCTATGGAATCTAAAGGTAAGCTTTATAAAGGCTATATTGCCACTGAGTCCTGAGAAGATGGCTGCATCTGCTTGACCTGGTGGAAAATTGGAAATGTAGGACTTTCTCCTGAGACTTAGCACAGTGCATTGGGCTTCCTGAATTTGCAGGATACTGCAAGAGAAAATGCAGGAAATGACAGGAACCAAATCAATGACTTGACTAAACCTCTTTGACCAACATTCCTCTTTTATGTTAGAGCAAAACAGTGTTGCAGCCTAACTTAAAATAAATTGCTGCTTAATAAAGCCAAAAGTAAGTCATCTCTTTTTAGCTAATTCCTGTTCAGCTTCCCCGACTATAAAACCCTTATTAAAGAAGTTTTAGCAGCTGTACTGTTCTCTGAGGCATGAAAAATCTTGATTAAAGCCACTATACTCTAGTCAATGAAGCTTAAACCTTGATATAGTGGGACACAGGGAGGGCCCAAGCCAGCTTTATGCTTCCCAGTATCCTGCTGGCCAATCCACAGAGGACTGCTTGTTTTTGAGTCTGGAAAGCAGCTTGCCAGACCTCCTGCCTGTCAGATAAGCATCGTGTTATCTGTGCCTATCTGCAAGGTTAAGAGCAGCAAGCAGAAAGCCTTAGTCACCGAAGAAAAGATATTTAAGCAACTTGGAGGCAGAGCTTCTGACATTCCTGCTTTTGACAATGAGGAGTGTTTGGGGAAAAAATCATGGCTTTTACACTTCATTTTGGGTTGGGTTTGAGGAGTACAATTGTGCTGGTGGTGCAGCTTTCTTAATAGCTCTAAGGACAGCTGTGCCTCACAGTGTTATTTAAATCACCACGCGACTGTAACTTCATTAACAGCCTTAATGCAAGGTGATTAATGATTGATACAAGTAAATTATGTTGATAAGTCAAGTTCTGCTCTGAATAATATCATGTGACTGCAAGGAATGAAAGCTAGCACAGAATTGGAATGCTGGCTACAGATACAATGGTACTGCAGTCACAGAATTAACATTGAATCAACGAGATTTGATTCCTGCATTTTTAAAATTAATATTTTTCCATTTATTCTGGGCATGATGTAAATGACTTTGAATTAGGTCTGAAAAGCAGAGAAACAGCTTTATGTAGAATTTGATTTTTGTTTTTGTTCAGTTTTGTTTGTCAGTCCTTGCAACAAATGAAATATATTTAATTAGTTTTACAATTGTTTTCATTTTGTATTTACCCCAGAGAGCATTATAAAATATATTTCCACTGGTAATGAACTGCTGAAATATTCTGATGAAAAGTATATAAAAGATATTTTGATTTCTTAATGGGTAAATGAAAATTTTTTTTGCAAAGATTAAAAAACTCCAGAAACATCGAGATTATACTGCAAGAGATTGCATCTGTAAACTAAGCCTGGAACCTCCAACTCATCAGTTACTATTGCAAAATATCTTAGCAAGAAAAGAAGGGATAGTAGCTGGACCAAGGCCACTGAGCAAAACACTGATTGAGAGATTGCAGTTATAGAGTCAAGAATCATGTAAAACCATTTTTTATGGTTAATGAAGATTGGTTAACGAGTAACCGGCAAAGAACATCGCACCTCTCTGTGTGGTTATTTAGGTGTCATTGGCTTTAGTAATATCACAGAGCTATTGTTCTTTATTTGAATAACCTTGTCTGATACAGTAAAAATCACTGTTTTTACAAGTTTGTTTCTTTTTTAGCTAAAGCAGAAAGGCTGAGTCATTCCTCTTAACCCGTCTGTGCACGGGCAGACTCTGAAGTCCATGCCAGCATCCATGTTTGGGGAAAGGTTCAGGAAAAGTGAGAATGTATGGTTCTGTGGGTGCAAATGGCAGGAATTCAGGCCTTTGGTATAATCCTGTGTGTAAAAAATAATTCTGGTCTCTGTTCTAATTGCAAATTGAGATTTGTTTCAATTTGTTTTCTTTGGATTATGGTATAAGAGATTCAAGGCACTATTGCTTTTAAATGTCACTCAGAAGTTGGATGTTACTGCTGAGGCAACATCAGAGTGATATTACAGAAATGAAGACTGAGAATAAATTCTAGTGGCTAGAATGGATTTGTTCCCTGTGTGTAAAATGTATCTTCTGTGCTCACAGGCTCACAAACCTGTGTCATGGTAGGTTGTTAAGTACATTATGGATCATGTTATTTTCCTTTTCCTATTCCATCTTCTTTCTTTAGTCTGCTGTTTCTTCTCTGTCAACAGTTTGTATGTATTTAAATGAGAAAAACAGGTTATTGCTTAAAAAAAGTTATTCTTAGTCCTTTTCCACTAGTATAGTTGAGGGTTTTGGCTAACAATTTAGGCAAATAACAGATTTTTTGGTGATCTGATTTGAAGGAATTTCTTTAGTACAGTAAACCAGGAACTTGCTTGAGGAAGAACCAGGAGCTTGGTTTCTGTGGGAAATGAGGCAAAACTAGTTTAAAAATTGTTAAGGAATTGGTTTCTAGCTATTCTAACTATTTTTTGGGCTAGAGGCCACAGGAACTAAAAAGAAAGAGAATTATTATTATGTCAGTATTCATCTGGGATATTTTCATTGCAGTCACACAAATCATAAAACATTCATGTCAAAAGGAGAAATAAAATGAAATAATTCTTATTTTAAGGGCTTTAACTGTCACTATCTTTCATATTATAAATGCAGTTCACAATAAGCTCACACCTTTAGGGTGAACCTGCAGGACAGAGGAAGACTGAAAGATAATTTTAAGAATAATGAACTTGGAGATTGCACACAAATTCAGGGAAACACCAAGCTGGATTAGTCTAGTTCTTACTAGGAAACACCAGTTTCAGGCTGAAAAAGGCAGTGTCTGCTGGAGAGATAGAGACCAAGCACATCATTACAAGCACTGCATTTTCCATCTGTCAGGAGCTCTATTGACAAGGTGTCTAAACTGAGGAACTGAAATTTGTGCCTACTGCAAGTGCTGTAGGAGCTGCAACTGTCCTGTGCTGTTCTGGGACAGCCCACTGCCCTTCTTCAGCCCAGGATATTCTCTGCTAGTGTCCTCGAGTGGGAAAAGACCAAACTGTGAATAAATGTGAATAAAACTGCTCCCAAGTAAGCCAGAGTAAAACTAATTTACCTGTTATAATTGTAATTTGCATTGAATTCATTCCAGAGACTAATGAAGACATGCAAGCAAATTATTTCTCCTAGGACTGATTTAAGGAAGCAATTTGAAAGCAAGCCTTAGAGGGGCAAAGAAAAAGAAACCATACCTAATTCAAGGTAAATACTCTGTATTATAGAGATTCTGGTGGTGCTTTGTTTTTTGTAGTCTAGCATGTGCAAACCCCCACCAAGGACTGCCCTTCCCCTTTTTGGTATGCTCAACTATTAACAATAATTGTCCAGAATTCTGCAGCACAATTGATTTGGTCACCAAGCAGGTACATCCTTCTGTGTAAGCTGGAGTGTAAATAATAGAAATAAAAGGATGATTACAGTCATCATCAGTGCCTCCACTGCATTTAATCGACCTCAGGGAATTTTCCATCACAGGAGATAAAGTAACTATATGTGAATGGTGGGTTATTTGATGAGTGAAATATTTTTTAAATAGCCTATACTTGATTACTCCTTCAGCCTTGGATTGGTGCCTCCACGGGTGCATGAACTGCATCGCTGATTTACTCTTCATCCTTGGAAACCTGGTCCAAGCCTTGAATGTGGGGATACGACAATACAAATGTTGTGATTATCATGTGCAAAAATGCAGCTTTGCTGTAGAGTATAGATGATTTATTAACACCCATTAGCTCAGTGAAACAGTGCCATCCTCCCTTCTGGAGAGGTCTCCACAAGTAGAGTGCCATGTGCTGCATGGCACAAATTAGTAGTGCAATGAAACTAAATTTTTGGAGTTTCAGGTCTGGTATTGAGTTTTCAGCAGTTTCTCTCAGGGCACTGTGTGCAGGGTAGCTTGTTCTCAAGGGAGAAAGTTGCCTCAAGAGAACCATTAGCAATGAAAACCCCATAAACTAGGGGTGAGGGGAAGAAAAAGCCTGGTTTGAGGGCTAATTCTATCTCTGGTAGGCTCACACTGTGTGACTGTGCTAGAGCCTGTGAAGGGCATCTGTGGCACAAGGCATTCCCTGGTGCCTTACAGGCACTGAGCACACGCTGTGACTGGTGGAGGGTAGCTGAAATGACAGAAATCAGTCGTGTTAAGCTGATGTTGCTCTTACTCTGTTCTGAAGAAATGAGCAGCTGCACCAGGATTGCATCCTTATTTCTCAAAAGCATCCAAGCACCAGTCACACAGTGTTTGTGCTTCTTGCCACAAGTGGAAGCTTGAATCGGGAGCCACATGGATGTTTTCAGATCTTAATTGACTCCACACCAGGCATCCAGGCTTAGAGCAGAAATCCACCACTGCAAAGAAACCAAATGCTTTAGGGGATCCTACATTGTGTGCAGAGTTAACAGGGAAGCAGGAGGCCTTATTTTTGTGGAGTACAGGAATTGCCAAAGCTGAAGAAATACTGTTTTCTTTCAATGATTAATATGCTCAGTAGAAGTGTAGCATTTGCTGCCAGCTTTCATTAGCAAATCAATGGAAAACAAACCCGCGTGGTAGGGAGTGTGTCTGGGAACAGCTTAAACAGGACTGAGCCGCTTTAGATTTCAGCTGTTTTCTTTAGCACAACAGTGTAGAGCACTTTCTTGTTTATAGGATAAACACAGGGGATTGAAGTGATCTGTGCAGCACACAGGAGAGGTTGCCAACCCATAACATTCTGCAGAATGCAAAAGTTCCATAGCTGCTCCCTTGGGAGTCATAGGCCATAATCTTCTTGCATGTTGGTTTCAGTGTAAATAACAGTTAAATCATCAGAACAGACAAACTGCCAGGAGAACTTTGAATAAAGTATTAGTTCATTTTCCTTCCTTCATAGCACAGGTTCAGCAGACTCAGAGCTCAGCCAGCTATTGGTTCAGAAGTGGCATTTCACACCAAATTAATACAAGTAATGCATGAAAGTAAGGCTGTAAATGTGTGCTTTTTTAGCTCACTCACAACAGAGAAGACTGTAATACTACAGATAACTTTATTTTTAACCTTATTTTCACTTGAGAGTGATCACACAAAGCGATCTCAGACTGGACATGAGTTTGATCTGTGACAAGGGCTTCACTGAATCAGCCTCAGGATGTGCAGTTATTGGAGTATTGCTTTCAGCATTTCCAGCTGTTCAAAGGGTTTTTTGGTTTGTTTGTTTTTGGTTTTTTTAATGTAGAAATTAGATTCTTTTAAACAAATGAACCGAGACTATTCCAAGCAATAATGTGGCTGTTCTTCAGACACACTGAAGCCTAGCAATCTTCAGAGCCATCTGTTTGAAAATTTGCAAAATTATTTGTTCATGGTGAAAATACCTCACAGAGTGGCAAAAATATTTCAGGAGTAAAAATAATAGATACAAACCCATCAAAACATTTAGGAGTAAAACCAATAGATACAAAACCCGAGGGAGGTAAGGCAGCCATCCCTGCAAGTTACAGATTTAGGACGAGGATGGCTTTGGGAATCTGATATTTGTTCTAAAACTAAGTAGTCTAAGCTGAATGACAGTACAGAGAAATAAGCTGTACTTTCAACTGTACCTGTGAGCTGTGCTGAAACCAGGGAATCCTTCCCTATAAATGTTAGATAGGAGACCAGCCCTGCTGTTCCCATAAAATCAGCCTCTCCCAATTGTCTTCTCTGCAAAGTACAAAATCCCTCCACACGGAGGAGAAGATGGATTTCAACAGCTTAGAATAGAATAAACTTAGATTTCACAAAGACTAAACTAACATGCATCAAAAAATATTTGTATATATCAAGTAGATGGAATTAGATTTACAGTTTTCCTGCACAGGATTTTGGTGTTCAGTACAGACTTGGTGCTCATGTAGCTGACATGGTCACTCACTGAAGAGAACTTCATGTATCTGAAAACAGAACCTGGTCTTCAGTCACAACATGCTGTAACTATCTTCACCATGCAAATGTGGTTATTTGCTAATGAACACACATCCCTCTGTGTGTAATTGCATCACACTTTTCAGTCTTGTGTTCTCTCTATAGTGATTGTGTTCTCTCTGTCTCGTGTGACTCATCAGACTCCTCAGGTATGCCCAGTGTGTGCTGTGCACATTGATGCACTCAGCAGGTGTGGCAGAGGACAGGGCAGTTCAAGTAAAAGGAAATTGAAATGTATTTTCAAGGAGAATGTACAAATAGCTTGGTGTTTGATTTCCAGGGTGGTGATTAATTGCAAACTGTGAGATAAGAACATACAGGACAAATAACAGTGATAGCCGTTAGTTGTATCATGAAGTAGATTCACCTCTGGTTTGAGCTGGCTTTTGGTGGTATGAACTAGAAAGCAGGGACTCTGGCAGTGTAAAGATAAGCAAAAGGCTGATTTCCCTCTCTGTGGTGAATTCTGGGGGCTGGAAAGCTGCACTCAGAGGACACTGACCTCATGGGCTGAGATTTTCTGGCACTCTGTAAGGACTCCTATCAGATATCATAGTGAAAATATGGCCTGTCCACATGATCACACAGCTCATGCCTGTGCTGAAGTTGGTCCTGCTCATTTATTTGTACTTGCTTCTTCTAGAAAGCTCATCTTGGCCTCCATATACATTCTGAGTTCAGAGAATATGGAGTATTTAAACCCTGAACTCAAATAGCAGCAGTGTGATCTTCAGAGTCTGGAGGTGCAGTGTGTCATCAGAATGTGTCCAGCTTACACTTGAGCTAGGTGAAAGAGCAAAAGAAATTTGGAGCTTTTACCTCTTTCCCTTGTACTTACAAAATCACTGTATGCTTTGGTACAACTTGCAGTTCCAGCTAAAAGCTGTAAAAGTTGCTGTGTTCCAGATCATAAATTGGGGTGAGATGGCAGTGCTATGTGATGAGGCTTGCACAATACCCATGCAGCTTGTATCTGACTTAAGGCTTTGCTATTAATTCCTCACTTTCATGAACACAAATTTGACTTCCTGCTCTTTTATTTCTCTGAAGAACACATCCTGTTGCACCACACAAGCAGGAATCTTTTTCGAGACAGAATAAAATTCCTTGAGGTGTAATTCAGTGAAGCAAGATCATCTCTGACATGGTTGTGCATTTCCCCACTACCCAGTGCCTCACACCACTGGAAAATGAAATGAGTCCTGGCCTGAACGTTCCTGCTGTTATCTAACTCCCACTGTACTTCATGTCAATTATTAACATCAGCAATGATAGAAATCTTAACACATGTTAAGAAACAGGACTCCTACAGAATTTTTGTTAATCTGTATTATTTTGCCCTATGATCTTTCTTTCAGAGCCTACTTTTCTCCATCTCCTTTTCCAATATGCTCTCCCAATTGGAGTGTTTTGGGCTGACATGTACCTTTCAGTATTTGGAGGACAGAGTGCAAAAAACCATTTATCATCTCTCACACTCCAGCCAGAGATGTTTTTCATTGCATATAAGCCTTCTGTTTGAGTTAATTTTGTCCAATATTAATACTAAGAAGACTTTAACAGAAAGCAGTAGGCACCACTAAATTATTTAGCTGAGCTCTCAGATCAGAACATATATATATATATATATATAGGAAGTCATTGTATATCTGCCTTAAGTGTGGAAAGCTCCTTTTTCTTGCTATTGTTGCTGGCTTACTTACTTAATGTTTTTCAGTGAATATCCTTTGATTTTTCTCAAGGTAATAAATGATGCAGTGTACAACTAACTGCCAGGAAAGGGAAGGGTCCAGTCAGGTAGACCTTGGGGTTTGGAGTAGAAGAGGGCAGATGGATGTAGAGTTCAAGCACTTGGATTGAAACATGAAAACAAGGAACTGGTTTGGCTTTGCATTATTTCCAATGCAGGTTTAGAACAGCACATACTGAGGAGAAGGAACTTTGTATTCTGCAGCTGGGAAGGCTGAGCACAGTACAGCACTTGTGTTGGGGATGGAGGGAAACATGACTAGAGCCCTGTCTTTGTATCATTTCTTTCCAGAGGGTAGAGTCTTAAGCTTTGCCATCTGGCAAGTGGCAAAACAAAAAAATGGTTACATGCTGAATCTGACTCAGGAGGAGTTTGGGGAGTGAGAGAAGTGCAGGACTAAGCTCACGGTGTGCAGCTTCTCAACAGGATAAATGATGACAGTGCCTGGCACTGAGTAATGCCATCCTCATGGTTTTTCACTACCATAGTGTAACTGCACATGCACAAATGGCACGATTTGTGCCTCCTTTGTCTGACTGAATAATGCTGTGTGCCTGGGACAATGAAACACAGAGATCAACTGGAAAAAATGAACCTTTTCCAGCTGAAGTTTCCCCTCCTGTACAGAGCCTTATCAGAAGAGCTGTTCTAGTGTTGTAAGTCTGAGTTAGGGATTTATTCTGAAGAGTCACAGTCTGTCACTTTTTCTCTTTTCCTTTCTCAACTAGATAAAAAGGCTATGAGAACTAATCCATAGATGGGAGTGTGCTCATCCTTCCCTGTAATGAAACTGATCTCAGAATCTGAGAGGAGTCAGCTAAATGTCAACAAGGCTCTAGGTTGCATCTCCACAGTCTATGCATTACCAGAAGCAGGAGCATTAAACAATGCCAGAATGAATCAGTGATCTAGGCATGTAGAAGGGCTACTTATAAATTCCTAGAAATTATGTAATTGCAGAGCCCACTTGTATAGGTCAGTCATGAAAATATTGTTCCTTTTTCAAGTCAGGTGTCTATTATCTTTTTTCAGCTCTAAGATGATTCATTCTAAAAGCTCTTTAGTGTTTGCTTTATTTCTCATCAAATCACTAATTAAAAGTGTAGAAACCTTATAAAATTAAGAGTATCTGATTGGATTATTATTTGAAATGTAAAAGCCTTACAACAGCTTCCCCCAATAAACTTTCGGAGAGCAGGACAAATTCCTGCTCAGAGAAGAAGCAGTGATAGATTCTGAGAGATGAAATGAACCTGTAAACAGTCTGGTGAGCAAGGAACAGGAGAAAGGAACTTATTATTGCATTTTCCTTTGCATTAACTGTGTTAGGTGCTGAACTGCACCACATGCACGAGATAGAATGCCTTTCACCTTGAGTCTTTCCTCAAATTCTGTGTTTTCTGGAGCTCTCTGTGTGTCAAAATAGCTGGAATTGGTGTCCAGCCTCACCGAGCTCCTAGACCAGGGACTGGATGAAATGTTCCCTGTTTAGGATGCTGTGCAATGCCAGACACTGTGGATGTTGTGTTGTTTCACAGAGTGTTATTTCATGTTCTCAGGGAGAGGGAAAATTGATTGCTAGATGTGTGCACAAGGCCAATGAGCGTGGTGTCAGCTCCTCTTCCCCTGTAGCACTGCTTACCTCCCCCAAATCACAAACACATTGTACAGGATTCAGGCTGGCAGGGCACCAAACCAGCTCACCCCAGAGCCCACAGGAGAGGGCACTGCTCCCTGGGAGGGGTTTAGCCCAGCTCCTACTGAGCCAGCGCTGCAGGGTTTGATGCCATCTCAATGTCCCCCATCAGGGCTGGCTTGGTCTGGCCATAGATAATTCCCTGCAGGGTCAAAACACACCGTGCTGATCACAAATAACCTGGGAAGCTTTGATACATTTGGGATGGATATCATGTATAAGATCCTGACCATATGAGAAACGTTACAGATTATTCCATTGTGCAAGCACTGGGCACTTGACTGATGACAGGAATAATCCTTTGTGTTTCAGGTCATATGCTTGCTCAGAAACAAACCCAAGAAAAAAAAATCCTGCAGAAAATCAGGAAGAAATTAATTTTTATTTTACAATGTGCTACATTTGGGTGGTAGAAGGGTGTTAAATAGCCGTAGTTGTAGAAGTGCTGTTAGAAAATTTCTCCTTAGTACACAGGATTTATGAACACAGCAATTTAAGGAATAATTCAAGTAAGCATTCTTCTGGAATGAGAGAAGTTTTGTTTTGGAAAATTCAATTGGGTAAAGGAATTCTCCCAATACATGACATGCTATGGATTATGCAGTGATATACCAGTATCAAAGCACTTAGCTGACCTTGGGGACATTACTGAGGGAATTACAGCAGAGACACTGCTTTAATGAGCTGAAAACTATCCTGTTAAATGTATTTCTATCTAGCTTTATGGCTGTGGTACCAGTTAGATAGTAGCATGGTGGATATTATCACCATTCCAAAATGAGGTACGGGAGATACAATCTTGTTTGTCTTGGCCTGCTGCACAGTGATGGCAGAATCTGAGCCTGCACCTGCAGCTTACTCCCAAGTTTGTTCCTTCCCCAAGTCTTCCAAATGCATGCTACCATTGCCATCCCTAAGTTATCAGTGCTCAAAAAAACACGTGTGGTGGCATGATGAATTTCCAATAGAAAGACTTGAAGAATACTTGAAGAAGTCTTAAGGACAGTGAGAGGGATTGCTCATCTAGAATGCAGTTATTATCTTTACTCAGGCAAGATTTACATGGGAACAGGCAGAGAGAATTTTTACTAAAATGATCAAGGAATTGGAAGATTTTTTCATAGCATGAAAGACAGAAACACTTAACAGAAACAGACAGAAACACGTTTAATTAAACAAAACAGAAGCAGTGTAACGGCAAATTGATAATGTTGGTACAAGAATCAGAAGATAGAAATTGGTGAAGGATAGATCCACACTGGAATTTTTATATAAGGAGAAAGGGGGAAAAAAGGCCTTCCATGTTGAAACAATACTTTTATGGATGGACAAAATGATGCACTGCCATGAAAGTCAACCATACTCAATTACTCTTGGGATCACCTTGTAGTCAGTGTTCCTTTAATCCTTAATTTCTCTGTACCATTGGAAATCATGAATAGAGTCATTACCACTCGCAGGCACAAATTTCATTATCACAGAACTTGGCTGTTCTTTGCCCTATGCACAGTGCCACCACAATTTTGAATAGATTGCTCACAGTTGGTATTGGTCAAGCAAGAACTGGCATGGAAACTGCAGTCCTGCATCAGCTGCTTCTGTAATGCCTGTGGTGCTACGTGAATGCAGCAATGGACAGGTGGGCAAATGGCCCTGCCATAGGCTTATCTTCCTTTTTGCCTAATTTTTTTATAATTAATGTTTACAGCAACATTAATTCCATGCTCTCATTAGAGCCTGCTCTTATGCTAAGGCATTATTCCCTTTGTAAGGTGGATATTGAAATACCATGCTGCCCTCTTGAGGGTACATAACATGCTTGGGGGGTTTTATGCAGTTACTGGGAAGAAAATGGCATTTTAATGAAAATTCTTTTCTTATGGAAATAAACAGCTTAGACATGAGCATTTCAAAGCCATCTTCATGTTTTGGATGTTCCAAAAAGAATTGGCCATGCAAGTCCTTGCAAATGACTTAATTTCTTAACATAACTCCACAAAAGATTTAGAGGATCATGTGTGGAAGAGCCAATGGCTGGGAATAGAAATGGGGATGCTTTCTTACAAACATTGTTCTATTTAGATATGACCAGAGATTTAATTTGCAGAATGGAAAGATCCTGTTTCCACTGCTCTGGTATTGACCAGCTGTCTTGCATGACACAGTCATGGTCCTGCTGCTCCAGAGTGGTGAGTACACAGTGACTGATCCAACCTGTATTGCAGAGCTCTGGCTGCCTCGTGATTTCTCCCATCTGCAGTGTCTCATTTGAAATGTTTACTTTAACAGAACTGTATGTGTCTGTGTTGGCAAGACAGGAATGCAGGTGGTTAGAACAAGTGCTGTGAAGGACGTGCAAAGTATAAGCACAGAGGAGGGAGACACTGACAGAAATTGCCTCTGATAGTTGGGGGGGGAGGTAACATCAAAAGGAAAAGTTACTGGAGTGGTTGTGTGCAAGAGTCCCTCTTAAATGAATTGTTTAGCATGAGACCAGATGGACAATAGTGGGAATAAGGTTAGGTGAAGTGGGTTGCCTAATTGCTCATTTTTTATTCATTGTTCTGGGAATCAGTTTAAAGTACAGTGTGTTCATCAGAAACGAACAGACTGGAACAAAAGAAGAAGGAGCTGGTTAGGCCCCATGTGGTGTCGAGCCACTGTAAGGCTTGAATTGACAGGATACGAGAAGACATTTTAGCCATCTGTCCTCTCTCCTTCTGCTCCCCCATGCCTATACTATTCCAAGGGGATCCTAGAGAAGCAGAGGTGTGCTGGGAGTGATTTCTGGTGCTGGAAACTTCAACAGAGCTTCTACTGCCTGGACCAGATGCAAAGGTTTCAATTTCTTCATGTAGTTTTAGAATATTTGCTGCCTGTCCTCAAGGGTCCCTTTCAAGGCCCAGCTGTGCTGTCAGGAGTGGCTTCAGAGCCAGAAGCTGAAGCTTCTGTCCCATGGTGTCAAGGCTGGCAGAGAGCTCCCAGCTGGCAGTGAGGTGGGGATGACTGGCACCTGGCATGGCAATGCCACAGTCGGTGCTCCCTTTGCACCAGAACTTCCCATTCCAGCTGCCCAAACACGAATCGTGGGTTCCTGAAGTGATCTCCAGTCTGCCTGCCTTGACTAGAAACTGGGCATCGTACTTCACTGAGCAAATATGCATGGAGTGGCTGATGACAATGAACCTCAAAACCATCCCCATTGGGAGTAGTGTTACTAAACATAGAAGAAATATGTATTCTTAATACCATATAAAAAGGCAACCATGTCCTTTTCTGGTACCTTCTAAAATTCCTGAAAAATTGGCAATGGATCATGTATTTATTTTTTTCAAGAGCAGATATAAATACTCTTTGGCCTGTCTTTTTGTATGCAAAATTTCCAGAACCCCCCCATACTGTACTTCCTTATACAGATTTTCAAGTAATTTTGGGTCCTTCTATAAAAATAGGCACATGGAATAAGTAAACACCATTAAATATAAGCAAAAATCTAAGTAAAATGATCTAGAAGTGTTTGTAACTGACTGTGAAAAGGAACTCCCTTTTTCACTGGTTATCTGATGGAGCGCTGAACATTTACTTTTAAATTATTAAATGCTTGTTTCTTTTAGATCAGCCTATAAGATGTGATAAGGCCTTCAGCAAGGGAAAAACCCCACAAAAAATACAAACCCAAAAGACCTCAAGAGCTTGGCTGAGTTTGATTTCAAGTATGGAATAATGTATTTTTAAATGGTTTTAAAAGACATCTGCTGAAACACAAAGCATAAGCTTCTTCTTGAAAATTAATCCTGTTTACTGACACTGTTATTTTTCACAAAGATAACGTTCTTTCTTTGTGGTGGGAACTCAACTGAGTTCAACCTCTTTCCTTTCCCTAATGCAGAATATCTTTGTTCCTCAAGGCCATGTGACTCTTCAGCAGCTTTCCTGCCTTTCAACTTTTGCTCACTAGGTTGGAAAGTTCTTTTCACTGTGTTGTTCCAAACTTCTTAGAGACCTGCAAATTGAAACTATTAACATATATCCTTGTGCCTTAGGATATTTATAGTAAAATAAATTGTAGTAAAATAAACACTGAATAAAGAATTGCGTTCAGCTGCCTCCCATCTCTCCTGTGATGTTGCTCTCATATATTCCCTTTTTAAAGGTCTGTTTACTAGAGAGGGGAGTAATGGATAAAAAGAACCATAGAATATTTTATGTTGGAAAAGACCTCCAAGATCACTGAGTCCAGCCATTAACCCAGCACTGCCAAGGCCACCACTAAATCATGTTCCCGTGTCACATGTCTGTTACATCCCTCCATTAAAGGGGACTTCCCCACTGCCCTGGGCAGCCTGTGCCAGGCTTCAACAGCCCTTTCCATGAAGAAATAAGCAAAATTTCTGTGGGGGCTCTCAGAACTAGGGACATGATGACAACTGGTAACCAATGGGCATTTGTAAAAATATCTGGTCTGTATTTTATATCTCAGTGGCAGCTCAGTTCTCCAGAGATTCCTTTGAGGCAATGTATACAGAAACATGTTGATATGTGACTCTGTAAGCCAAGTGTGCTCTTGCTGGCATTTTTCCTGTAACCTCTGGAGCAGGGTAGAGCAGCATTTTGCAGATTTTCTGTGGACACCAAGGGAAAGCTTGCTCAGACACCTCACATAAAAAAAGCTGTTGTAGAGCTGCAGTTGGTATTCAGGCTCTTTTCAGGCAAGCTTTATCGGTTTTCAGAAGTCCAGAGAAAGTTCTTGGTTTTCCTTTCTTGACAAATTAACATTTAATGGGAACACTGCTCATGCCACACTGCATTTCAATGTCTGCGTGATATCCTGGTGACACGTCTGGTGTGAGCCTAAGCACAGATTTAGGAGGAGCTGTGGATCATCTGTTTATTTGTGTGGTACATTTCAGCTCTTCCATTCTAACCTCATCTCTATCTCATTTTTCTGAACCAGTGTGTTGCAGTCTTAAGACAGGAAAGCTCAAATTTTTGTGTGCAGTAGGACTGTGCATCAGTAAACAAAAGCATCAGCTGTGAACTCAGCATCTGCAAACTGGGCTGTTTTACTTCTTATACTTCTTTTCAAACTGGAATTACAAAAAACATTCAGCTTAATGACTCAATCCATTCGTTTTGCTTGAAGCCATATGACCCTGAACTCCAGCACTGTCTGATTTCAGGCTAAACAAGGTTGGTCTGAGTTGGTACCAAACTGTGAAGCAGGAAGTGACCTTCAGTAACAACACTCACTGCTGGTTCAGAGTGGACACATGGTCATTGTCAGGACACTCTTTTTCCTGAGCCGAGACTGAGTAACATGGGAGGCAAAATGTTATTATTAAAAAACATTCTCACTAAAATACAATTTAATCAAAAACTTGGATATTCACCCTTGTCCTACAGAGTGTGGATCTAAATCTCTTTCTATGCTTGCATTTTTATATCCAAACTAGAGAAACCTATCAGAATAGGAAACAAGCAATATGCAGTATTGTTGCATTATTAACTAGCAACCAGTTGTTTCTGTCACAGAATTTGATAAGAGTAAATGAAAAGAGATTTGATTTTAACAGAGTCAAATATGTTTTTGCAGAAATGTTATCTAGTGATTCTGTGAAAGCAAAATTCTAATCTTCAGTGCTAGGTCTGCAAAGATGTATACAACCGAAAAGAAAATGTAATGTGACTTTAGCAGATTATCTGGGCTTGTCACATATTTGGGTGATCTAATTGGCAGAAATGTCTGTAGACATTGTAGGCTTGGAAGCAGCCAGTATTGCATTATTGAAACTCCTTATGCAACTGTTTTTATGGCTTTGTTTAAGATAAGATATTTTATGCTGGTACAGTAGTACTTAGGTAAGTGTAATTAATTATAGTAAGTTGTACAATTTTTCATCTCATTTTCTGTTCCTTGGCCATGGAGCATTTTTTTATAACTTGGCTTACTTCTCTTCCTGCATATTCAGTGCTTCTGAAGTGGCACAACTCGGAGCCTTTCAGATATCAGACACAGAGCTAAGTTCTGTTGGTTTAGACATAGACCTGGAAGCCCAACTTTTGAAGCAACTGAGGAAAAAATGATAAAAGATGGTGTACATAGCAAATAAAAGGTGTTAGGTGCTCTCCCTTGGGTTCGCATGGGCACCTTCCTAGTGAAGTATTGAAGGAAGCTACTGAGAACCTTAATCACATGCAAAAGGTAGGAAAAACCCAAAGACATTTGCACAATCCAAGGAGATCTGTCTTGGAAAGAAGTTTCTGTCTATGGAGGTAATTAAAGAAGCTGCTGACATCTTGAAGACAGAACTTGCCCTGTGACTTCTTACTCATCCCTGCTGCACTGAGGCAGGACAGCAATAGGGAGTTTCCATATAATAAATATTCTATACATATATAATGCTGAGAAACTTGAAAGCATTGTTTTATTCTGAAAATTACTAAAAATTGTATTTCCCTATCCATCAGATCTTCCTGATGTGCACATTCAGTTATAACTTCTTATTTGAGGTGAAGTAGGATTGCAGGAACATTGCTACAAACAATAGCCCCTGACATGGCTCAGCTGAGGATTGAGGAGCTGAGTTGATTTGCCATTGCAGCATTTCTGGGGAGGTTCCAGGTGGTGCCACAGCAGAGACCCCTTGTCAGCACAGAGGAGATGGAATCACTGCAGCCTGGAGTGTCAGGATTATACTGAGTTCATTTAAACTGATAGGCTACAAGCCTAGAAATTAAAGGGAGAAAAGCGTGTGTGACATTATCATAGTCACAATTAAGGCACTCTAGAGACAGTTTGAAATGGAGAATGTGTTGAGTGTAAGAAGAATATTAACAAACTTGATGCCTTTTCAGAACCTTGACAAAACAGGTTATCCAGGCTGCAGAACTTTTTCTCTTTCCTTCTAATTTGTACATAAAGTTTTTCCTTTGTGATTATGTCAGCCTTACCTCAAGTGTCCTGAAGGACATGTATTGATCCTTATGATAACAAATACAGATGCTCATCTAACCATAATGTTAAGTAAACATTTGCAGTCATATAGATAACCCACCATATGGCTTGACATACTCATTATTTACACAAAATGGATTTTACTTACAGACAGATCAGATGATGAGTTAAAAGCTTTCTGCAGTATCATGTTGTTCAAGTTTTATTATAAGTAAGAATTAAAGATTTAAATTTAGGGAGGTGTTTTGACAGCATGGGGAATTTCTCTTTAAATATGTGTATCAAATATTAGATCACGATGAAACATCATCTGTGTGTGACCTTCAGAAGGTTATGATGAAGAAAAGGCTTTTTAGGCTGTTTTGGTAACAAGGGTATCACCAACAATGGCAAAACAGGACAGACTGAACTTGTAAACATTACATCAGCCCTGTGCTAGAGATAACGTGTTTACTAAACTTCTCAAAATGAGCTGAGACCACGAGTCATCTCATTGTGATCAGCACTAGGACTGTTTCCTGCTAAGACTGGCTAGCAGACTGGTATATTGCTGCTTGCCCAAAATATTGAACTTACCAAGTGAAGCTGTCTTTATTTTGTGTAAATAAGTACAAGTGTTCTCTCCTGGAAGGACAAAAAGGTTGCAAACACTGGGAAATACCGGCATACTAATGATGAGGACATTTGAAGTTCATCTGTTTTTAAGGAAATCTTGTTATCACATTGATAAATGAAAAAATGCACCTTTTAGTCTTTTCAAATAACTATGTTTATGTTTTTAATTCAGCAAAACTGATCTTTGATATTTAAATATGCTCTCCTATGCCACAGGATGTTTAACTTTTGGAAGTTCAAAATGCACTAGACTTAGCACTCTATGAAATGGGATAGAAATATTCTCAGGTTTTGCTGTGCTCTTCAATGTCTTCTCAGAGATTAGCTCATGTTCTGGCATTTTCCAAGTCCACTGGATTGGGAGGGCTGGGGTAAAAAAATAGTGGAGAAATGAATGCATAAATCTAGGTCAGAGCACTTGCCTGCATTTCCAGAAGGAAAAAACTTGGATTGTTTAAGGGTATTTTCAGAAAAAAAATTCTAAGTATTAGAATATTCCATAGATATTTAGGCTCATTTTCAGAGGACACCTCTGTGGTAACACAAGTGACATTTTGAATGTGCCTTTCCCTTCCTAAGCCTTCTTAGCAAAACCAAATGTCATTCGTTGTCTCAAAAGCTAAAGACATATTTCACATGTCAGATGTACAAAGATGCTACTGAGCAAAATTACAGGCGAGACATTTAAATTCTGCTGCTGCTGGAATTTCTGTCAGCTCTCTGATGCAGCGCACAGCAGCTCTCTGTGGTGACAGCAGAACTGGTTCCATTATTCTGCAAAGTAAATTAATACTTTGTATGAAGGCTCAGGTCAAAATAAAAATAGTTGATGGCTTGTTGTGTGCAGAAGTGTCACTGTTACATGATTAGGAAATACTGCAGCATATAAATGGAAACCTGAGCACATTTATTTTCAAATTTCAATTGTGTCATTTTTGAATCTATTTCTTTTTAGGATCAACATTATAAACATTTCTTGTGTTACCAGAGAACCCTATCTACCCAAAGAACAGATGACCTTTTCTAGTGGTGTATGCTGAATATGTTAAATATTATAATTAATTTCAAATAAAGAAATGGGTCATGGTATTTATCTGCAACATTAAAATTTTAATGACCTTCAAAGAAAATCATGTCTAGGTTTGTATGACCTAATCCTTGACAGCTATCAGCATTTTGTCTATCTTAGGGGCTGCGAATTTATCCAAAGTTTCTGATAAATGTCTTTGAAAGATGAGCTAAAAGCAAGACAGTTACTTTTATATCCAACGCCGGAACTCTTCAGCACTTTTGGAAATGTCACTGATATTTAGGAAATTTTCAAATTAATTTTAAAATGTTGTAAGCAGAATCTTGCCTTCCCTAGGGCTCTATGAGTCAGTTTTGATTTCAGTATCTATTGCTACTTGAGAAGAATCATTAAAGAAAAGACATTTGCCAGAATTATTTAGAAGAAAGACAAGCTAAATTCAAAGGTTTGAATTTGCACTTAAATCCAAGTGTGTGGCTCTCCTTGAGTTTAAATTAGAGGAGAGTAGTATTTAGTCATGACCTGTTGTTATGGATTCTGAAAATGTTGAGCAATTATATTTTTGCCCCCAATTCTCATATGGCTGAGGCAAATGGAGGCAGGTGCTGCTTGTGTGCAATCACAGCACCTCAAATCTGCCTGCACTCTCTTCCCTCCATCAGCAGTGAAACAAAGGGGTTCGTACAGAAGAAACATTTCCCTCCTCTTCCCTTACTTCCTAGTTGATACAAATACTTCACTTAAGGAAAGTCAATAGTTTGAATTGTGTAGCCTAATAAAATGTCTTTTAAAGCATTCTATTGCCAAAATCTTGTTCTGCAAATGTTGTCAAGTTGTCAAGAAAGTCGTTTGGCGTAATGAAAATGGGACACTTGTTTCCTCAGGGGTACATTTGCTGTCTCTATGGGATTTATTTACTTGCAATGAAAAGAAATCACAATGGTTTTCCATGTTTCTAAACATCAATTAATTATTTGAATTCCCTTGTGTATGTAGAAAGTAATATTTCTCACAAAAAGCAAACAAAACAAAAGAAAAAGAAAAAAAAACACACAACAAAAAAAACCCCTTTCCCCATTAAAAGAATAGGAAAATAGTAACATCATCTTTTTCCCCCTGCAGCTAAGAATCATTACTGAGCAGAAATGTAGGAATATTGTCCTGGGTTTGTAGCCCAACTCCTTTGTGTGTTACTCTGATCCACATGTTAGCACAAAGGACTATACAGCCATAAAGCTTTAAAGTTGTTCCATATCGATATTGCAATTAAGATTGTACTTATCTGGCTGCTGATATGATTTGAAATCTGTTCTCCTGTTTTGAAGTTCAAAGAAGTAATGCAATAGTCCTGCGGTAAATCTGTTCAGGAGAAAGACTTCACAATTTCAATCACAAAGTTAAATAATTGTGCTATCAAAACCAGCATTGCTGACCCTGAAAAAAAGGACATCTCTCTTCTGCAGAGGTTGACCATTTGTCCAAAATTGAGGAAAAATTTATATCATATGTTGCTTCCAAAGGCACCAGCGTGTGACCTCCACGCTGTTCTCACTGTGCACAGTTTTAATTAGTCACAGATACAATGCTAGCTTGAATGGCAGTCCTTACAATATTTTATTTAATTAAACTTTATACTTAATGCAATATATTTATATTGCAAATCCTATCATACCACTAAATCCATTTTTCTGCTGCTAGATTTGCATTTAATTCAGGATTTGAATCATGCTCAACCTCATTGTTCCAAGCAAAAGAATTTATTAGAATAGATCCATACAATACTGCACATAATGAAAATGGGAGAATCAGAAAGCTGAATTGCAAATCCCAAAATGGAGGAAAATAAGACCGGCAATTTTGGATGACTCTATTTTGGATGGCCAGGGTGTTTCCAAGGCCTTCTTTTCAAAAATTGCCACTGACTTTCCCACAGTGCTGAGCAGCTCTGTTGCAATTTCTTGTTAATCAGAATAAGTCGAAAAAACACCCTCTGTACATTTACAGAACTGGTATCAAACTCCTTCAGTAACTGAAAAGAAAATTAAAATCTTCCATTCTCAGAACTGTTGTGGCTTGCTTTTCATATTTCCCCCACTAAGATGAGGCAAACTGTCCTAGAATTTACATTTAGTTACACTCAGTTTAAAGACCTCTCTCACATAATTACAACTCTAATAATCCTTCACCTGCCACCTCAGTTTGTTCATGTGAGAGATTTTTGCCATTTGATGTTACAAACAGCTTCATAAAGTAGGAAGAGGAAGAAAAAAAATCTTTAAAAATCATCTAGAAATCGATTCTTTCACTTAGTGAAAAAAGAGACTAAAAATGAATTGAATGGTCTTCTAAGGAGTTCTTAAACCAAGAGGATGTAATTTAAGAACAAATTAAATAGTGAGCAGATATTTTCCTGTAACTAAAAATTCACTTCTTATTTCCAGGTATGTGATTTAAGGTTGAAGAGCATTTTCCAGCTACCTGTCTTGTGCATTACTGAAATGTAAAAGTAAGTAAAAAACAACTTAATTATATGTATTTATTAATATGTTAGAAAATATTTATTAGCTAGAACACAACATGTGCCTAATTTAAAAATAGTATTTACTAGTAATTTCTTATTCTACCCCCAAATGCCATAGTGGCCTTTTTATATCCCAGAATTACAAGTACTGATAAAATTATTTCCTTGCTCCCCCTTCCCATCTTTCCCATGATCATCTAATAGTTTAATGCACCAGTTGAACTAAAATATATTAAGATTACTTTGCGTTATGAATATTTACCCTTGAAAATCATTCATATGAAACCATTCCATTTTAAAAGCCGCTTGAAGTAAACCTTCCTGACTTGTACTCCGAACTCCTGTCCATGATCCTGGTTGAAATAAGGACCCCACAGATCCAGCCAGTAACCCCCACTGAGATCCCACCTGATCACCTGTGCCACTGCGTGATGCTATCCCAAGAAACGAGGCTTTCTCAGAGTGAGCTTAGTGGGTCTTTGCTCTGGGATTTATAAAATGCAATAAAAAATGACAAAAAACACAAATGCAAATATATTTTAGAATATAATATTAGCATTGTCAACACGAAAGGCCTTTATTTACTGCACAGAGAAGAAAATACTCAGAATAGTGTAGTTTGTTTCGGGGAATGCATGAAAAAGTTTCAACAACTAACACACAGTGTTTCTTTGCAAAATAGCCCCGTGCATGATGCTGAAGTGAAATGGGTTTTGCTCATTCTTGTAAAAGAAGGTCATTACCTGCTAATCCTTTTGGATAACCTGTCTGTCTCTGCACAAGTCAAACAATAAATAAAGGCAGTCTGTTAATATAGATTAGAGGTTAAAGTGTTATTTATTATCACCTTTTATGGAGGGATTCTGTAAAGGTTGTTATTGACCTTCCCTGCTACAAACTAAGTGTCAGGTATTTATCCTAGGCAATCCATTCGCAATGAAAAAAAATTACAGTCTTCCAGAGGAGGCACAGGCAGACTCTGAACTGCAATGATAAATCCTGATGAGTAAGAGTTCCCAAATTGAAATGCATCTCAAATTCACATCAGGTTCTGTCTCTCAGCATATGAGATGAGGAAATAGTTGAGAAACAACAGATCCCTTCCTGCAATTTTTGAAGTCTTCTTTTAAATGTCCTCTGGGAGTTGGATAGGGTTGAGCATGAGAAAAGTATACAGCACATTTTCATTCCTTGGAGTTTATGTAGTACAGAGAGCTATAGAAGTAAACAACAGCAACAACAAAATTAGCATTCTCTTTCATGTGTTCCTTGAAATTGAAATGGCTGAAGAAAAATCAATGTAACAGCCACCCACTTACTGTGCCTTAATCACATTACCAGCATCCCCTTAAACTGGTTTGTGATGGTACTTGTGCAGTGCCCCTGGATCAGAACACGCCTCAGAAATCGGCCTGCAAAGGTTGCTGTAACCTTGAAGCTGTGGAAGAACTTCCTGAGTGCAGAGCATGGAAGGTTCCTGCTACAGTGAATAGAAACTCCTTGTCTGAACATCTCAGATTGTGAGGGTGTCAGAAATCCAGACTAAGCCTCCCGTGATGCTAAGAAGGGAGAAGAGAGAAGGAAAAATAAGATCTCATAAATGCTTTATTATCTCTTTTATAAAGCAGCCGCAGTCTTCTGCTTCCTCACTCAGTCTGTCTTACAGGCTGAGCCCTATGAAATTGTGACTATTTGAAAAGATTTAAAAGCCACTTCCTCCTGCAGTCCTCCAATTCTGCCCGGTTGTCACTTCATCTGTGGCCACACCACAAGGTTACATCAGAAGGAAACGACCCATAATGACATTTGAAGAAGAAATTATATCCATCCAAGACATCCTTTTTTCCTATCCCAGCTTGTCAAAATGTTGGCAGAGTAGGCAGCAAAGAAATCTCATGGGATCCAGCTGGATGAGTCCTGGTGGTATTTCACCATCATAGCAAAGTCAGAGTGGGGAAGGGAGAGCTCTGCAGCCAGGCACGACGTGTGTTAGAAGCTGTGCAAAGAAACTGTCTGACACTGCTTCTGCAAGGTCATTGCAGAGGGTCACACAACTGCCTGGTCCCCCCATCACCGAGCCCTGAACAACCTGCTCAGGCTGACAGAGGTAAAAGGGCAGTTATTGAATTATTGCATCTTCCTCGTCTCAAAAGCAAAACGGTTAGAAAAATTCAAATATTTTAAATGCTTGAAGAAGTAAGGTCATGATTCATTTTCCAGCTGAGGTCTGGGTAAGTATCTCTGAATTCTGCTGTAACTACTGAAGTTCCACTCTTGTTAGTTTAAAATACTGATTAATTCTTCAGAGCAAACCCTGAATTCTCAAATTCATTAAATAAGACAAACAGAGAAATAAGTCCTTATGAAGTGCTTCCTTACAAATATCATTACAAAAACCCTAGGAAAACCAGCCAGGAAGCATCATAAGGAAAGAAAGAAATTATAGCAGAAAAATAAAATAACCACATTTTCCAGAAACTTCTGAAGTTTGAGGAATAAATTTTTCCCTGTGAGGGTGGTGAGGACCTGGCACAGGGTGCCCAGAGAAGCTGTGGCTGCCCCATCCCTGGAAGTCTCTAAGGCCAGGCTGGATGGGGCTTGGAGCAGCCTGAGATAGTGGAAGGTGTCCCTGCCCACGGCAGGGAGTGGAACAAGATGGTCTTTAAGGTCCCTTCCAACCCAAACCATTCTGGGATTCACTCTGAGTTTTCAGGAGGATGTTAATCTGGAAAAAAATACACTAGCCTAGGTCTGACTGTACTAACCACAACCCTGGAGATAATATAAGGTGGGGAAAATGTGAGATAAGACTTCAGCTCCTCAACAGCATTTCACTGGTATGTTCCTGCTGACAACCTTGCTCCACCTCAAAACTTCTTAAGGTCAATGGTGTTGCTGTCCTTGCAGCACATACTCCAATTTGGAAAAAACATCCACACATTGGTTTCAGTAGTCACCAGTTTTTGAGACAAAGCATTTTGTTTGCAAATGGGTTGTTATGAAATGTGCCTTGCTTTTCATTGTTCTAACTGCATGCTTGGGAAATCTGTCATTTTAATGACCAAAGCTTTTCTTTTCCCCTTCCTAGTCTTGGAAAAGACCAAAATCTCACTGCTTGCACAGTTATTTTCATGAAAATGTTGGGAGTGAATTTGGGACCATCTGGTCCAAAGTGCTTCCGCTTACTGGTGACACCATCAAGGCTCAAACAAACCAATAGGAGCCCTGGAACTGCTAATTGTCAATAATCATATGTTACTCAGATTTAATTCCTTCTGAAAACAATTGAATGGCTTGTTCCTAGGCCTATTAACCAGATTGCCCTTCACATCTGAACTGTTTCCACTGTCCAAAACTTCTAACTATCTGACAGGTGTACAGAGCTTTATTTAAAGTGACTTTATGGCACTTCCCAGCTGCTGTATCCTGTAGCCCCTGGGTTACCTGTGACAGACTCATTAATCGGGCAGCTCTACAGAGACGAGGTGGGAATGCTCCAGTGACTCACAATTGAGCTTCACCTTAGACTGAAGTGCATTGGTAGGTGGAAATTTAAATTTTTTTCTGCATCAACTGTAATATTTTACTTGCTCGTTTTCAGGTCGCCTATTTGCAGCCAAGTAAAATCAAATTTAGGGAGCTTTTAAACCAAAATTTGAACTTATTTATATTCAAAAACCTCTAGAGGTCTACACAGACTATTAAAGATGCTCTGTTGCTGCCAATTCTGCTTCCCAGCAGCAAGGAAAGAGGGATTTAATCAAAGAAGAGTGCCTGGGCTAAGTGGTAAATCATGCAACACTTTTCAAAAGTGGGCAATGCCAGCCTGGTTAGGCACAGCAGACTCTACACCCAAAGCATTTGAAATGTATTTTATTGCACCAGCAGTTGCCAACACATCCTTGCTAATGTGATCAAAGTGTTAATGAACAATGACACAAAAGTTGCTTCTGGCACTTTTCAAAAAGTGACTGAGGCCAGTAAGGTTCAGTGGCTGACAGGCCTTTGTGTCAGACAAACTGGTGAGAAAAAGGTAATAAAACAACTTTACATGAATCATTTTGGTGAAGCATTTTGACCTTCTTTTGGAATGACTACATACACATATTTCTGAATCTTTTTGTGGTACGTTTATTTTTCAGTGGTGCAGTTATCAAAACCAAACTTGTAACAGTTAAAAGATGGCCTTCCTGAGACTAAACCCAACGAGTAGCTTATAAAACACTGAGTATCAGAGAGCTGATGAATTTTTTTCTTCACCAAAGGTTGATTTGCCAGAGAGGCTAGGATTGGTTATATGTACACAATGCACATTCCCCTGATGAGATATGAAGATCAAAGTCAGTCAGAGCAGGGTTTTACACCTCCAGATTCCTGTCTTTGTGATTCTTTATAAACATTTCTTACACATTTACACCGCACGTCCTTGCTAGAGGAGAAAGCTATAAAAAGCAGGCACTGAAGCAATATAACCTAGGTGTCATAAAAAGCTTGGGCAGTAAAATGTCATCATTTTTCCAGAAAATAAATGCTCTCATGACTTTCAGTGGAGCCCTGTTGCTTCCTTTAAATGCTAAGGTGGTGTCAGGATGAGAACAGAGCAGCAACACCAAAATGATCCTGAAGTTCAGTAATCCATTGTTGGTATCAACCAGGATACCAAAGACCCCAAGTTATGATCAGATGCTAAGGTGTAAAAGTCACTTATGTGAATTACTAAGGGATATGTACCAGACCAAAGCCATTATCAAAGCAGAGCCCTTTTATTCTGTGATCTTTTTCTGTCTGTTTTCTGCCTGGATATTAGAGCCGCACACAGATTCTAATACTCGGTTGCTGAAATAACGCTGTACTTGACTCCTTCAAGACCAAACTTTTTGGCTGCATTCAAATCTTCACTAAGAAACATTTTGTACTTCTGATTGAATAACATTTTTGTGCTTTCATGGATTTAGGTCAGATCCTCCTGAGGATCCCTCTAGGTCTCATTCTGAGGCACAGTAACCTCTGCAGTTCTGTACCAAAAACCTGCAGTTTCATTACAACCATGAATAAGGAACCTGACCAGCAGTGAACAATTAATTTTGTAGCTCTCATTTTTCTTATCATCTCCATTGCAAGAGTATAAATTCAAAGTAAATATCTTTGAGGAATATTCATTCAAATGAAAATTACAGGAGGGGTTAATAAAATACTGAGACAATGCACTCAGAAAAAGTGAATATTTACACATGTAAAGAAGTTTTCAATTTCATAGGTTCCTTATTTAGAGCTATCTCATAAAATTGTCAGCAACAAAAACCTGCACTATTCTGCATAAATTGGCAATTGATGTCAGAACATTTTTACCATTTCCACTTTACTTAATTCCGGTATATCTCATTTAATTTTGGAAAGAAATTTATAGTGATTTACATGTCCCAGACATGTCAAAAGAGATATTAAGCAGTATTAAGCTTTAAGAAATAATCCTGCTTTATTTCGTTCCTTCTGAGGACTGTGCAGAGGAATAATGTGAATGGATTAGGAAATTGGTGTAATACCTGTCAAGTAATGTTATCTGTGAATGTGCATGAATTCTCCAAAGTTAAACCAGCTGTTCTATATCAAATTCCTCAGGTTCTTGAGGAAGGTAGGAACAAAACCCACCTATTAAATTAGCTTGTGAAGCTCCACTTTCAGTGGGCCGTTTTTATTTTCTTGGTGTGTACAGAGCCTAATCCAGTGCTTTGTAAACATGTTGTCTCTGGCTGAACCCACAGCTCTTTGCTGCAAGGATATTTCTGCACCTTCAGTGGGAGCCAAGCAGAAAAAGGGATAACTTTGGCCAGGTAATTTCTGTCCTTGCAGCCACATCAGAGTGCCTGGATCTGCAAATGTTTGGGGTGCACAACTCCACATCCACTGTTTTGGGATGTGCTCTCAGGAAAGCTGACTGACCCTGTCAGGGAGTTCATTCCTGCTGCTGCTCAGGGTTGGAACTGAGTAAACTAATTTTGGGGAGCAACTCTTGCCTGGCTGCAAAGTACAGCAAACAGAGCACCCTTTTATTTGAATATTTTGCCACATTTCCAAAAGGTATACCTGGGATGTCAAGGGAGAAAGCCTCACACTGTAAGTTTGTAAAAGTCCAGAAAATTGTCTTTGCTGCTGAAGGGCAACTAAAGCATCTGCTGGGCTGGAATAGGATATTTGAATTGCAAGCACTTATATAATGTGCAGCTCTGCACAGGATCCAGGCAGTCTGCATTGTAGACTATCTGTGATGATGGTAGAAGGCACAGTGTGGAAGTATTAATTAGCTCTGGATTTGAAACTGTAGAAAAAGCTTTTATTGAATCTCTTATTGATGTCAGCTGTGTAGTGCCTCCAGCAGAAAACACGTTGTGTGAGTTTACTGGTGTCAGCACAGAGCTGACATAGGCACAGAAAGCAGAGAGACAGCTGGCATGGCAGACACGCCTTACCTTGTACCTGCTGATGTCTGGAATCTGTTTCTTACCCTGCTGGAGGGGTCACAGATCCATCATGTCCAGGGAAACAAGGAAGTGAGGGCACTGAAAAGGTGCCTCGACTTCTAAGGTAAGTACTCTCTCAGATGTTGTTAACTTTTGACAGCCACATTCCACTTCATGAAATTTACACATGGTGCTATTTCTTGTCCAGGCAGTTTGAAAATGTTAGGACTGACTTCCTTCATTTACCCCTAAATCCAGCTCCTGTGTTATTTGTGGGAATGGGAAGCACCTCCCCTTTCTTTGTGATGTGTCTGCACCATCAGTCTGATAACCAGATCACCCAGACCCTTTCCATGATTTATCCAGCTTCCAATCTTGGTGAAAAATGAGCACAATAAAAAAGGGTTGTGAAATATTTCTCTGGTTAAATGTCACTGTCAATATATCAGAATGCACAGAATTGGGGATTATGTGTAACTATAGACATTTTGCTGCATTTAAATGTGCCTAATTTGTCATAAAATTATTCCTCTGTTGTTTCAAAGAAACCTCGTAAAATCATAAGAGATTTCACCCATTTAGAGTTTACAGGAGAAATTACCAACTGTCAGACGTCTTCCAAATTCTCATTTTTGTTTTTTTGAGGAGTTTTGGTTTACTTTTTCTCATACAATTTCATTGCACATTTTAAATTACTTTTATTAGATAAAAAATGAAAGCAATGGTATAGATGTAAAATTTGTCTGAATAGGACAAACCCTGAAAAGAAGCATAATTTTGGCATTAATTTTTATTGACTTTCTTGGCTATTAACCAAGTTTGGTGAAGCAACAGGGGGAAGGGCCTGATTCCCAATTTTGAAAACACAGAATCATAGAACTCTTAAGGAAGAAAAAAAATTTCTAAGACCATCAAGTCAAATCATTCCCCCAGCACTGCCAAGGCTACCACTAAACCATGTCCCCAAGTGCCACACCTCTATGTCTGTTAAATCCCTCCAGGGACAGTGATAGCTCCTAGTCTTTGAGGCTAAGTAGCTGCCACAAAATGATCACAGCTAATAACTGATTAACTTCTGTCATAGCTATTTCAGAGCAGTCTTGCTCCTAGTTGGAAAACTTAAATTCCAGTTGAAGTATCTGATTTCACACATCGTCCCTTCTGCTAAAAGAATCTGAACATACTCCAGTATTTCAGTTTGCTTTTTTGATTCAGAACATAATGCAACTTTTCCATGTCTGCACATGCAGCATGGCAGCCCAGCCAGGTACACACCTGGGGGGTTTGTGCAGACACAGCCAGGACATGCAGACATGGGGTTTTCCACAAGGTTATAGCACAGGCCAGAGTTGAAGACCGGTGAACTTCAGTCAGAAGAGGTCCAGCTCTCTCAGCTGTCCCTGTCATCAGCAGAAAGGAAAAGCTTCCTTTTGAGTTGTTTGAATATGCCTGAATTCCCTGCTGTGGGTGCCACTGGGAGGGATAATCACTGACAATGCAGAATGTGAGCAACCCCTGTGTGTGTTTGCATTCCTTCCCTCTGCTACAGCCTCCCCCCGGGATCCCAGTGGCATTAATTGTCTGACATCTCTTACATACTTGTCATTCTCACATTTGGGCTGAATCACCAGCCTTTTCAGGCAAGCGTGCTCTGCTTCCTGCCGCCTTTGCTGAACACGCTTTGATTGTGGGAACGAGGGCATCTAGTGGCTTCTCTCTTGTTGCTTTCCAGTTCCACATTTCCATCTTTCAGAGACTGTAATACTGACAGAGTGTTAGCTGGAATTCGTGACATAGTTGTATTATAGAATACGAACAGCGTTGCAAGACTGAAGTCTTTATTTATGGAATAAAGAATTTGCAAAAAAAGCCTTAGTTACAGGGAAATGCCCATTCAAACAGCCGAGACAGGAGTTGGTTCAGGATGTTTGTTGTGCCTCCTCCTGGCTATGTCATGAGTTAATCAAAAAGAAGTCTTCTGATAAGGCAACAAAAATAATCAAGCCTGTAATTTCAAAATGATAATACCATTTCCCTGAGCAAAATTAAATTCTTCTGTTCAGTTCTCATTTCTGTACCTCTAATGTTTATAGGGCATTTCATGTAGTAATATATGCAAGCTGGCAAATGAAAAATAATGTGGATAATTACAATAGAAGCAGCTAATATAAGCTGTTATATCTACATCATGTCTCTAACCATTACAGTTTGTGGTGTTGAATTAATTTTAATGAAGAAGGGCTAATTTGCAGTGTAGCAAATGATAAACTTGACTTACTGGTATTAGCACACTCTCTTAATTGTCTTTGCAGTATTTCAGGCACTATGTTGTTACTGCTATAAAATCTGGGAAGATAAAAGAGCAGTGGTGAAATATCTGTAAAACCAGAGCTGTTAAGCAATGACATCTCAGTCAAAAGGGCTCAGTGCTTTCCGACAGACAAACTGGATTCACTGGTTTCTTAGGATCTGGAGACAATTTCACAATTCCTTGCTTTATAAACTTACTTTCCCTGGGTGGATGAACAAAATCTTTTTAAATGACATCTGGTGTGAAAGGTTGTAGAGAAGCAGATGTGAGTGTCCCTGAGAACTAGAAGCAGACACAGTTCTATGGCTCTAGACAGCTGCTTGTGAACAAGTAAGTTGCTGTCAAGCCCTCTGTCATTTCAATGGTTTTGTGATGAACTGGAAAAATATTTGATAGCATCAGAAATCACTTCTCTTGTGAAATCCAGAAAGCATGAGGAATTTCTAAATGCTTCTTGAAAATCTTCCACTCAACTCATGAATGTATCTGAATTTCACTTTAAAAACACTGCAAGATCAGTCGTGCTTCCGAATTCCAGTGCTCAGACCTTGCATGCCAAGCTTTCACCAGTAGCTCCCCCTTGCCGTGATATTTGGACTATGAAGAAAGCAAAAAATTTGTGAATCTCCCCAAGTTCCACTAAAAATAACATTCTTGATTGATTGTCCAAATTATCCCACCAGAACCTAATTGATATTTACTGTTTATCTTTTAAGAACCTCCACAGCTATTTACCTGACTTTACTAAAAATTGAGCAGAACAAATGTTATATATGAATGAAAATACACTTTTATTTTTGCATAAAAGATACCAACTAGGCAGCTTCAGCACACAATTCCATCTGTATTCGCATTAGATGTGCACTTGTCTTCAATTATTGAATATTCCAATCTTTAACAGGCCATATGATTACCTTAAATATTACATTTGAGAACCACTTTAAAGCTATAGTTCAGAACCTATTACATGTATTTTATATACATGTTACCACACATACAAAAACTTTCCAGATCACCAAGTGGATACCTTCCAGACTATCTACAAACTATAAGCTTATGCTATTTATTGTTTCAAAATAATTACGGTTTTTTCTGTAAAAGACTGCAATGATTTTCATTCTGTAGGTGCAACACTAGTGGTTTTAATATTTTCTTAATCGGGTATTATTAAAACAGTCTCAGAAAATTGTATTATGTGTCACATAATGTAACATTGTGTGCTACTGAATTTCTTGAAGTTTTCTGGCTGAAAACTCAAGCAAACAGGTTTCACCTATTATATTATAACATTGTATTTCATATATATTATAACATTATACTTCACCTATTAACTATAACAGATTTCACCTATTATACTATGCCACAAACATATATTTTAACTCAGGGTTTACTCTTTTTATTTCATGAGCATGTTTTAAGGCAAGGCCATTTCCTTAGTACCCTTTTTCACCTACCAGTCTTTGCCTCAGGTACTTGGGCTGTAACTTTTAAAGACAAAGCTGGCTTTTGCTTTCCTGTCTTTGTACCATGATCTGGGCAGGCTTTTCTTGGTCTTCAGCATTTACCAGTTTTCATCACTTAAAATTTGACATGTGCTCCAGAGCTTATGAAAGACATTATTTTATCAGAAATTACTGTCATTTGTCAAGGTCGCATGGTATTTTGTGTTGGTTTGGTTTCTATTTGACTTTCTTTGCAATCTGAATTAAATTTTTTTATCCTCAGGTGATGGTAAAAATCAGTTTCTCTTTTGTCAAAGCTTTTCGTATGAAAGTTTAATAACATGCATTGGCATTTTCAACTCTCCCATTAGACCCACTAGGGAATTTTTTATGAAAGCTAAAGCCTTCACAGTAACAGCAAATGGTAATGTTTTCAGTAAAACTTTATAAGCCACTTGGAGATATGGTTTAAGGATGTTTATGGTGGTAGGCAGCAGGATTAGATGAACCTGAAGATCTCTTTCATCCTTGGTGATTCTGTGATTTCCTTATGTCTCATCTATTACTGCAGTGGCATAAATATGACTTCCTTAAAAGGCAGACTCTCTAAATGTTTATTAAGCTGTTCACTAAAATATTGTTTTGAAGTCAATACTTTTTTTTTTCTACTTCCCATTAGAACAATTCCTTTAAAATATCTTAGTAACCATAAGATACAATACAAGGTCATCATTTCTCTCTTTCTACTTCATGTCTTACTACACAGGAAAATAATTTTGTATATCCTTTGTTTTCAAACTCTCCTGTCCAATGGTTATGTATTTAACTGCTTTATTTTGTCTGAAGCTCTACCTAAGGTAATTTTACTGCAGAGGTGAGGAAGGCAGTGCTGTAGAGTGATCTGCCTGTTTTAGCTGCCTGCAGAGCTTGCTCATTCTCATCATAATCCTAATTCTGCATCCTGAAATAGATTTCTAGTCTTCCTGATCTTTTCCCCTCCTTAGAGAACTGGTTTGGTAATAATTCTGTCTTTATCAGGGGTTGATAAAAGTGTGTGAACAGCTTCACCTGCCACAACCAAATGTGTTCTCCGAAAGCTCCTGGGGACAGGGGGTTTTGTGTGTGAAGTACCACACATGGCCAGACCAGCCTGTGATTAAAGAGCTTCAGCTCCGGGTGTCTTTGCACATAAACCTGTGGGTTTACTTCAGGCAAAGAGCAAACTGCAGCTCATAAATTGTAATGCTGATGTGAAACTGCCAGCAACACCTACCAGAACGCTCCTCGTAGAGGTGTAACTTAATAATTTAAACCTGTAATTTCAGTGTTTCAGTTTGAAATATTGCCTTATAAAGAAAATCCAGAAAGGGTTTCTGTTCCAAGTAAGTTTGAGTGTAGAAATTAAATACCTCTTGCTCTCTTTATTTTAAAAAATGCCATGTGCAGTCAATCTCCTGCAGTGTTAGTAATCTTGCTGGTTAATATCTCACATTATTGAAGATTATTTTTAGGAAAGCCCTGCTTTTAAGACACACTCTATTTGGTTTGTCCAATTGGTTGTGGCAACTCAATTTATTGTACGTATTTTGAATCTAAATTTTCTGGTCATTACAATATCCTGCTTTTCCTTCTACTGTTAGTTTACAGAATTTAAGTACAATGTGAACGATTATTTATAGGGTGTAGAAAAAACATTCAAATGTAGAAAGTAAACTGACAGAAATGGGTTTGCCAGTTGAAGCACTCTGCTTTACAGGTTACTGAAGCAAACAACTGCTCCATCTACTGACACAAATATTTTCAGGACCTTGCTAGGATGCCATTTTGCTTTTTTGCATCTATATTTATATAAACTTCTGTAGGTTCTTTTGTACTTAGAAGATATATAAAACCACCTTGTATGTTCTTTTGTACACAGCACTATTTTGTATTCTACCAGCAAAATCAGCAGCTTTAGCTGGAATTTTTCCTTAGAGGCCACAGAAAGGGCACAGTTAACTTGTTTGCACTGGGGTACTGGCAAGAGCTTGTAAACCGAAAGGCTGTAGTACAGGAATTAGTGCATGTGGGAAGGGTTTCCTGCTCTGCATTTCTCATCTCCAGAAAGCCCCAAAATGCAAGCAGCATATCATGTTTTCTCTTTGAATCACAGTTTAATTGTGCCATGCCAAAAAATGCTGTTCTGAGTTGCAATTCAGTCACAAACCAATACATTTAGAATGATTTGTTTCAAAGGAGAAATAGCGTGAAAGCACATCCCAAGCACACCCTGTCCATCTGTTCTCTACTGCACATCCAAATAATTCCACTCTCCTCTGAGGTGCTGGTTATTCCTTCTCCACTGGTGCCAAACAGCAAGTTCAAAATACAGATGAATGCTGAGCACCAGGAAAAGTGGTTCCAGTAAATTAAAGAAAAGTGCTGATAGTCACTCCCCTGCTTGATGTTCCTGGCTTTAAATACTACAGCGCAGACTGGGGAAGAAATGAGCACTTCTCAAGCCCAGATCATTAGTTAGCATGTTCTGCTGATTCCATCTCAAGTCACGTATGCAGTTCTGAGGGCAGTGGTCATTGCTAAATTGACACTGAACATGGTCTAAATGGATAAATATGTCTAGCAAAGTGCCTCTCTTGGCTTCATTAAATTCAGGTTCATAATTAAGCTTTGCTCAAATAGTATAACTTACTTTGCTCCATATGAATTTGAACTGATGACAAAAAGGAACTGAGTGTTTATAAATTAGTTGCTGCACACACAATAAGCTCTCCACAGGCAGGGCCTCTAAGGCCAGCTGGAAATTCATTTGCCCTTCACCACCCCCAGCTTACACCTCAGTCCTCTCTTCTTCATTTCTTCGTCAGCTCTTCCAGCATTTGCAGGTACTTTTTACCACCCACTCCCAAAATTGTGACTCCCCCAGACTCTTGCAAGCCGCTGACCTGTCATGTGCTGGAAGAGGGACACACAACAGGGCTTTCCTTGCTCAGAGAAGCCCTGGGGCTGCCCGGGGGGGTCTGCACGCCCTCCTGCTGCGGGGGCTGCTGCAGGGACCAGCCCATCCTGCCTGTGCTAACAGCAGTGTCCTCACGGTGCTCCTGCTGCCTGCACGCCCCTCCAGCACCTGCTCCAGGACAGCTTGGACAGGCCTTGGAGCAACCTGGGACAGTGGAAGGTGTCCCTGCCCATGACAGGGGGTCAGAGCCAGATTACCTCTACGGTGCTTTCCAACATAAACCGTATTTCAGCTCATTTGGGAGAAGCTTTGGAGGACGGGCTCCTGTGCAGGGGCTTCACCCTGTGCAGAGCAGCGACCCACAGGAGCCCAAAGGAGCTGTGCCCTCCCTGAGGCCTTTTGGAGGGCATTCCAAGGGGGACACACTGTCTGCCCCAGAGCTGAGCACCCTTTGCCTCATGTCACTGCACCTCTTCTGAAAACACACCCCAGGGTGAAATAACCCTCCTCCCCTTTTTTCTCCCCCTTTTTAGTGTTGAAACAGCTTTCCAGTGATTGTCACACACTTTGCCTTGCCCAAAGTTGTCCTGATATATAAGGAGAGACGAGCAGGAAGAATGGGGGAAGAACAAGCCCAGGGATCTGGTATTTAATCTCAGCTCTGTTACTGACCAGCAGACAGTGCCAAAAGAGTGTTTTAAAGTCTCCTAAAGAACCTCAGATCATAGTGTGGCCACGGGAAGATGTACCACCATCGACAGTCAACACATTTTTGTGTGTGCTTTAGATTTTCCTTCCATAAATTGATGTTAGAAACCAAATGCAATGCCTTTTTAGATCTCTCAGAAAGTTTTCAATTATAAAAGTACAGGAATACGTTTGAAGAATTCTTCATCACCATTACACATACATTTATTCACTGCTAGTAATTCCACCTTGAACTTCTAAAAAAATTCTGTCCCTAAAAGAAACTAACATAAATAAAATCCAAGCTTTTGATTCTTCTTCAAGAAGAATTAAAACTGTTTGATCTCTTAGACTCTACTTTCAAATAATACTAATGAAAATAATGTCTGGTCATTATATTTTTAAATGTTATTATATATTTTATGTGATCTGTATACATTTATATATTTTATACTAATCCTTAATAATTTGGGGGTTGTCTTTTTAGAAGCCTCAGCCATGACTGATGAACTCATCATAAAGCCACTGACTGAAAGGAAAAGAGACTCAGACAAAGAATTTATGTTAAATGTATGTTCATCTTTTTGATCATGCTCCTTAATATGTTGAGATTTTCTACATAAGGAACACTATTTATTAATCACCCAGAGTTTTTCCAGATTTTATTTTCAGAATTTCTGAATTATAAGTAGTGAGCTTATAACTAGGCCAGAAATTGTGTTATGTGCACTTCCCTTTGAAACTTTTCATGAGGAAAAAATTCCTGAAGAGGAGTGTAGTACACATTTGAAATTTCAAATTATAATTCATTTCAAATGGTCAATTGTCTTAATTGCGTCTAGATTTTGATTGGTTTTTAATTAAATGTTAAGGTCAGGGAATATGATTTCTAAAGTAGACAAGAAGATATTGATTATGAACTAATTGGAAATGTTTCAGGGCACGTTTTGGCAGGTTCGTTAACACAGTGTTAATAGTGACCCGGTGTGTTCGTCCCGTTAATGTCACTGTAGCTCCATCTTGTGGCTGAATGATTATTCTCGATTAATTTTCGATTCTGTAGGAAAAGGTTGGTGGGAAACAAACATGAAAAATGAGGAGGAGAGGAATCAATCCATAGACATGATGAATTTCACTGCGGTTGTTTCTATAAGAAGAAAGTGAGAGGGGAAAAGCTCCAACCCTGAGCGTTTAGTACTCACCTTCCATGGTTGTAATTAGTCATGTTGAAGTGGATAATTATAAACTGGGGGAAGTTTTAGTAAAATATTACTTAAGAAAATGAAAGAAAAAATATCATGAGTATTATGGTTATCTGTATCAATGAGTTTATGAATCATATATACCCTGCCAGTCATGTTTTGTTCCTATTTCATACAGGTGATGAAAAATTCTGACGGACAGTTTAACCTTGAGGCTGTGATTAAAAATGTTGACACAATGTGCAATGAGTTGAAGAAAATGAATGGTAATTCTGACTTCACCATCCAGTTAAACACAAAACTGTGTAAGACATTCTTCTAAGAGTGTGCAGATGTGAATGGCCTGGTTTTCTGCGCCAGACAACTGGGTTTTAAACTAATAAAGCCATAGTTTTGCTCTTGTGTTTTGAAAAATTAATTGAACAGTAGTTAGAGAGCAATAGAATTGTGTTAGTTAACCATGGGAAACACCTGTAACACCTGAAACACTAGGTGATCAGTCATTCATTTTTAGGAACACTGAGAGTCTTTTAATGCAAATATTGCTAACATGCTAACACCAACTGAATTTAACTGTCTTGAAGCAAGCGAAACAAGGCAACCTGTAGCAGATTTTCTGAGAGAAAGAGGGCACAATCTGTATTTAGAATGAGATATTGAACTACCCAGCTGAGGCCTGCCTGGCTGAGGCCTGATCCTGAGGTTCGGCCTTGAGGCCCTGAGGCCTTGAAGCCTCTTGCGCAGTTAAAATCACTTGTGGCGCAGCAGGAATTAGATGTTAAGGTATTAATGTGAGATAGTGGGTTTTCTAGAGGTCACCAAGTGCAATTATTATTGGTCATGCTTTAGCCATCTTAAGAATAAGTTAAACTGTGTGTTTGCATTTTTCTCTATGCTGTATGCCAATGAAAGTATCATCGTAATTGTAAACATTATAGAACTGTATATAAGCTGCCATTTTAAGCAGAATAAATGGAGGAGGTGGATGTAACCATATTGGTCGGACCTGTGTTGCTCTCATCTCAACCTCTCATTATTTTTGGGAGTTTCCCTGACAACAGCAACCCTTCAACTTTCTGAGTGAATTGATAGGTGAACACAAAAACAATGTTGTCTGTAGATTACACTGTCCTTTGTCTTTCAGTGGAAAGCCAGCTACTGCTTTGTGACCTGATTTTGAATTTCAACCATCCTGTGAAGGCCAAAGATTTAGGAGAAGCTGAGGAAAAGACTTGGAGTTTGACAGATTAAGTAACATCTATTTTCATGTATTGTCTTCTATTAATACTGCTAAAGCTGCTGCTGTTGCTTCTTTCTTCTTCATCTTCTTTCTTTTTATTAAGTTTGAACTATACAATGATAGCATGGTTTCCTGCAGTTAGACTATTTTTATTTTAAGCTAAACATGGGGAATGGAAAAAAAAAAGTAGGTTATTGGTTCTGAGAGGGTTTTTTCAACCCACATTTCCCAAATTAAGCCCACTAGGGCTGGAAAGACTGATGTGATTAATTTAAAAGGTCAGGAAACTGGGCATGAAGTTTTTCATGTTGTTTGCTCATTTTAAACAAAGATGTGTTGGAACAGTAACAGAAGATTTGAAATTTACTTAAAGTCACTGCTCTGTTATCTCAGTTGTCTTCAGGGAAACAGGATAAGAAACTGTCAGTAAAGGAGGAACTGCATTTTGTGTTTTGAGCTGCCTTCCTCATCTTAAAAATATTGCTGAGGAAGGGGTCAAAGAGCAGATTAATTCTGAAAAAACAAAAGTACTTTTCATTCCAGTTTCTGTAATGACTCTCTAAGGCAACTAGCTACAAAAATAGGGAAGAGTTTGTGGTTTCAATGGTCTATCCTGAAATCTTCTTGGCCCAACATTTGCACAGCCACTATTTTCATGTAGTTCATTACAATTAATATTAAGTCATCCTTTCCTTGTGGACATGTTTGAATGTTGAGATGTATTTTTATTTTTACACCAAATATATTTCTCTGAATAATCAAAGAGAGATTTATTCTACTTAAAAACATATGCAGTGTTAGAATTTGTTATGCTGGTTTATATTTTATTTCTCTTTCACTTGTGAGATGACTTAAAATTAACAAAACACAATTCCATAGGAGGTGTTTCTAGGTTGTCAGATTTTTCAAGGCAGGGCAATGGAATAGAATTACAGTTCACAAGAGCCAGTGAATCTGGGGGATGTTGTTCTTAATTTTAACAGTTTTTGAAAAAAACAGATTAGAACTGACTTTTCTTTGATTAAGAGTCTATTTTTTAAAATATTGGGCTAGAAGTAGCTTTTGTCAGCTGAAGAATTTTTAAAATTCTATTTTTCATCTTTATTTTTGGACTCATAGTTGCATGGAAATGAATGTTGCTAACTTTGAATTCCAGCTCTAACCTAAACATCTTAGAAAGGAACATTTACAAAACATATCTCTATAAGCAAAACTGTTTATGAAATCTTATTGTGTTATCTGGGAAGCCTTACAGATTGTATGGAACTTATTTGCTACCTTGAATTCTGGTTCCAGTGTTTTAACTGATAAAGACACTATGGTTTTAAAGGAGAAAGTGTGACAAAGTCATAATTATCAAACCAAGGTCTTATCAGAACACAAAGGAAATTGAAACTCAAGGCAAAGGGTTGGATAAATCCCACTTAGCAAAGGTGAGGGAAAACTCTGAAGCAGGATTCTTCATTGTTCCTCAGCTCCAACTTTTTGAACTGTGTCTTTTTTTTTTTTTCTTTAAAAAATACAGTAAAACAGAAAACAGTTGTGCAAGAGGAACTAAGTTTGGCCTGACACTGTGTGCTTTCTAAGAGATTTGGGAGGGTTCTGCCACTTAAGGATCACATGATGATAATTTTGTTGTGCTCCCTGTAAAAATGCAGTCTTGATTCAGTCAGAAAGACACAGCTGAAGAGAGATCTGTGCAGAGAAAATCTTTTTTCTGAGTGAGGTTAGAGAATTCTAAGAAATACAAAGTTCCAATTTCGGGCTGAGACGTGGAATCCCCAGTGCTGTGGCACAGAGGATGTGCTCTGTGTGGGTGTGGTGGTTTCCTGGAAAAGTGGGAACAAACAGTTTCACTGCTGAATAACCCAGACACAGATCCTGACAGGCACCTGCATTTCCAGGCTTGGAGGATTTTTGGTGCCACTGAAACCTGTGTGTCTTTCAGATCTCAGGTGATCTTTTCATAGAAGTGAGCAGAGTAAGACCTATTGAGGTAAAAAACTGGCTTTTGTTTTGTCTACTCCTCAGCTTTGACAATGTTTGGGTCTACTCTGTATCACTTCAAATAACCAAATGGCAGCTGCAATTCTGATCCAAAAAAGAGCTCTTATGAAAGCAGAGACTTGTACTGATATTTATTTATGGTTCATCAAATTTGGTGTGGAAATAATTTCAAGAGGATATACATATGTTGGAAGATAAAAATTTATCATGTGCTGTATGATTAATGGACAGTAATAAACACTTAGTGGAAAAATTATTTTTATAGAGAACTGTATTTAAGGCATAATTTAAAAATAACATAGTCCTTTTTCTTTGAAACTGTGAATTTTAATGACTTCATGATTTTAGTTTGCTGAAAAGGGAAATACCTTGAAGTTTAGAAACTTCAATAGGCTTCAGTATCATGTGCTCTTCTCTAAAGTTTCATTTAAATATGTCCTGCAGCATATTTTAACATGCACTGGTTTCTTGAACCTCTGTCTTTTCCATCAATCAGAAGAAGGGGTGTTCTTTGGAAATGGTCAATGATATCTGCTACAGAAGAAAATTCCTGTGGGATGGAAAAAAAATGAGAAGGTCAAAATGTCAGAATTATTAGTAACCAGTAGAAACAAAAGGTTTTTTAAAAATTTCTAAATATTTATCAATATTATAAAAATATATATAAGGTCCAGATCAACTGTTCTCATTCCTGCCATGATCTGTAGCTCAGTAACTCTGTGTACAAGCTGCTGCAATGTTGTATAATTAACTTATATAATCTTGGTCTTTTTAATACATGCTGTTGTCACTGTGCTTGATGTGATGACTGTACTTGAGAGTTCAGAGGTGGCTGATCAGTTCAGAGGCTCTGTCTCAATCAGAACAGCCAGGAATGTGCTGATCAGTCTGTCTGGTGCCAGGAAATCCACACAGTCCTGCAAGCTGGGGCTGAGCCGCCAGTCTGGGAGCAAAGCTGGAACTTGGCAGGTATGGATCAGCTCTCAGCTCTGCATTTCCCTTATCTGGTATCTCAGCAGTAAACAAACATTTCCTAACCAGGCACGTGGATTTCTAATTGCTGTGTTCTAAGGCCACCCCATCATTCCCTGAGTGCAAACAGCATAACCTGATTCTACTTCCAGCAGTAACAATATTCTCCCGTGAGTAACTCTGAGCCAATAAGCAGAATTCCACCCCAGGAGAACAGTCACCTGACACCAAGGAATGAGGCAGGAGATGCCTTACAATGAAGAGCAGTAGTGTGAAAAACACATAATACCTCTTTTCCTTTTAAGCTGGTTCCTAACAAATATAAGTGATCGTGCTCCTGGTACCGGATCTGGATGTTGTACACTTTATCTCTGTACAGCACCATCAGTACATAGGGGTGAGTAACAGTTTTTCGTGAGCTGTCTCTCACCAGGAATGTTCCATCCTGAAACATGCAAAAATGAAAGATGACAAATAGCAGACACTTCTGGGGTTGATCAGTGTAACAACTTTCACTAGAGCACTTGTGCTTTTAAGTGTTTTTTGTTTCTGAAATCTTTTTTCCTTTCTGATAAGAGAAACTGCTAAAGCAGTACTACTAAAGCATGTAGGTCTTTTGACAGATGTGTTTTCTTTCAGTTTGCTACTTCAAACTTCCCTCTCTGGTACAAAAGCAGATTCCAAGGGAAGGTAGGAATGGTGTTGCATGAGGAGGAGATTCCATTAAAGGAGGAAGCAAAATATCAAAGAGCAAACCTCACATCACTTTAACCAAAAGAGAAGTTCATTTCTGTTAAGTGCCAATCACATTTCCTACATGATGTATTTATAGACAGCTTAAAATAATGACACTGTCTGTGTAATTTAGGTAAAGGCAGTGATATTGCACCACTGTCTCTGCTTTTCTTAATTTCAGATCTATTTTGACAAGTCTTCCATTGAAATCCCTTTTAAAGGCACTGAATGGAACCTCATAAGCTGGACCTTAGTACAAGTTACTGGAGTGGTGCCCATGCCATCATCAGCTCATGGCGAGTGCTGTAAGGCAGCACAGGGTAACCACAACTCCCACAGCAACAGTTCTATTTATCTCCACAATTTTAATTTATTTCCACAAGTACAGATAAGCCTTGTTTGAACCTGTCTTTCACGTTGCTGGTCTCTGTGGGCTAGCAAAGGTTGGGCTGGCCAGCCCTTTGCAGGTACCTTGTTTATCCTGCGGAGCGCTGCCTCTGCCTCGGGCCGGCTGACGAAAGCCACGTACCACTCATCCTTCAGAGAGCCCTGGGGCTGGGGGACAGGACATGGACAAAGTCAGCTGCCAGGGAACGGCAACATGCAAGTAAGAGAGAGAAATCTCAGAGTGAGGGATGTGTGGGTCTGTGTGCAGAATCTCTGAGGGTATGTATGTCTCAGATCACACTATTTTTTTATGGTATAGAAAGTGCTGCTGAGTTGGTTTAAATTACCTGCTCACTTTGATAAATTTGAAGATATTACAGATCTACCTATAATACCCCTGCAGGTAAGCTAAGAAAACAGATATTTCCAAATACTTCCAGTAAAGTGGCATGTTCTCTTTTGTCTGCCTGGACACCAGGTACAAAGGCATCCTTTGCCTTCGTTTGTCTGTTTGTTTTTTAACTATCATCTGACATAATAATGCAGACTTCTGGTGAATGTACTATTTATGGTTGCCCAGCAGTGTTATCACCACGAGTGGTTTGCTCTAAACTTGTTTTATTTAAGGAAATGTGAAGCAAAAATGCACTTAAAAGAATGAATCCTTTACTCATCAAAGTTTTGCGGAAGGAGAACTGAAAACCTGATGCTGCTTGAAGGCAGTTGTGCAAAACAAGTAATCCAGCAAACAAGTATTTTTCTTATTTTGTTCTGCTGGGGTTCAGCTGCTGTTGTTTTTTTTTGGTGAGGACAAAATAAGCCACTGCAGTTTGACACAGAAAAGGAAACTGAAAGTACTCAGTAGTGTCCTGACAGTGAGTACTGACTAGAAAAACAACTTTGAAAGATGTTCTCTCTCAAAACCAGAAAACTTGCTGTGTTTACAGTTATGGTTCATGTTTTGTACCTCATCTTCCTCAGTGTTTGTCTGGTGAACAGTCTGTCTGCTAGGAATTGGCAATGGAGGTCTTGTGTCAGCTGGGCCTCTTGAAGGAGATCTGCTGTTGCTGCCTTCAGAGATACAAAAGTAGAAGAACAGTGTTAAACCCAGGAAAATAATTTCATCTGTACACCCAGGGAGTAGCATCTTGATTTTATGAAGCATGAAGCATTTGTATCACCCTGGTACTGAGACATCTAGAAATTATTTTAAATCAGATTTAGGCTTCTCTGTAAGAACCAGGTTCTTTACATAATTCCATCCTTGGTGCACAGGGACGTTAACTGAGCTCTTGCAGTTCAGATTTTGATAAGAACAGATGAACTTGAAATAGGGGTGACATTTTATCAGTTTTTGTACCACAGTTACTCATTTGAGAGCATCGTGGTTTCATTAGAGGCAGAATTGTCTCTTTGCAATCCTCGCCCTTTCAGCAATTAGAAAGTAAAAAATGTTACTGTAGGTCATTGATAGCTGTTACCATGTGGAAAAAAATTACTGGTAGAGCAGTTGATGTCTAAGGGGGTTTTCTTGTTTGTTTGGTTTGGGTTTTTTTCTTACAAGACAAATGGGGAGCATATTTCACATGAAAGCATTTACTAGCCTCTTTGGGGAGTATTAGCATACCACAGTGATTTGCATAGCTCAGGTCTCAGTACTGTACAGAAAAGGATGGTTATATGAAGTTTTGACACAGGTTTAAGTAGGCAAGAAGCCCAAACTTCAGGGGGGGAAAAAAAGCCCAAAATCTTTGATTCAGACTAAGTAAGGTACACAAGATGTCTTTCAGGAACTTGACAGTTTTCTGTTCANGAAAAAAAAAAAAAAAAACAAAAAACTGTTATATTGACTGCACTGAAACTACCTTTCAACTTTCATTCACTTAAAAAAAAATATATGAATGTAGGATACAAACCTGGATGGAAGCGTGGCGGTAGGGAGGCAGTTGAAGACAGGTTTCTAGCACTATTTAAATATTAAAAAAAAAAATATAAAAGGGGAAAAAAGATTAGTCAGTCTAAATGCATTTCTCTACAACATTTCTATGCTCTGATCACCTGATCTGAACTTTGTGCCTGTTTTACAGAATATGAGAGCCCCTTGAGACTTGTGCAGGGTGAGGAGACCTTTCCCTTTTCTTCTTTTTGTTTTTCTTTCCTTCTTTTTTTGTGTCAGTGGATCCACCTTTAACTTTACCTGGAGCTCAGTATCTGGGAATAAGGTAATCAGTAAAGGCCACAGAGACTCCTGTACCAGGATCAATGCAGGAAATTCCTTCAGCTCATGGAGTTTTCACAGGGAATGACTTTGTCCTTCCCCCAGAGCAGGAAGCACAGGGAGCAACTCCCCAGACCTTTCTTGCTGCAGGGTTCTGCTTACAGAGTTATTTTTCTTTGGGTTTCTGTAACATTGTTGATAAAAATGCAGCTTCACATTTGTGTTGCAAGCGGGGAAAGGCCAGCAACATCTGGGGCTTCTCCCACATGAGGAAAGGCTGAGGGAGCTGGAAGCTAAAAAAGCTCAGGAGGGAGCTTGTAAAGCACAAAAATATCTGAAGGGAGAGCCAGGCTCTTTTCACTGGTGCCCAATGATGAGACCAGAGGTTCCCTCTGAACATCAGGAAACATTTTTTAATGTGAGGGCAACCAAGGAGTGGAGCAGGTTGCCAAGAATGTTGTGGAATCTCCCTCTTTCCTTGGAGACATTCAAATGCCATCTAGACCAGGCAGGCTGCTCAAGGTGACCTTGCTTGGGTAGGGAGTTGGACCAGAAGACATCCAGAGATCTCTGCCAACCTCAACCCACATCCAAAACTGCTCTACAATGGAGTCCCACTCTTCACTTTTTGTTATTATTTTTTATTTTTTCACCTAATTGAGAACAAATGGCCTGCACTCCTTTCCTTTACTGTTCATATTTCTCTTCTGCTTAAACGAGCTGTTGAAAAGGCTCAGAGATAAATATGCTAATTTTGTTTGCACAACAAAAACACCCTATCATGACTTGATTTATGGGAGAGAATCAGTCAAACTGGGGGCCTCTGCTACAGCAAAATTTGGCAATATTTTTTGAATATAAGCAGAAGTGTTCATCATAGGAATAGTTCAATTTGCATATGCCCTTGCTATTGCTACTGCAGTATTTGTTTTGTTTGGGTGTCAGCAGTTCCAGAGAATGATGGTAAATATGAGGAATTCATCAAAGAGCCATTAAAAAAAAGCCAGAGATTAGAAAATGTTCATCAGACATGGACTCGAGGTGCCCACTCTAAGTCATCGAAGTCTGTCCGTTGCATGGTACATCAGAATGAAAATTTAATTAGGGGCTCTTCTGTCTAGCAAATGAAGGCATAACAATCAAATATTTGTAAGTTGAAGTTGGGAAAATATTGCAGCGAGTTTCACAATTTTAAAAAGGAATTATCAACCATTAGAGTAAAATTTAGTAAAAAGGAGGTGAAATTCTTTCAGATTTGACTCCAGACAACGGGGGTTGTGGGTATTTTTAGTTTTGAAGACTGAGGAGTTGCAGCTCTAACATTAAGCTCCCAGAGTGTGCAGGACCCCTTTGTCCTGAATCCTGCCTAGTTTTGTAGGAGATAATCCCTTCCCAAAAGGACTGGTCACTCTTATGGATCCTGCAAGCAATGGGAGAGGTATCTCAAGAATGGAAGCCTTGTACTGTGTAGGGTCTTGATGCCTTAGGATTTAGCTTTTATATTTTTCAGATCCAGCCCTGCTTTAGTGTATAACTGTAAAGCTCCACGGCCTGTCAGCTGCTGTTCTCCCATTCCATTCAGACAAAAAAATTTCTCTCTGGGCCTGAAACTCAAGGACACCTCACTGTCTCAGGCCCCAAGGGATGTAAGCAACAGTGAACTGAGGGGGAAATTCTTGGAGTAAATGACTTCATTACCTGAAACTGTAATTGGAGGATTAACCCTGGATATGTAAATGAACTAAACTTTTAATTGTGGGAAAAACTCGTGACCATCATCCACCTTGGGTGTAGCCCCTCGGAGACTTTTCACTGCCCAAGGTGAACCTATTGAAGGCCTTCAATAAATACCTGCCCTTATTCTCTTAACCTTGTCCAGCCTCTCTTCTAGGTAGCCACTCCAAGGCATCAGTTTAAAAAACTTCCTTGCCATAAAACAGAGATTCATGTTTTTTTCCTTTGTTGCCTGATGGAAACTCTCTGCTCCACTGATACAGAGCTTCAATTCTATAGAGGATTCTCCTGGATAGCAGGAACAGCACTAATTAGCATTTTGTAGAGGCAAGGGCACAGTGTCAGTAATGAACTACCAAGAGATTGAGATTTAAAAGGAATGACCAATAATGGTGAAACAAACCTTTCTGCAGCAGGAATGCTGTTGGATACTGGCTTAGGTGGAGGCTTGACAGATTTGGGTGGGAATGCATTGGAGCTGTATGGGGGCAAAGACAGCTGTGGCACTGGTCTTTGGAGGGCAGCTGTGGAGAGGAAGAGAAAGAAACTTAAATCCTACATGAGATATTCTTAAATGAAGCAGAATGAAGAAATTCTGTCACCTTACTGCTATTTAATTAGATAAATATAATGCAGTAATCAGTCCTTGATGTGTTAGTTACTGATTGGAAACTCATATGGTCAGCTGAGAACTTAAAAGCAAGTATTAAAATTAACAATAAACTGGAACTGGCTTGAGCAACATTTACATTTTCTAACTTCTGTTTTGGATAAGCCACAATTCAGGTACCTTAACTGCAGCAGAGCTGAAGGTGGTACATATTTTCTGTCACATTGCTTCTAAACAGCAGATTTGATATCACCTTTTTGAACATCACTCTGGGATTTCTCCCAGCATGAAATAAAACATTTTCTTTCTGCAGTGTCCTCAGACCTGAACTTGCAGTAAGAGTGGAACAGATTAACTGTGCTCTGCACAGCTTAAATAACCTTATTCTTTATGGAGGCTTACAGGTAGTGATAATTCATAGAGACTTGGCCAAATGTCCTGCTTCTGTTATGGAGTTACTTTCCCAACCTAATTACAGAAATCAGCATTCTGCAGAAATTTATAAACACCGTTGGTACATGGAAGAAGTTCTGCTTCTGTTCATAAAAGTGACTAACATTGCACAGAGCCTGGTGCCAGCAGGGTTTGCTGAGGACTGGGAGACACCAGGTTTGTGTTTCCAGCTGTTTGATGCTGTATGCAGACCACCAATCTCTCTAATGCAATGTATTTGAAAATAAGAAATCCTGCTGGCTGGTAACTGGCTGACTGAAGGAAGCTATTAGCTATTGATTTCCTGGGGTTCGTGGCTTTGATCTATAAATCTGCATGAGGCACTTTGTAAGAATTTTACAGCCTATCAAGGTACCACCCAACTTTAGAAATGGCTCTAAGGAAACAACTCTGAAATAATTTCCTTTTTACTTTTTTTTTTTAGAACTAAGACAAAAAAAAGATTATAAGTTTGAAAAATCACTGTAGAAATACTTACTGTCTTCTTCTTCCTGGGGAGCCAAAAAGAAAAAAAAAAATTAGCAACATATTATAGTACAGTTCTTAGGAATGTTTTACAAAACAAAATCTGGATATTGAATTTTGGGTAGACAAGGACTATAATATCTACACTATCACTTCCCTCTAAAATGTTGGGTGTTTTGTCTTCATACAACACCAAATAAATTTTAAAGTTTTCACATTAAAGTGCAGCTATTATTTACAAACAAGATGTGTGGTGGATGTCCCATAACACATCTTGACCTAAAATAGTCAGAGACTCTCAGGAGATATCAACTTTCCTTATTCCTTCAAGTAAGTGTAGACTCTCAGAGTTATCTGAAAGTGAAACTTTTAGGTCAGCTTAAGCTAAAAAACTACCCAGAAACCCAAATCTTCTTTAAGCAAAACCACTTCTCCCATGTCATAGAAGAAATTCTGGCCTTATTCTTTCTGTAATCCAAGATAAACGGGGAACAAACTGAGCGTGACACAGAAGAACTGTTTAAAAACACCCCATGTGCTCTGAAAAATCCATGAGTATTCCTTCTAATTTATAAAAGAAACAAGTTTACCTTTTCCAGCATTATTAGTTTATACAGGTACTTAATTTTACTGTAACCCCTATACTTTTAAATATATGATTTGAGACTATACTTACTTCATTTCTCTTGTGTGGTGGCCAACTCTGCCTGAAATGAAAACAAAACACTCATCATAGGTGAAATAATATTCACTTTGTTTGCATTAGGCCATATTTTCAATTAGAACACAAATTTATAGTAAATTTTAAAGACCAATGAATGCAAAAACATTTTTTCCTCATAAAAACATCTAAGATTCTAATTTTCAACCATAATCTAATATATTATTCTAGTCCTTAGCCCATCTTGATTTTATCAATAAGGAAAATGTCTGGTGAATTGATTGTAAGATTAGAGCTTAAAACAAGTTTGTACAATGATGAAACATTAGTCTTCAAGCCTTGAACTCATTTATAATATCTGACAACACTACTGGAGCACATCATAAGGCTTTGTTCAGGATAAATTATCCTGGCTGATTAGCAGATCTCAATTATTTCTTCTCTTGTTTTAAGTAAGTTCAGTCAGTGTTCAGCCCCCAGGCTGTCTAGAAAATGCTAAGGAATGATCCAGTTCTGCTAGAAAACGCTGCTGGCTGTTCAGAAGGAGTTTTGCAGACTAATAAAATCAATGGGATGAAAGTAAAGCTTTCCTTTTCCAGCACGCTGAATCAACAGCAATGAAATTCATGTAAGAATGTTCCCTAGAGCGAGAACTTGTTCTGGTGTAAAACCATGGATTGTGTACATCTTTGTGGGGCTTGGAAGTGAGTCATGCCCCCCGTAATGGCTCTTTCAGATATGACTGGGGAGAGTTTGGGCATTCACACCTTTCTGCAGCTTCAAGCACATCCTGTGCATATTAATAAACCAAAACTTGGATATCCACAGACCCTACTGTCATGCAGTACCAGTAAATCAGACCATCCTGTCTGGGGAGCTTTCTCCATATTTCTGTTAAATTTCATTTCTCATTTATTGAATTTCAATTAAATGAGCACTTACTTTCCAGGGCTTTGCTTCCTTAGAGGAGGTGGATTGCCTCGTTCATATCTGTCACTTGGTGGGACAGGAGGCTTTGGCATCATTGCTAACTGTTCTCCCAGGGATCTAAAGCAGGAGAGAGATGGTGAAATAAAGGCAAAAAGCTGCTTATTAGGAAATAACTGGGGAATACTGGCAATGAGAGGCTCATTTGCAGAGGACAAACTCTTACCTTAGCTGTGCAACCAGAGGCTGTAAAACAACAAGGAATAGTTAAAAGAATGTGTAAATATAACAAAATATGCAAAAACTATCAATAATCACCAAAAAAATTTACCTTTTCAGGAATGCCTGGCTTCTTCCCTGAAAACAGGAAAAGCTTACATTTAGAAAAAATGGAAGTTCATTCATTAAACTTCTTATGAAATAAATGGATAAATTGAATAAAATTGAAAGCTAATACTGCAGGTTGAAGAACTCACATCCTGAGATGTAAGCCAGAAAAATATTGCAAGTGATGATAGAATTGCAATCTCTCTTATTAAAGGGAAATTTAAATATTTTCAACATGGCATGTGTCACAATTACATTATCTAAGGTTCAGCATTGAACTACTGGATACTTTTTTGCCATTATATAACAGATAAGAGTTTAGATAATGAAATTATAGAGTCATATCTGTAGATACTTTGTGTAATGCGGGTTTCAGGTCGGGAGGAAATGCCATTTTTTTCTGGGTCTTATTAGTTCTCAGCCTTCTTTTAAGTCTGTTGCCACATTACCTACAGCAGTGTATGCAGAGTTTCATTACCTTTGTATGCCGAGGTGATTTCCTCCTTTAATCTACTAAATATTTCCTTGTTCAATCATTTAAGTGTACATCAAACCTTTATTGCACAGGGTTCTCATCATGTCTTTCTGTTCACCTGCCTGACCCATGGTTGGTGTTTTCTAAGTGAAATTTCTCTCCCACTTTTGTAGGTTCTGCTCACACCATTTATTCATAAACAGATTACTTTGATTACATTTGGTTGAGCCTTGTTCTTTTGCATTAATTATATACAAGCTGATGATTTTCAGTAATTAAAGCAACCCCAGTGATATTAATGAAAGCAAATACTGACCTGATCCCGGGCTTTCTCTTTCATATGGGGGAGCAAGGCGATCCAGAGAGGGTTTTGTGCTTCTGTCTATAGAAGGAGCTGGGGCTAAACACAACAACTGTGTAAGATCATTTGCTGCTATAGGTCAATATATCTTTATTTTGCATAGATTAGAACTGATGTTACTTCTTAAAATAACAATTCAGACTCCTGTATGAGTAGCAGAAGAGAGTGGAACTGAGGGAAAAGAGGAAGAAGTGAAGTGCTGCACAGTCCGTGGGAAAAGCTTTACAAAGGGAACACCAGCTGTACTCACGTTTCACAGGCTTCATGTTTCTGTCTCTACTCAAGTCGTTGTTGCTTGGTGGAGGAGGGAAAGCTGGCAGCTAAAACAAGTATTTAACAATGGTTAAAATGTGTCTTCACCTTTCTGTTTGAGTGTATTTTCCCCACCACACACATCTGCCAGGTCTCTTCTCACTGCAGGAAGGACAGGAGCCAGGCACCCTCCTGAAGCATGACCTACACCCCTTGGGTTTTGCTGGATGCAGAATTGCCTCCATCTGCTGTGTCTCCCAACACTCCAGTGGGATGTCTCCTCAGGAGGGGGGGGTTGTATTGTCAAAGGAAAGGAGCAGGAGCTTCAACAATGCTGTTGTGCCTCTGTGACACTGCATCAGACCAAAAGTCCCTCCATGACATCCTAAACCTTTACTTGTGTGTACATTGGTAGGTTTAGTGTACGTCTGTTCTGCCAAACACTGAACATGCAGTGCCAGCTGTCAACAGCACAAGAGCTTTCAGTTTTGAAGTATTTCACAGCAGGAAAAAGAGGGGAATCAAATCTTGGTCATCAATATTCTGATGGTCCTAATTCAATTGGGCAACTGTTAGAATTACAGCTTGGAAAAACATAACCTTTTTTTCAAAGCAGAGGCATCTCTTACAAATATATAATTTATGTGGGAGAGGCATCCACAAGTAGCTTTGTATTTCCAGTGTAAGAATCAATGAAGTCATATGAAATCATTAAATATATTTCTCCCATGAAATTTAATTGTTCCTTGAACAGTGGGCACCTTGTAACAGAGTTCAAATCTATTTTGATGGCTTCTTCTTCCTACACTAGGTGAATAAAAATGGCCCTACTCTTGGACTCCTTAGAAGGGCCTGGGATAGGAAATAGGTGAGATATTAAAAAGGAACATACAGTAGCACTTCTTCCCCCAAATGAGGCTGGTCCTGGGGCTGGGCCAGGTCGCTGGGGTGGTACTGGAGGATGATGTGGAGGCTGGTGTGATGTTCTGGTTGTTGAAGGTCTGTCTAAAGAAAACAAAAATCCCAAACTAAACAACTACACAGAGTTTGGTTATTTAATATTCAATCGATCTTTATGACAAAGAGCCCTTATAAGAACCTGGCTACTGAGTTTAATAAATCATAAAGACACTGCTGTAGGATTTGACTGGCAGTTGCTTTAGGATCAGTGTGTTGTGTTGGGAATTCCAGGCTGGTCTGTCCCTGTGGGAGTGACTCCCCTGCCAGGCTCTTGGCCTCAGGATTTATTTCATTCCCTGCAGCACCGTGTGTGAAAGACCAGCCAATCAGCCAATGTGGATCAGCTTTGTGCTCCTGAATGGACTCCACACCTCCAGGCTGCTGAGGAATCAGACATAAAATGAAAACGACAGGCAAGGACAGCTGATTGTTCTTTTCCCAAGTTTCACTTGAGATTTTTTGCCATTGTTGTGACAACTTGCTCTGTCCAAGGTTGCACTGCCAAAGCTACTGCAGTATGTATATGTGTGTAACTTCATACAGGTTCAAGTCAAAGGCCAAATAATGCACACATCACACAAAACTAATCTTTATTCCAACAGAGCTTGTCCAAAGGGGAAAATGTAACTTTGAAAGTCACAAACTCACAGAGTTTGTGTCACTAAATCCTGCTCATGAACTACACTTACCTTCAAGGAAAAGCCTTCTATATTCCATTATCAGCCACCTAAAACCTGGCTGATAACATGAGAAAATCTAATTTGTACCTTATTAATAGCACTTAATTTTTGGTAATTACCTATATAATCTGTGCTGCTTGGAAGTGACTTGGCAGGAAATATGACATTGTGATGAGCTTCATCATTATTGGATGGAGGTGGCTCATAGCCATCACTGTCGTGTTCTGCTTCCTCAGGCTCCTCCGTGGGTGATTCATAGTCAGCCTCATCGTCCTTTTCCTGGTCTTCATCAGGGCTTTCATAGTCATCATCATCATCCTGCCAAACAAACATAAAAAGTGGATGCTGGAAGAGAACACTAAACCCTTCAGAGCAGTTTCCCTGTGGCTTTTCACTGTGGTATTTTTCACTCTGGAAAATACCAAATTTTTACAACCAGTTTGAGGGGAAAAAAATCTGTTGAAATACCACAGGGAAAGGAGGCAACGTTCCACTAATGCATGGAGCACTCAAGAGCTTAAGAAAGGGAACAAATATCATTTGATGACAGTGAGTGCAGTGGGAGGTCAAGATAAAGTGCAAGTTTACTGAAATGCATGAAGTGTTTTAGGGAAGAGACAAGACACCAGCAAACAAGCCAGTGTTCCCAGTTGATGCTGCTGATATTCATTCTTGCTTTCTAACATGTCCTCTACAGAATGCAACCCAACTTTTGAAAATTATTCATGAAAACTGAAGTCTTTGATTTGGGTCTTGGTGTCCTCCTGACCCAAACCAGCCTCATTTGCAGGACCTCAAAAGGTGACAGTGTCAATACGGTCACTGCACTTCTGTGCAATCTGTCAAGGCTTGAGGAAAAAAAACCACTTCATTTGTCATTGGTACCACAGGTGGAATTTCCAGAGTCCCCTGCGCTGGCACAGAGCCCGTGTGCTCTGTAGGTGGTTACTTTTATCTCTTGTGCTCCCAGAATAGCTGCAAGTCCCCTGTGAACTTAGTAACAAGTGTCTTCTGAAAACACCTCTCCCTTTTGTTTTTGACGAAAAGCCATTAGCCCCGGTCAGCCTCAGAGATCTTTAAAGCAGGCTGTGCATCAGCAGCCGAGGTGAGTTTCACCCAGTGACCTTGTCGAGGCATCTCCTATGCCAAAAGGCAGAAGGAACTTCTGCAGTCTAAATGGCTTTTAAAAAAAATTACTGTTCAACAAATTGGCTCTGGAGAATAAAATGGCAAGAATTTGCTGTTGAATAACACAGCAACCTTGCATCTACTAGGCACCTCTTTTAAGAGCTTGAAACAGGCATGTAAAATTCTGTGGTTCTGTGGAAGGCAATTCTGTATTTCTGGGGGAGAACCTTTTCTCAGGGAGGCAATCTGTATGCAGCCACTCCCATCATTCCTGCTCCTGCTTTTCCTGCCCCAGCTGCCCCCAGCAGCCCCCTGAGCCAGGGGGTTTGCTTAACCCCAATACTCACAAATGAAGACCAGCCACCGTCATCCTGAGCGTACCCTGTGGAGAGAAGCACAACCACACATTTCTGAGCATGGGCAGCTTTGCCAAAGGCATAACAACGTGACAGAAAGAACCCAAAACATCCCAGGGGAGCTCTGAACCTCAGTCCTGTGCCACAGGAACGAGCTGTTCTTTCAGAGGCAGGCTGGCAGTCACCTGAATAACATCCTGATCCAAAACTAAGATAAAGCTGCCCATTGTGACATGATCTAGGTGCTGGCACTTCAAGTTTGTACCACTTCCAATTTAGATTATATAATTTGAAACAAAATGCTTTCAGAATGAGCCCAGACTTCTTATCTCCTTGTTTAAGACTATTTGAGTTTTCATAACAGAAGGGTTTGGTTTTTTTAATGTCAGCTTCCCTCTCTAACACAGTGCTGCTAGGAGGAAGGGCAGGGGGTGGAGATGCTGGAACAGAAATACATAAGCACTGATACAATTTATTGGGTTAAAGAAAGACATTTTGATGATTCTCAGATAAAAGTCTCTGCTCTTCCCTTCCTTCACCATCTTTTCTCTTTAAAAAACATTTTTTCTTACCTATTGTCCTGCATCTATGCTTTTCTTTTTTGAATCTTTTTTATACTTCCATATTTTCATTTATTGTTTTGGATTTTCGGTTCCTAACCCTGCTCCCCTCTGTTGACTCTGCTCTGCAAGTATTAATTTAATATTTTAATATTTTTAACGCCTTTTGTTGTTAGGGTCTACCAGTATACACTTACCTGTGTGTTCTGGAGATTTTTGTGTTTGGGCCCTGCAATAAAGATACAAAAAATAAATTCTTTCTATTAAATGCTTGGTGCTTCTATTGCAAATAAAGGCAATAGTTAACTGTTACAGCAGAATGAAGTTTACATAGATGAGTTTAACTCTCCCCAAAATGCCAAAAACACATCAGTTGATATTTACATAGAGGATCCTAATAAAATCTGAACTGTTTCAAGAAGAATTGAAGCCAGAGAAGTCAAGTGGTTTGAAGCAAGGGGACTCAGTAAATATGTTTACCAGTCCTGAAAACAGAAACTTCAAAGTCAAGTTCATAAATGTAAGGTAAAACAAGGTGTTTATGGTTTTCAGTTCTAGTTTTGGATTCCAGTGAATGGAAGTGTGCAAAATCATGTTATCAGATGATGCAAAACCATGTCATGTAGACTGGACTTGGTTTTCATTGTGTAGGTCATAAATTGTTCTTTTCTTATAGAATGCTCTTGCAATCTTTTGTTCTTCTTCTATTGTGAATATTATATTCAGTGACAAATATTAGAAATTAAAGAGTATAATGATGTATAGATCTGTGGAATGCATTAATGATGATTTATTATAATATATGCCTGGGCTCCATGGCGTCCTTAATGTCTGTGTGCTCAGGTGGAAAATTGCATGAAACGTGCAAATGTTACTTGGTCCCGGACATGGCAGAAGTATCTGGGGTGTTCATGGGCTCAGGATTTGATATTTGACATCAGATGACATTAATGAAACAGAGCTTTGTTTTACAGAATTTCCAGGTTGCACTCCTGTTCCAGGCGTTACTGATCAAATGAAAACCAGTCCAGAAAAGATCTATCTGAGAGCTTTGAACAAGAAAGCTGAGTTGTCTTACTCACCATTTTGGAAGGAAAGAGAGCCTCCCTTCATTTTTGTTTATTTCTTGGCTTAGTTTACTTACAATTCTATTGGAAAGAAGAAAAAAAAATAGTTTTAAAAAAAACCCCTTGAAATCCATCACTTGTAAAAACAGCTGAATAACTTTCTTTGCCATTATCCCTCAGTATTTGCTAAATTTAACCTGGTAACTCATGATTATTATTTACTATGTGATAAACCACTAAATTTACCATCTTATTGCTAAGTTGCGCTACAGCAACTCCAACTCTAAACTAGATTGTTTTTACCTTGGTAAAACACCATGTTGTTGGATTGTGTTGAAAAATAAACATTAAACCCAGCAAGCTTTAGGATCTTTGGGTGTTGTAGACATCACACTGCTTCAAATAATGGCCATGGCATTTGTATGTTTTTGCATGGAAAAAGCAAATAAAACTTCAGGAAGACAGAGCTTATGGCTGCAAAAGCAGGGATTAAATGTTCCTTGAGATTCTTCTCTAATTTTTTTGTGTTCCTTCCTCTACAGCCAGGCCACCCCTCATCCAGAATCCCTCCAGCAGAGAAGGGGGAAAAGTTTTAATACATTTTCAGGGCATAACAGAAATATTCATGAAATTTCAAAAGGCTATAATGTATGCCTGGAGAGATCTTTCCAAGCGGAGGACAGTCAGTACTGAGATTGACAGGGTTAATTCCACTGATAGACCAGAATTCTGCTCTGCTACTAATGAAGTTTGCCTCTATGATTATTTTGTTCCAAAGCTTAGGATGAGCCATGATCTGATTCTGAATTGTCATTATTTCTTATTGAGGAACAGCCAACTGAGAAAGTCCTGTGGCAAACAAAGCAAATTGCTTACATACATTGAGTTAAAATATTCCATTTTACTTCCAGCTTGTATTGTTTTGGTGTATCAAAGACAGTAATTGTGGAAATATAAGTATTATGTAAAAAATCAGGAACGTAACATATCTGTTTGTCTCAGATTCTAAATCCTGTAAAATCTTAATTGTTTGTTAATGTAGAATTCCTCCCCAAACATCTTAGACTGGATCAATCAAAGTTGATATCAATTTTGTAAAATATTTGTTTACGACCAGGCAATTATCACCCTAGTTTGGTTTTTTTCTCCTTTCATGTCTTTTTCTGCTACTCAGCAATAACAATCCCCTAGTTTTTTCCCAATCACCTAATTAGTCCATCATTCATGTCTAACTGCTCTTCTGAGCCAGGACTAGAGGAAGACACGTTTTCAAGCCATTTAATATCAAAAACAAGCCAATAAAATGAAGTTATTTTGGATCAGGGTGATAGTGCTGCCTGAAAAAGATGAAGATGAGTGGTGTGAAGTTAAAGATATGCACTCAAGGATCCAAGTATGGAAAGAGAGATACAGAGAACAAATTTTGTTTATGTTGTCTTGTTTAAGGCAGTATTTTGCAATTTTCTGGTTTGAAGTCAATATTATCATGCTTGCCCTTTTTGAAATAAGCACATGCACGAGTGTTAACAATTTCTGAAGGACTACAGCTGTGTAAATCTGACATTGTTACCCAAGCCAGCTGGATAAAGCAAGAGAAAAGCCAAGTTATAGGCATAGGAGGGCTCTTGCTCTTCTTTCCTGTGGAACCAACACTGTTCTGCACAAGACATTTCCTTTTGCTGCAGGGGATAAGGAAGTTGCTGGGTGAACAACAAATTCCATGTGAGACATGAGGAAGTGTCTTGAGGTGAGCAGTGCCCTGCACACATCTGTGCTTTGGGCAAGAAGTGGATTATGGAATTTGTCTGTGGCTTATTCCCTCTGTAAAAGAGGCAGAGGAACTTTCAGAATGTCTGGGGGGTTTTCTTCAGCTGAAGAAGTAAAATGAAGTTCTCTGGTTTTGGAGCTGATAATTCTTAAGAGTTCAGCCATCCCTGGCTGTGAATGAGACCTGAGTGTTTGGAAGTTTTCTAGACTAAACCTGGGCTGGCTATGAGGATTTACACCAACTGGTTTTTGAGGAAAAACTGACAGGAAGAAGTTGACCATCTTACCCTGCTGCCAAAAAATTGATCACATAATGCTTAAAACACAGTGTCTAATCTTTACTTCTAGTTTATTTGAAATGCTTCAAACCAATGGCTCAGAGTGTTTATCAGAAGAAAGCAAGTTTTAGGAGGGTCACACTTTACAAGCAACGTTCTCAGGGAAGACTGGTGCACTGAGCAGCTGAGCCTGTCACCATATGAGGAAGGAAGTACCAAAACCACATTGCTCTCTGAGCTGTGGGAGTGGATGATGGGAGAGGATAAGGCAACAGCACTTGCAGAAAATGTTACTCAGACTTCTCATTCTCTTTCTACCTCCTCCACCAGTTGCTAAACTTAAAACTGGCAGGAAGTTGAAATTTTTAAAAACGCACAGAACCAGCCCCCAAAGCAGGACTCCAAAACTGGCTTTTGTTCACTTAACTGCAGACACTGTGGACATGAGTAGACTCCAGTCTGCATGTACTGGGACAAAGGGCTTCAGATGGGTAAGAGAGGTGGAATACAAGTTCCTCTATGGCCAGGAGGCTGCACAGTTGTGTACTGAGCACTGTCAAGAGCATAGTTGGTGATCCAAGTCTTTGGTTTGACCTTTGAGAAGACTCTGCTGGGCAGGAGCAATGCTGTTCTACTGGCATCAAAACAGACTGAATACCAGTTATGTCCCAAACCTTACAACAACCTTTCGACCCCAGCTGAGAGCGTGTGTGCACACGCACCGACATCTGCCCAAGGCTTACATTTGTAACAGAGAAAGCGCAGATTTCTCAATTTTTATGTTTGCATTTCTACTCTTCTGAAAGTAGAACGACTTTCAGCCTGTGCCATGTCTGCAGGCTCTGGCTGTGTCACACTGAGCTGGCAGATGCCATGAGTGCAATGATGAGTTTTCTGCTGCTGGAAATTTCTGCCAGTGCTATGGGAGACACTTTGGAGTGCTGTGGGATATGCCTTAAGGTTTTTCCACAAGGCTGGAAATTCCACATCTCAGGTTTGCCATGAACCTGCCGCTGGAATAACCAGAAGGATCAACAGCGTCCTGAAAACTTGGAACCCTTTTCTCTGAGGAGAGTAAACAATAGCAGTGACAGACTAATTCTTGAGTTTATATCATGGTTCAGGTGTCAACCAACCACCAGCATTATTTTTGATGAAATGTTTGTTTTTCTGTTTCTGAATTCTGACCACACTAAGGCACAATCTGTTGAATGTGCTTTAAAATATTTTGCAAGACTCAGATTTGTTCTCCACAAGTATAAAACTTCATGGCCTTCTCTGACTGGCAGTAGTGCTAATGAACAATAGGAAAACTGTTTTTCTTTTAAGCTATAAATTGGCCTCTTGCTACATAACATTTATTATGTAAATGGTAGTAATCCCCTCATGATTAGGTGTGAGTTTCATTTAGCACTTAGGACCGATGGTCAGTGTCTGCTCTGTGTCAAATACACCAAATCCCTTCCCAGTCTCACCAGTGAGTCTCTTTCAGGACACAGTGTGTTGTTTGTGAGGATTTAGGTGTGTATTAATATTAATTTTTGTAGCAAAGTTTTCCAGAAAGAGCTGAGCCCTTTCAGTGGAGAGTGCTAAAGATTTTAAGAAGTATTTTAATTTTCAAAATAGTCCTTAAATCTGGTGGGGGTTTTTGGTTTGGTTTTTTCTGTTTGTTTGTTTGGTGTTTTTTTGTTTTTATAAAGAAGCCAAAAGTTTTATGAAGAAGTGCACCTGTAACAGGGCTTATTCAAAATAATAATTCATTATTAATAACAGAAGCTTGTAGAGTTTTATAATTAGATTCAGGAAATGACCTGTCATACCTTGTAATGACAACTGTGACCTACTTTTGATTCTTGAAAAGTCACAGAATCATCCTCAGATAACGACACAGTTCCATTCAAAGCCTGAGCAGTGGGTTTGCTCAGAGACTCCTGTTTAGCAAGGCCTGTACAGATGCAGCCTGTGCTCTGCAAGCCTTGTGTGATTCCAGGTGCTGGCTCCATGTAGGTCGGAATATTCCTGCTAAAGTTACTGAGGGACAATCTCTTTTGTAAATGTATCTTTTAATCATTTCCTCACTGGCCAACACTGGAAATGTAACGCCTGCTATTTATATTATTTATAAGCTTTTTGCAGAATATGCTCAGGGTTTTAGCACTGCTATTAAGTATCATGTAGTGTAACTATAATATGTTAATGCCTCTTTCAGCTTGTAGAAGAACTCTTGCTACAACCAGTTGAGGTTTGCATGACGATGCAAAAGAAGAGTGTGAATGTGTTCTAGAAGAAGTCAACCAGCCAGCACTTTGTGTTTCAATGAGGGTGGGGAGAATCTGAAGTAAAGAAATTAATGTTTTTAAAAATAGCAGATTCTTCTGCCCATTAATTCTATCCAGGAGGGTTGTTTTGGGATTGAGTGGATTTTTGGTTTACTGTTGTTGTGGAGGTTTTTGGTTGGTTGGTTGGTTGGTTGGTTGGTTGGTTGGTTGGTTGGTTGGTTGGTTGGTTGGTTGGTTGGTTGTTTTTAGTGAGAACCAGTCTCTTCCCTATTAAAGCTCTAAACTCTTGTTTTAACCAGTGGCATTACATGGAGGACCTTTCTGCATGTATAATCACCATATTCCAGTGAATATTTTGCTTGTTTGTAAGTATGAAAAAGTCTGAGAATACAGGCCTTAGTTCCAGAGCTTTCCTTCAGATTTAAATATCTACTCATTTAGTCAGTTCCTTAAGCTGTGCACCAAGCTTCATTCTTCTTTTAAAGCTCTTGATTTCAAACTCTCTTCGTGTTGAGAAATCCAAAAGATCTGAGTGAAAAGGCTGTTCAGTTCCTGCTAGGGTGTAACAAGTGAGAAACCCAAAAGACCTGTCTAAAAAAAGGCTGTTCACTTTTTCTAGGGCGTGAAAATCAAATTTGGAGATACAAATAGTTTTGATAAGGAGGTAGGAGAAACTCCACATGATTAAATTTCATTTTAATGATTCACCTATGGCATTAATATCTCTGGTATGTCTGAGTTTATTAGACCATCCACTGACTACTTTTCTCACACAAATTTGAAAGGAAATCACCAGAAGTTCTCAAAATTAAAAGCTCAGACAATGAGAACAAGAGGTAACTCTGCCAAAGGACTGCTAAGGTGGGACAAATTATCAGAGAATTTAAAGTTCTACAGTATGGTAAGATGAGTCTGTCACAGACAATCTGGTCTATTATCAAAAATTTTAAATGTTTCTTTTAATTGAAAGTGAGTTCAAAAACCCTGAGACATGAGAGCATCTTTTTAAAATAATATCTGTACCTCCTTACTAACACATTGTATACCACCAACCCCTATTATCAGAATATTTTATTGTGTGAAAATGTAGATGTGATTGCAAGAAATACGTCACATCCAAGGCTTTCGAATTCAATGCCTCATGTCTGATCTGAACAAGGGTGTCCTGCTGGGCTCAGCTCTTCCCACCACCTCACCCATGAGCACAAAACTTTTCAATATTCTTGTCTTCCCCAAAACACCTTCCACAAGCTCTGATGCACCAGAAAAGACAAAGCAAATTGTATCTTGTGTAGCAAAATCAAGATATGCATGAAAGGAGGGAGTCTGGAACTGAGAAATGAGCAACAAAGACACAGTCACGCTGGAACAGCTTGAATTCCTTTTTTTTCTCCCTCCTTTGTTTGGAAGACCATGAAGACCTCCATGTGTCTCATGGTTAGAAACCTTTTAACCTCCAGCTTACATATGTAGCAGAGAACTCATAGGAAAATAAAATCCTTCATTTTTCACTACAAAATATTAGAAGAAGCCAATTTCTCTTACTCAGCATTGACTTAATGGGATTATTGTTCTTCATTAAGTAACTTCCATGAAATTATGGGAGCTATTCAGATGAACTGTGTTGTAAATAACCTCCGTGCATTAATTTGTGCCTGAAAATAACATGATTTAAAAGCAGGAAAAACAATTCACCAGGGGAGTCTGAGATGAGGGGGGCAGATTGGGGGAGGATTTAGGAGATCAACACATGAATGGATGTGGCTCCTCTGGAGATGGCCCAGCCCTAATGACCGAAACATCTGCCCAGAGACTGAATGGGGTCTGCAATGGTCACTCAGACATCTTTTCTGTTTCCCCTGAAAACCCACTCAGAGACTGAATGGGGTCTGCAATGGTCACTCAGACATCTTTTCTGTTTCCCCTGAAAACTCACTCAGAAAAATCAGAATCCCAAAAGGAGGCCGATGAATACCAATACCCGGACAACTGGACAAAACAAAACCTACCTCGAGGGGAACTAAAATGTATAAAAACTGGACCTCTGGTAATGGGATTTTGTGAACGCAGGGGGGGCAGGTGCAATAAAGGCCTGTCTCAGCGTTCACCCTGTTCGATTCCCAGGATTGAATTGGTCTTTATTGTGGCTGTGGTTTTTTTTGATTCATTTCCGTACTTGCTGTCACGCAAAAATAAATTTTATTTTTTATTATTATTACAATTTGGCTCACCTCGTTTATAACAGACTGGAAACTTTTTCAAGGCAGAGGAAAGCTACTGAACATTGAATCACGTGGTCCAGACTGATTTCTCTTGAACACCCACCCAAAGCAAAAGCACATGAAAACAATTTCAAATCCTCAGCTGTTGTGGACCTAACTGACTTTTTTTCCCCTCTAAGTTAAAGTCAACAGTTAAACAGTGAGCAGTTAAGTCATACTTCAAAGGTAATACCTGCATGAAAGTTTAACCTTTTTGTATCTGCTGTCAGTCAAAGAATTTATGCATGAGTTCTTCTGAACATCCCCCAGACAATCTTCTTGTACTGTATCATTTTGCTTGAGCAGTCATGACAACACTCATTTTATTTTGGAATACTCTTCTTTTTCTTTCAGTACGCTCCAATAAACAAGCCTCTAACCAACCACTCCCAAATCATTTGCCTGATATTTCCTATGAGACTTCACTGCAAAACAACCAAAATAATTTTTAACATTTTAAATAGTTTGACTTTACTTACGGCACTCTGAGCTTTGGAAATTTCTGAATATCATTTTCAGACATGTTCTGGAAAGGAAACACATGGGATGTGTGACAAAATTGTCCATGGAACACCCTGTGACTTATCCAAGTAGGTCATACACATATATTCAAAAACGTGGCATGAATTCATGTGGTATTTACGCGACTTCAGAAGCCAGGTACATTGAATTCCTTCTTGTCTGCACAGTGAAATTAGCCAAGATTGTGCACGATGGCAAAATTTCAGGGTAGAACTGTAGATTTTACAATGCAGAACCTTTGGCTGGAGTTTTGTTCTAAGAACCTTATCCGTAACAGAGTACCTGAAAAAATCCCACGTTCTAGGGGACACATAGCTACAAAACTCCTTGGACTTAAAAGCAGCCTTGGTAGCCTAAAAAACTCTTTCTAGAAGTAGGTATGGGGGGAGGATGTTTGTTCCCCCTCAGCCACAGCACAGCCACTGGACTGAGGTTCCTCCTGACTGAGATGTGCTCTCTGGAAACCTTTCCTGATGCTCCTGCAGAGTCGTCCCTTCTCTTCCTCCAGCATGTGCAAATCCTCAGTTAGGACAGATTCAGGCAGTATGAAGACTTTGGATTTTATAGATTTAGTGTTTTGTTTAGTTAATCACAAGCTTTGTGAATTCTCATTGGAACGGGGATGATAGTCTGGCTGGTTTTGTCTTTTTTCCTGGTAACAATAATAGGTTTCTAATTACACATTGGTTCACAAAGCTGTCAGTGTCAATGTTCAGGACAGAACGAATCCTATCTGTGTTTTTCCACTCTATTTTGCCTCTGGGAGGAGTGAAACACAGGAAAAATGTACTGCTTTTATGGAAATGACCTGCAGTACTTCCTGAAGAATCGTATTTTTTCTAAAGGCTGTTAAAGCTTCCCTCTGGACTTCTGTTCTGGTGATAAACCTGACAAATACTAGAGGCATAAACTCTTCTACAAGGGCTACATTTCTGTTTTAAATAATAGAGAATTTTATGAGAATAAGTTACATGGAACCCCTTTGGTTTTATTCCTACTGTATCTCAATAGGGCTTTCCTTGTGGTAGGCAGTAGACACAGCAAGGTGACTCCGAAATCAGGATTTATTCTGATTAATTTGAGAGCAACATTTTTTCACCAGGTTTATCGTGTAGATCTGACAACAGCTACAAATCCAGCAAGCACTCAGCCTGAGCAGCTGCTTCTGTGCAAATGTAATTTGGCAGTTTCCAGTCACTCACAAAATGTAAAAAGATGTTTCTTAGGAAAACCATTCATAGAGAGAAGCAATTTTTTTCCAGATTGCTTTGTACTCTGGAATTTTACTCGACATTTTTTCCTGTGGTTCTGTTTAACAAGTGAACCTTTTCCTTTTTTTTTTATTATACAATTTCCAAGTAATTCAAAAGCTTAAAAAGAGTCTGAGCAGAGGTGAGCAGCTGCTTGGCTTGCTCAGTAGAAAACATCCCTTGAATCTGCTCTGGGATGCCTCTGAAGAGCTGCTGCACTCTCAGCTAATTACAGAAACACTCTGGAAATAATAGGAAATCACAAAAATCACTTGGAAATCACACAGTTACTGCACTTTCTCTTTGCACCTCACAGACTCCCAGAATGTCATTTTGCTTCCACAGCCAGAACTCCCACTCCAGCCACAGATCCTCAGTGCTTGAGCTGAGGAGGATCCCCTGGGGGCAGGTAGGATAAATCCCATGACACACCTGAATAATGCTGACTGCACCCTCCAGCAGGAGAGAGGGGTCAAATCCTTGGGGCTGCAAAATTTTTATGTTTTGTTTCAATGAAATGTCAAAAAACGGAATATTAAGGACAAGTAAATGAAAAATACAAAACTTTAGAAGAGGTATGCAGAGATCTCCCCACTATGACTAATTAAACAGAAGACCAAAATTACTACTTCTGGGGAAATAGAAATAATATTTGAAAATAGAATAAAAAGCAGTAATACTAAAAGCTCCTATACATCTTTATGGATGTGTATTTAAGACCTGGAAACAGCTGCTATGTCAGTGGAAGTTATCAGCTTTTTTCTAAAATTCAGCCAAGCCTGGAACAATGTTGATTTAAAGCCACTGGGACTTTGCTTACTAGTTTTTGATGCTCTTTAAATTTTGTTGATTTTGTGTATTGCTACAGAAGAAATCTAATTTTATCTATAGAGGAATGAAGGAGTTATTCCAATGAAAGGCCACACATCCTGAGCAGGGCTGTGTCTTCTTTAGTATGAGAGGATAATTAATAAATGTGGTTTTCTGTAGTTAATATTTGAAAACAAGAACTTCCTATAATGGAAGAGATGAATTCAAGACAAGATTATTGGTTTAGAACTTCCCTGTCAGTTTAAAAAATACTAAAAATATTCATATGAAACAACATGCTTGGGCTCCCAGCATTCTGAATTTAAAGCAACTTGTCTGGCTGATTTTAGCAAAAAGCATTTACCCCCCATATTTATACCTCAGTAACCAAATGGAATGTGCTGTTCATCTGCCAGTGCAAAATAAGGAGGAGTCAAAAACATCACTTAGTTGGAATTTTACAGGAAGGAATTTCACCACTTCACTTACCAAAAACCTTTGTCCATTTATGCTGTGCTTCCTCACGACTTTCTCACAGTCCTTATATTTTAGCTGTCAATGAGAAGAAGATGATTATTTCACCCTTAATTACAAGAATTAATAAAGATACTCAAACATATGGCTGGCTTTGAGTAGATGCTTTCAAGATACCTTTTTGCATTCTATGGCTGGCCTAAATGGCTCATTTTGTTCCATAAACATGGATTTTTTTTTAATATTCTTTAGTGGATTTAAGGGTTTTCATCCATTTAGGAACATGTTATTCCTCACATTTACAAACCACCTCACAGTTGCCTGGCCCAAAGAAATACTTGAAAAACTGGATTATTGTGGTACTGACTGGGATGAGCAGTAGCAGAAGTAGAGCAAAAACCAAAAAATGCAGAAATACTAAAGCTGACTGCCCCCAGCCACAGAATTCATTGTTGGGATCCAAAAGCTTTCATTTCTGGATGGAAATCTCACTTGGTAATCCTGGAAATTACCTAGAATATTTGTAAAGCTTTTCTACAGCATTATATTTTCCAGTAGCATTTAGGACAAGGATGTCAACTTCTTTAGAAGTTGCTCATGTACAGGTTGACCACAAAGCAAGACATGACTTTTAAACATTTCCAACAGTTGTCCTGATTTTTTTTATTATTATTATTATTTGAACAGTAACAGCAGAATGCAAGAACACAATTTATATTTTTGACCTGGAGTTTTTCTGTTTCAAGTTGGTCAGGTCCATGTCAGAAGGAACCCAAAGAGCAGGCAGACAAAGTGACCTGTGGAGGCTTCGAGACGAAAGGATGACTCTTAATTCTGTCTGAAACTTTAGTCAGTGAAAGTTGTGCAGAAAAACAACCCTGTGCTGCTGGGATGGCTCCCTTAAAGCAGAGAAGCTCTTACAGGGAGCTTTATGTCCTTTGTAGTTATACCCCCTTTTTTCATTTTAAAGTGTAACATGGTAACTTGGTGTAGGCCAGGATGGATCCTGGAAACAACTGAACAGCAGAGAGGATATTTTTAGGAGCCACCTTCATATGTTCATATGAAGAAACAGACCTAAGTCTGATAAATATTTTAGGATACAGATTAAAACTTTTGTGCAGACTGAGGATTTAAACCTGTAAATAATTTCTTTCATCCAGTGAGTGTTATCATGATGTTACCAGCACAAGTCTGTATGCAGAGGCCAGCAACACATCACTGTGACCAAAACCTAATCTCAATCTTGAAGTAATTGATAAAAAAAGCCATTTAGCTATTAAAAATAAACCTTGGAATATCCCAAATATAAACGTCTTTGCTTTTTCTAAACAAACAAACAAAAAAAATCAGAAATTATTTGAAAATTTAGTTCTTCATCAGTTCATTCATTCTCTGAGTTTATCTGGGGACAAGAGCTGGTTACAGGTGCCCAGAGCTGGCTGACTTTGGCTGACACTCTTGTCTTACTCAGATTTTTTAGATTACTTAAATAGCTTTTGCCCTGATTTAGCTCCCCAAGAGTGGAATGCCATTATCTCTATTCTGGAGACCATCTCGATCGCTAGAAGGGAGGCACTACAGATAAATGTGCATTCACTTATGGCAGAACTTACAGTTGATCCTTTTAGAATATTACTATCAGATCTTTCAGAGAGCCATTTTTCCCTTCCTAATTTCTTGGAAATGGTGGTCCAACTTCCCCCTGCACCGTTGTTGTAATGTTTTTCATACTTGTCTGAAGTTACGTGTTGATAATGATCTCATCTGTTCCATCTCCAGTTTTTGGTTTCACTTTCCTGTGCCACTAACTCCTGCACCCTAAAATTAGGGGCTATAAGTAGTTGGCAGTTTCACTTCTCTGGAGATTTGGTAGACACAGAGACTCTGTTTGATCAGCTCATCTTTATTAAGTAGTTCTGCATTCTACTATCAAACTTGCCTCAACTCCCCAGATAAGACTCTCACAGAGTTATAGGAGCCATTGAAAAAAATAAACTTCATGTTATTTCAAAATTAAGCCCAAGGTGTTCCAAGTTTTACAAGTCTAGCCATGGGTGTGATTAACAAAGACATTCAGAGGCTCATTTGTTACACCAAGCAATTTGGAAAAAAATACCACTTCTGAAAATCATTGAAGATGAAACAGAAAACTTGTAATCTTCACACCTTAGTGCTCTCTGCAGCTGTTAGTGTGTGTTACACCAACAAGCATTATAGTAACATGGTCATTTTCTCTAACTAAGCCATGAGCTTCTCTCATACCCAATTTAAAAATCCCTTTCAAGATGCATTTTCACTGACCAGTTGAACTCAACTTCTCATTTAAAAGCGTTTTTGCTTTTAGTTCTGCAGCGAGCTTTGCCCGTTATAAAATATCTGAATTTAGCCCAACCCAATGTTACAGCAGTTTGCTCCTCCATCAGACAAAGACAAAACACGGCCAGACTCACCGTCCTGAAATATTCTGCCAAGTCATCTGGCTCCCAGGTGAGCACCTCGGAGCGGTAGGGGACATTCCGCTGGTCCATGGCTGGTTTGTCCACGAGGCAGTCAGGGAGTGTTCATAGCCGTGCTGCCCATGGCACAGCCATGGATTCCCTCTGTGCGGCCACCTCCAAGGAATTCCTTGCCCAAACTCCAGCTGCTTCTGTCAAGGAACTGTTCTGGTTAATCCAAATTATGATGTGAGTTTGTTCCAGAGAGACACAGCTTCCTCTGATACAAAATGGTCTCTTCTCAGAAAAGTTTCAGCTAGTCAGCCTTACCACTTCCTTTCTCTGAGTATAAATAAGTAAACAAGGAAGCACAGCAGAGGGTTGAAAATGTCCCGCCTGCTACATAGAAGTAAGTGCCCATGGACTCTAATTCCTTGTAATTGTACACATAAATATTTATGTATTTAGTCACATTATACCTGCATAAAAATATTGTCACATTATCTCCATAGGTGTGGGTTACTCTTCTGTGCAAGTCTAGCCCAGGTAATTCCCCTCGAAGAAGAAAACGTTCACTTAAGAGAAACTTCTTTAATTTACCTCAGTACCTGAAATATCCTTCTTTGTACAATTAAAGGTTATTGTCAGAGCTGTACATAATGAGGAACTAATGAATTAATGGTGGAATTACAGTCAGCATCCCTTCAAATAAACAATCAATCAGTGAAACTAAAAATGTACAAGTTTAGGTGAAAAATTATGTTGCCATTGTATCAGTAGTTCATTTTTTGGCTACTCCTTATGAGGATTTTTGTATCTGAAAAAGAATCCACAAAACCATATGATTACCACAGCAACATGATAGACTTTTATCTGTCCTGCATAACCAATTCAGGCACCCCCCTATCAGCAGGTGCCTTTGCTGAGACTACATTGAGTAATTCCAAGTGTGTCTGTTTTTAAAAACAGCCAGCATGTCCATTGTCCCTTTTCTTGTTGTGGAACCTCCTCCCAAAGCTGTGCTGGTACGAATCCTTGGGCTCACTCCTCCCTTAGACTGCACAAACTGTGGCAATTTCTGACCTTCCTGGACTAGCAAGAATAGGTGCCTAGTTCCGAAGCACTGGGAAGGAAAGTTCCTCTTCTTTTTATGGAGAAATAAAATGCATCCCTCTTGTCTCCAGTCACTGACAACCTCCTAACCTTGTGTCTGCAATCTGCAGGTGTGTTGCATATGAGTGCATGTATTTGTGATCAAACCTACAAGTCTTCACAGTAAGAGCTTTCCTTTTGAAATCCAGAGTCTGATTTAGAGTAGCTTACTTTTTTCTGGAGAAATTCTGGTAAATGATGGCAGCATGGTATTTAAAACTCTCTGAAATTGAACTGCTGTCACAGCTGTTCTAAACAGGGTAGCATTTATCAAATACATGCTACAGCTGTGTTTTCTGGGTTCTTACTTTGAAATTACCTGTGTGAATTATCTGAGGCATGTCCTGACATTATCACAGAAATATTATCACCTCTAGGTCGGGGGATTAAATAGGACTGAATGAACTGGTGACAAAGAATCCCCAAAGGAAAAGTTGCTTTGCTGGTGCATTGTCAGCAGTGGTAAAGGGGAGGTTACATAACTACACCTCAGACATCCCATCACACCCCTTGGATGTCACAGGGAGACAGGAAAAAACCTGTGTTCAGTTTCTAATTGCTTTTTCTAAGATGTGTTTCATTACCTTCTAATCTGGTTTCTCTCCCAAACCCAGTGTAGCAGATCTAATTGCAATTGTGTTACTCCTTATTTGTACTAATATGAAACTAATTAGTCTGGTCAAAACTTATGCTGGTGGTGTCATAGGAGAGTTACACTATCGTTTATTCTGATGCTGAGAATCAATTACCTCTAAAGTTGATCTCCCAGTCTCAAGAGCAGCTAACACAGAAATTCTAACACATGTATCTATTATTATTTGCTTGCATCCTGTCTGTGGCACTGAGTACATCATAGCTACGTGCAGATTGCATGCATTTTTTGCAAAACCCAGCTGCACATGACCTTGAGCTCTGTCTTTCTCTACAACTTCTTTTGTAACATTATAAACACATCAGATATGGTGCCCCAGTGAGGCTTGCTGAGGAAACACCACTTTCTATTTTCTGTATTTGAATTTTTAGATATACTCCTACGGCAGCTGGCAATCCCATGAGATGGATTTTAAGCTCTTAGATTTTCAAAAGCTGAGAAACACTGACTTTATTGTTATTATCAGGTGCATATTCTTCTATTGAGACTTTCCCTCTTTTTAAAGAACTAGGTGTTTCATGGGTATTTCATAGTCTGCAGTGGCACAACCTTCACACAAAAGACGTGTCTCCTCAGTACCAGCTGCCAATGGCACACCCTTTCTGATGCAGTGATGGTCTGGTGACTGACGTTTGAAAATGTGAGACTCAAACCATTTTAGGCAATACAGGGAGGAAATTCACACTGCTGACAGTTCTGCTGCCTTCAAAGAGCAGCAACGTTTTCCATTTTCTTTCACCTCTCTCTGGTGTTCTTCTGTCCCTGTTTTAAGTGGAGTCAAGGGCTTACTTTGAACTACGTTGAGAAGTGTTTATTCTTCTAGAGTAACTCAGGTTATGTGTCCATATCCCTAGAGCCAAACAAAAAAAAAGTTCAAACCTTGTAAGAATTTCATCTTCATGTTCACCTCATTCCCAAAGCAAAGGGATCTTTATGGAGTGGTTTACGTTTTTCATGCACGAATTTGTGTTTAAAGGGGAAGGTTCTTCCTTTTACCCTGGAAATTTTTACCCTAGACAGCCTATAGTTCCTCTTTTAACATGACATCCCCAATTCCCAGGCCGTATTACTGACCTGTAACTGTGAGAGACTGAAATGTCAGCATTAATTTGGTGCATTCCTGAGCCCGACCAACAGGAAAGAGAGGTTTTGGATGTGTGGTGAACAAAACTCTGATCATAAGAACAGCCCTGATGCTGAGGGGGGTCAGATATTTTCTGAAATTTCAGATATTTTCATCACCCACCTCAGGAGGATGAGCACAACAAACTGAGCTGTGTTCAGAGCCAGATAAGGGAGATAAGAGAAGCAGCCCCTGTGAGGTGGGATAATGCTTTTTTACCATGTCAGTGTCTTCCCTTAGACACCTGGCACAGGTGTAAATCTCCCCCCTGGGAAACGTACCAGGATATTCACATCTGGGCCAATTTGAAAAAGCAATTTGCAGGAATGGACCTCGAGGCTTCCTCCCCACCCAGCCCCACCCTGATGACTGCAAGAGCAGGGACGGATGGACCCTGAATATGACACTTTAATGGGAACAGCAGCAGCTGAGGTAAATACTAACCAACCTACCTGCCTCTGGAATGTATGGCTTGAATAAAACTAAGACACTGACTTCAAATCCAATTTCACACAAAGCAAACAAAAAAAAAGTGTTCTCTATAGGAACTCAACCCTCAGCAAAGATTTTCCTGGATGGAAAAAAAAATATACGTACTTGAAGAAGCATCTTTTGCATTGCCAGTAAATTGTGTTACTCTGAGCAGGTGTCAAGATGGAATTTAGGCAATTCCAAAAGGCCTGAAATCCTAAAATAGGGTAGAGTGCATCTGGACTCTATTCAGAAACCAAAGAGAATCAAATATCTACTAAAGTCCTATGAAAAATAAGGCAAGTACTTAGAGATATTCTAGCAAGAGCATTTTGCTCAGGTACATGTTTTATTCCACTCTGAGTCACAATTGACATAATGTATCTGGTTTGTCCAGAAATGCTGCAAACAAATGCAGAGAACACTCAGGAGACCTCAAGAGAGCTGTCTACTGAGGAAAGACTGAAAAAAATGCTTGCTAAGTCTGAGAAAGGGAAGTTGGAGATGAGGGAAGGAATAAAGAAGATAAACTTTGTGACCCTGGGTGACAGCAGTCAGCTGTTCTCATGACCTGTGGAGGGCTCTGCTAACAAGAAAAGCTGCTGCAAACTTGACAAGGAGGAATTGGGGACTGAAGAACTCTCCTCCAGTCTTTGGGCTGCTCAGTGCAGTTCAGCAGCTCAGTTCAGGAGCTGCCAAACAGGGTCGGCTGTAGTGTGACAGAGATGGGGCCAAAAGGACACCTGGAAATGATGTTCTGTTTTGGACATGACCCCTCTGTACTAGCAGTGTCTTCCAGGTACAGAACTCTGCCAGTGAACACACCGGTTTTGTACCTGAGGTCGCCAGTTTGACAGAGCCATTGGAGCTTAAGGTAAAGATGAAGCAAGTTAAAACCACACCCTTTAGTCTGGGCTAACTGCTCAAACCCTTTCCACCTGTGCTGTCAAAAAGCAGATTTCCACCCCCAGCTCCAGGCCAGCCTGCTGCCCAGAGGGAGCTGCCAAGACCTTGGCTCTGCAAGGCTCCAGTGACCCCCAAGGGTTTTTCCCACCAGCCCAGCTCCCTTTGGCTGTTACAGCTCCTGCTCTGGCTCCCACCCGATCCCTGTCCCTCCTGTCCCCTCTGCACGACTGGGCTGTGCTGGGGAACCTCCCAGCTCCACTGGAAACCAGGGCCTGTGGGAACTGCTGTCCCTGGCTGGAGAGGAAGCCTGAGGTGTTCCCATTCAGTGCTCCCACAACAGGCTTTCCATTAGCTTTGCCTTCTTTTGGGTTTTTGGGGGGGGAGGCGGTTTCTGGTTTTTTTCTGGTTTATTAAAAAAACCCGAAGTTGTTCTTTATCAGTAACGATGCCGGAACAAAAGTTATAATTTTTGTTTCATTTACGTTTTTTAAACAGCAGTATTTCAACTCTATCCAACTATTCTGACAGCTAAAGATATGATGATTATTTTAATTCAACCCATTTTGCTATTTTAATCAAATGAACTATTGACACCCATGAACAGCTTATTGGCTCTCACACTGTTTCTCAGTGATCTTTTATTCAGTCAGGCAGTTGTTTTCTAACCTAAACAAAGCTACTTTGTAGCTTCAACTCTACAGAAACTTGCAGAGTTTATACTGTAAACTGGCTGCCAACACGGGATTTTGGTCATTGTTGCAGCTGCAATGTTCCAGTCCGTACACCAACTCAGAACTGGATTCTGATCCTAATAGATTTCCAGTTCTCTAAATATTTCAGCTTGTTGACCAGTGAGAAAAGCACTTGAGATTTGGCAATGCTGTGAAATATAAAAAAACTTCTACGGCTTTTTCACTGACATATACTCATTTCAGACGTTCTCAGGAAAAGAGTTTGTCAATCCTGAAAGTTTTCAAGAGTGTATTTCACAGACCAGAAAATACACAGGTGACTCGGAGAAAACTGCTGCTAATCAACATCATCTTGGGTATAGTTTTGCTTTTAATGTTAGTTTTGTTTTCAATCTTTATGTTCCTCTCTATGACTGGCCTAGAGTTTCCAAGGAGCTGAACTGTTGAACACCCCGTGCTTTTCAACTTTTCATTGTCATGTTCAAAATATAGTATATTCATAAGAGGCTTTTTTTTTCTTATAAAAAAGCACTTTGCATATATTTTAAATTGTACACATGTATTGTGCTAGGAGTGGACTTCAGACAATTCCTTTTATTCCCCGGTTCATTATGAAGGAGGGCCACACAGGCCAAAAGTACTCATCCATTGGAGCAGTCCTGATCTGTCAGGGCTCTTCTCTGAGATGGGAATTAAGGTAACAGCAGAGTAGGATCTCACCTCGATCATACCTTCCCATTCACATAATAAAACACCTGCAACTACTGTTTTCCACACAAATGTCAGAGGATTAAAATGGATAAAAATATATTAACGTTTTTCTCTTACATCTCAATCCAACAAATAAAATTTGAGATTGTGTAGGAGAGAAGATTCAGTCTCATTTTGCCATCTAGTGGCAACACTTTGGCTTGCTAAGATGCATTTCAGAAACTCAAGCTGACATTAGTTAGAGGTGGGTATGAGTTACTAATTCTTTGGAAAAATCAGTCATTTTTCTACTTAAAATATTAAGAAGCCTAGTTCCATTTTATAGCAGCACTGCACAACTAGGCACATTGCTAAAATGAATTTTCATTTGCAGGCACTTGGGTGAGCAGAGCCCAGTTTCAGTAGTCGAGGGTTCTGTCGTGTCTTTATGAATCTGGATCACTAGCGACTTTTTCCTTGCCGATGTCTTGGTTTGAAAAGACAGGTGTGTGCTAAGAAAGGCAGGAGCCTCCCTTGGAACGGAAAATGTAAACCCCTTCCCTCCGAATTATTATAATTTTGAAATTAAGTGGGTTCTCAGGCAAAGATATGAGACTAGGAGTGACAGCTCTTTACACATGTGTATAATAAAGCAAACAAACAACACCAACAACCAGCAACAACAACGAACAGCGCCGGGCCCCTCCCCGGCCGCGGGCAGCTTCCCCGTCGGTGCAGTTCCGCTCCCGGCCAGCAGGGGCGCTGGTGGCTCCCGGCCAGGCGGGGCGGGGCGATGCTGCAGGGGGCGCTGCGGCAGGCCCGGGGAACAGGCCGTAATGGCGGCAGGGTCCGCAAACATGTGGGGACCTGATGGTCCGATTTAAGGATCTCAGAGCACAAAAGACACAGCGGGGGACAACCCAGTTTACTTGATCAAAAATGCACCCTTATTTAGTGCCCACAAATGTGATAGTAGGGAGAGAAATAAAGAAGAGTAAGAAAGATAGAAAAGAGGGGAAGGGGATTATAGCTACCAACGTGGAGGGACGAGTCCTCGAGGCGTAGAGATGCCCATAGACGCGAACTTCTCCAGTGGGGTGATCACAAAGGTGAGCAAGGGGGTCTCCAGGGTTTTATAGGTTTGTCACGGTGGGAACCAAGGCGAGGGGCACAAAGCCAAAGCGGGAACCACCTGTGTCGGGGTTGGGTGCTCAGGAACAAGGTGCAAACCGTACCTCCAGTACGGACAGACCCGTTCGAACATGCAGGCTCGGCTCAGTCCACTGTGACCAGTTCCATTGTTCTTGCACTCCGTTCCCATGGGAATGCATACCAGTCCTCCGAGACCTGGTAAACCTTCCGCCTCAAACCAGGCCAGGGGCTCCCTTCAGAGTCTGGGGTCTCAGTCCTCAATCTTGGAGACAGTCGTGAGGCAGATCACATCCTTGGACAGCCTCTGACAAATGGCGGCACGGCAGACAGGCGGGGTGGAGGAGAGGCCTGCACAAACCCTGGGACGGCTGGTCCCCGTGCCCCAGCAGGACTGTGAGGAGGCCCAAGCTGGAATGGCAGGAATAAGCAGAAATCCCCGGGTGGTGGACAAGATGTATCAGGAGCTCCAGAGCTGTGGCTGGAACTGTGGGAAATCTCAGCAGCCCGGCAGCACATGGCTGCACTGCAGTGAACGCTCGGAGCAGGGCTGAAGGAGCAGCAGGGACAGGACAGCGTGACCTGGCTCCCAGCAGGGCAGGGAGAGGTGAGCTCAGGATCCCGGGCACCCCAGCAGATGGTGACAGGTCCCTTTTTTAGTGAGGTAGGCGTTAATAAGGCCCCAGTTGAGTGGCTGCTCTCCTGAGCAGAGGCTCACCCCACAGAAGCAGCAGCAGCTCTGGGCTGGGCTCCAGAGGCAGCACCCAATTCCCTTCCCCAAGCAGCAGCTCCAACTGTCCTCTTAGAGACAGAGCCTGCAGCTGCCCCAGCCCCGTCCTTCACCTGCCCAATTCTCATGGTACCTCTGTCCCCTTGGAGAGAGACCCCCAGATAAGAGAAGGGAAACCCTCCTCTGAGCTTGATGACTTCTTTTGTTTCTTAAGCACCCAGTTGTGTTTCCTACCTACTTATGGGGGGAAAAAAAATCTATAAGTAAAAAGGAACAAAAGGAAAGAAACCTAACCCCCAAGAGTGGATATGAATCATTAACTTCCCTTTCTACTTGCTCTTGGATTTTTACAGAGACAGTGGTCCAGCTGTTGTGAATAAACCTGCGTATTAATTTGTGCCAAAGAAATGAAGGAATTACAGGTAGGAAGAAAGTCATGGGAGGGAGGGGCAGAGCTGAGGGGGAGAGATTTGGAGTTATCAGCACTTGAATGAGTGTGACTCGACTGAACCAACATGTTTGATGGTCGGAGCATCTGCCCAGAGACGGATTTGACTCTCCAATGAACATCCCTTCTGTTTGCCGGAAAAACCCCACTCAGAACCTGAATATGATCCACAGCCAACACTCAGACACCATTATGTTCCTTCTTAAAGCCCACTCCGGAAGAAAATAAGAATCCCAAAAGGGGCCCATGAATACCAACACCCGAACACTGAACAAAGGAAGATCCTGCCCCAGGGAAAATAAAAAGTATAAAAACTGGACCCTGGGACTGGAACTTTGGGGCGAATAAAGGGGAGACACGGTGCAGACCGGTCCCATGTTTTTGCCCCCAATTCGACTGAATTTGTTCTTTATTGTGGCTTTGGTTTTTATTTGTTTTCTTGCTCGTTGTAACGCAAAAATAAATTTTATTTTTTGTTATTACGATTTGGCTCACCATATTTATAACACAGCCAAGCAGTTTATCTTTAGAAACAGAAAGTACAGCTCGAGGCAGACTGGCTGGACAAGCTATTTCTTCTTTCCTAAGGAGAAAAAACAAAACTTTTAAACTTTTTTTAAAAATCATTATAATTTTGTATTCAATTTATATTTCTTTATGATTTTTTGTGTGTGTCTGTATTTCAAGGTTTATAGTATTTTTTTTCCCCCCCAGTTTTGTGAGACACTGGCCATTACCTGGACCTGCAAGATCCTATGGTGCTGCTTTGGGACCTTAGGGAATAAGTGAGTATAGCCTGGCAAGTGACAGTGCTGTGGAGGGTTTGGAATTGTTCTTTGGAACAGAGGGGCCCCATTCCTGTGCCAGAAGTGTTGAGCTGCCACAGCAGGAGTAACCAAAGCTCTTGTTAATAGATCCACTGGAGACCATTAGAGGTGAAATGACACTTCATGAGTGGTGTTTGTAAATAAAAATATGTGGCGTCTATTTTAGAACCATTTAGAAACAGTGGGAAGCAGACATGAAGCTCTCACCACCTGTGGGGCCAGTAATTAGACTTGATTGTTGCAATTTTGATGGCCGATGGTCTGAGTGATGGCCACAATAGTGATCCATCAGGGGTGGGGGAAAGCCCAAGAAACACCAGGATCAGTGGGTTAATACACCCTGCCGCTCACTTGAGCTGGGTGAATTCACTTGAGCTGGGTGAATGTCCCGTGTGAATGTCACCCATCCTTGGGGCAGGGGGAGGACACTGGCATGAAAACAAGCACCGTGGTCTGTCTGGCCTTCCCCCTCATCAAACCCCAGAGCCTCTGATGCTGCCTGTACATCCCCTCTGTCTCCTGCAGATCAGGTTTCACCACCACACCCTCAAAGAAGTCTTCTCCTTACCCTGAACCGGCGCCAGCAAAGCCCTGGGTGCCTCCACAAATGGAGGGTTGTTGACCCAATGACCACTAACGCTTCAGTCTCTCACACAGGTGCACTTCGTCACGCAGTGGAGATTTAGGCCACTGCACTCTACTGTGCACCAGACATTGTTGGAAGGATTTCTGTCAGTAGATGTTTCTGACCCCCCCCCAAAATTCGCCTTTGTCAGAAGGTACTGGGAAAAGCAGCATAAAGCCTTCCAGCGCTGCAAGTGTGAATAGGTTCAAACCCGGCATATCTTTTCGGGACGTTGTTATCTGAGGTCCGACTGCACTCATGACTGGCCTAGATGGTTTTGAGGGTCCCTCCCAACCTTGACGCTCCTGTTAACGAGAGTTTGGCGGCGCTGCTGTACCTCTTAGAGCAACTCCTGGCCGTCCCTGCGCCCACCCTGCCCTGCACACGAGGAGAGGCGCAGCCAGGCCAGACCGCCGACGGGGCGGGCGCTGCCGGGGGGTCGGCCCGGGGTGGAGCGGGGCGGGGGGCGGTGCTGGAGCTTTTCCTCCCTCGGCCCGCACAGCGGGAACATCGAGAACGGCGGGACGGGCACGAGCGGCAGGTGCAGGAGGAATGGGGGCGATGGACGAGAAGGTGGGTGCTGCCGGGGCGGCGGGGGAGCGCCGGGGCGGGCTCCGCTCAGCTCGGGGAGCCCCCGGACCGCGGCTGGGGGCGCAGGCAGGGCTGGTCCCGGTCCCAGCGCCGCTCCCTCGGGGTCAGACGGGGTTGGGGTTGCGCGGGACCCCCGTTAATACAGGGGGCTGTGCGACGAGAGCCGAGTCCTGCCTCTCCGCACAGCCCGGACACCCCTCGGGCCGGTTCCCTGTGCTGGGACCCATCGCGGGAGCCACGGGGCCGGGCCACGAGGCTCTGAGGAGGGAATGGGGCTGGTCTTTTACCCCGCTTTGGGCACGTGTTTCCCCAGTGAGCGTCCCCACCCTCGTCCGAAGTGTAAGTCTTCATGAAAGATGAAGAGGTCCCCACCCTCGGAGGTGAAGAGGTGCTACCACCTGCTAGCATTCACTGTTACCTGGTGATCTTACACCTCATCCTTTCCCGTTAAGGTGTCTGATAAGAGCCGTTAGATAGTTCCTGATGCTGATAAGGAAGCTCGTCATGGATCTTTCAATCGGCATAAATCACTTGTTACTGGGTTTATTTGGTTTGCTAGGAGTCCAGCATCCATGGTACTCCCAATTCTGTCCCCAGGATAGCGCTCACTCTCCTCCTGATGGTTTTGGAGGAGTCAGGGTCCGGCCATGCAGCCCTGCCCACCACCGTGCGAGGGACAGTTTGTGGAGATAAGATTTCACCGATCTTATCAGGGGCCTGGGAGGCAGTGGAATCCATTGTGAAGTTTAAATTCGAGTTTTTTCTGGCAGTATGTATTACCCATTTACAGTTGTGGATACATTATATCTCCACTAAAACTTCCCTTTCATGTTCTGTGTCAATATTGGAAGCTGACTAAAGAAATTTCCCCCTTTTTGGCTGAAAGTTGTGCTTCACATATTACGGTTATATTTCCTTCTGCCAAATTCATGTTATTGGGCTGAGCTCCTAAATTTGTGCAATTATGGCTTATTCATTAGCAGCGGTCATTGAAATGCATTCAGCCTTAAGCATTCAGGCTTAAGCATGGTTACAGCCATTACCAGTGACCATTACAGAGGGAAAAAGTGAAAGTTTCCATCAGTGGGTCTGGTTTGGTGATTTATGTGCTCAGTCTGTTCATTCTGGTGCTGATTCCTTCTGTGAGGAGGATAAGCGGTCCTTCAATGGATAACTTGTTTTTCAGTGGAGACGTGCTGGCATCATTTCCAGTATCATTTTCTGAAAAAGTAAAATAAGTCTCGGCGGAGTTTGCCCGGACAGGTTATCATCCCATTAAAATCCGGGAAAAGCCACTGTGCGCTCATTCTGTGTTTTGTGCCACTGCTCTTCGTAGTTTTCCCAAGTAAGTGTGCCCCGAGGTTTAGTGAGTCACGGGCAGTTTTAATTTGCATTACATTTACTGATTGTGAGGCTGTCAGGTGTTCCCCTTGAATGAAGGTGCAGCACCTCGTTCATAAAATGAGCATCTCATTCACTGAAGGATTTGCATAAAATGCAGCCCCAGCGATTATTTAGTTGGTGTAAACCCTGAGTATCCCCCCTCCTTCCCCCATCAGTCGTGTATAGCTTCGGGCACTTTTCCAATGGCCCGTTTAGCCCATTCTGTGCCAGTTTGACTGGGACAATATGGGGTGTGGAAAACTCGTTAAATTCTGCCTTTATGGCCCAATTGTACCCACTTACATGGAAAATGTGAGCTGGTTTTGCTGCTCAGACTAGAGAAAAAAGTCCCTTTTCCCATTCAGAACATTTCTGTCCTGTCTCTTGAAATGCAGTCGAGTAGTGAAGGTACCTGTTTGAAGCAAGTTACATTTAGGTGCCATGCTCAGTAAAACCCTGTCCTTCTGTAACAGGATCGTGCGGGTGTACTGCTCCTGTTAGAAATTATACAGCTTTTACATTTTTTTACTAACTTTAGTCAGGGGTTTCTTTCATCTTTGCCCCTGAGGAGGAGAATGGCAATTTTTAGAATTCTTGAAAATAATGCTTGATTATAGCATTCTTTCTATCTCTGTTTTCTCAGTGGACGACCTGTAAATCCTAGTTCTTGGGAATGGTCAATTAGTCTCACATTACACGTAGAATTCTTGGTATCACCATATTAATGAGATGTGGGATGGAGTGAATTTCGTGATGATACCAAAAGTGCATGCAATTAGTGTTGCACAGGTGGGGATTTCCCTGTTTTAAAATTTTAGTAGCACTCCTGGCCAATTGTTCATTAAAGGCTGGGCCTTTTCTAATTTCATCTCGTTTTGTAACAAGGCCAGGGATTTGGCCAATCTCCAGGAGATGCAGTTAATTTTCTAATCTGCACAACATCAGGAGCACTTGGAGCCTGCATAAGTATTAGCTAAACTTTTTCCTCCAACTTTTGTTTGCCTTTCTGTCCTCCTGTAACTGTCTCTTCAGCTGTTCTGTTTTCAAGGACAGTAATAACTCAGATGCTTTCCTGCTTTCCAGTTCAGTTGTCAGTTCTTGTTTCTCTTTAATATTATATTTTCTGTACTGGCAGGTGACCTTCCCCTATCCCAGGATGCTCCAAGCCCCATCCAACCTGGTCTTGAGCACTTGCAGGGACGGGGCAGCCACAGCTTCTCTGGGCAATCTCTGCCAGTGCCTCACCACCTTCACAGGGATGACTTTCTTCCCAATATTCAATGTAACCCACTGTCTTTCAGTTTAAAGCTGTCATGGTGCAATGGGTCACCTTGGCTCTGAGCTCCAGCTCCCTCCTGCAGCACCAGGCAGCTGCAGTCTGTGTTTTGGCTTTCCAAGCCCTTGCAGGGCTGTAGGAAACTGTTGTTGACTTTGGGCTCTGACAGAGTTGCTGGGCTTTGTGTCATGTGGAGCAGGCTTGGACAGTCCTTGGCATGGGAGTGTTGGGAGGCTCCTCAGGTTCCCTGAGAGCAGAGGGCTTCATTTGCCCCTGCACATGCTGGCCGGCAGTGGATCTTGCAGTTCCCTCATAAGGTTGGGATGCTCCCAGCTGGGAGGCTGAAAGCTCTTTGCTCACACAATCACCACCATCATCTCCTCCTTCAGACATGGACCGACGGGATCAACGAGGCCGGTAAGATGGCCCTGCAGGCCTGGGAGAAGGAGACTGGCATCGAGCTGGTGCAGATCAACGGGCAGAGGCACTACGGAGGGCCCCCCCCAGGTATGGCAGGAGAGCGGCTGGGTCGTGGGGCCCCGGCGGCGCGGTGGCACTCACCGCTGGCCCCACGTCACCGTGTCCCCGTGTCCCCACAGGCTGGGAGGGCGGCCCACCGCCGGCCGGCACCGAGGTGTACATTGCCCGGCTGCCGCAGGACATCTACGAGAACACCCTGATCCCGCTGTTCCAGAGCGTGGGGACGCTCTACGAGTTCCGCCTCATGATGACCTTCAGCGGCCTCAACCGCGGCTTCGCCTACGCCAGGTACGCCTCGCTGCAGCAGGCCCAGAGAGCCATCGCCACCTTCCACCGCTTCCCGCTGCGCCAGGGCTGCGCCATCGTGGTGTGCTGGAGCACGCAGAAGCACGAGCTCGTCCTGAGCGGCCTGCCCGCCTCGGTGACACGGCAGGAGCTGGAGGCCGGGCTGCAGATGGTCACTGAGGGCATCCGCAGCGTCACCCTGCACGTCAGCCCCTGCCAGAGACAGGCCAAGCTCGCTGTGCTCAAGTACAGGTCACACAGGGCTGCTGCCCTGGCCAAGAAGGTCCTGATGGAAGGTGAGTGGGGCTGAGGGATGCTGCTTGGGCTGCTCTTGCTGGGGTCTAGCACCTACAGGTTTGGCTGCAAGGTGACTTCAGCCTTGAGATACCCCTTGCTCTCCTTGTGAGATGCCAGCTGCCCTTGGTGCAGTTGATTTCCAGCAGTCCTACAGGGGTTGGGATGAAGGGGCTGGTGGAAGTCTCCAGGAAGCTGCCTGCTCAGAGCAGGAGCATTACCAGTACCAGTTCAGGGCATCCAGAACATTAACCAGGTAATTAAACCTTTCCAGTGGAGCTGCTCAACCCCTCAGTGTCCCTTAAACACTCCTGATAGAGCTGCTCAGTCCTCTGAGCCCCATCCCAAGATTGCAGTGCCCTGATGGGACACTCTTCCCAGTCATCCTGCCGGGGCCTCGAAAGTCCTGGTTTGTACCTATTTCTGCCACAGCTGAGGAGCATTTGGCTTTGGTATCTGTTCACCTTGGCCCTAAATCCAAGCTGCCCCTAAAATCCTGGAGATCACTGTAACGGATGGAGTGAGATGGGACGGGATGGGATATGATGCTGGAGGGTGGGCGAGCATCTCCTGTCTCCTAGGGAACCTGAGGCTCGGGAAAGAAGGGATAAGGGTGGACTGGCTGGACCCCCAGCTGAAGAAGAAGCTGCAGCTCTGTGAGGAGGAGCCATCATCCAGCTGGGTACAGGGAGGCAAGAGCCTGGCAGTGCCCATGCCGGTGGCTGGGCCTCTGTCGCTGCAGAATGTGCTGAAGTGCCTGAACATGGTGTGCTGGAAGCATCGCCTGAGGACACCCCTGTTCATCACCAAGTGTGTCCAGGTGAACCCCAACGGGTGGCAGAAGTTCTGGTACCAGGTGGTGATCCCGGGGTACCATGTGCCCATCAGTGGCTTCACGTGGGTCTCGCCGGACAGGCAGGGCCAGAGCAAGCAGGAGAAGGCCAAGGTGGTGGCGGCCCTGCACTTTCTCCAGGTGTTAGGTGAGTCCTTGCACAGCCAACTCTCAATTGCCTTTCCCGAAGTCTTGAAGAGTTCCCTGGGAGTATGGAGCTGTTGCACTTCTGGAGCAGGGTGGGATGGGGCAGGGAGGGATCCAGGCTGGCTGAAACACTGTCACCTCTGAGGTGGGGGTCACCTGCGGGTGGGATTTCTGTTTGGAAGCACAGGAATCACGAGGAGGGGGTTTGGGGGTGAGGGCAGAGCCTGATGCTTCCCTCTCCATTGCAGGGTGCCAGCTGACGTAGGCAGCCGCTCTGCTGGAGCCACGATTGAGCCCGAGCCCTGCCGGGGTCCCGGTGCAGTTCCAGTTTTCCTTCAGTTTGTTGGCATTGGTTCTGAGAGCTGACTCTGGAGGATAAGGGCTGCTGTCCTCGTCCGTGGCAGCCGCCCTGTCCCTGGGCAGCCCTCGAGTTGGTTCTAGTTTTGAGTTGTTGGTTTTCCTGCCAAGTTTGGCTTCTGTTAAGCTGATTTGTATTGTGTTAGAGGGCAGATCCTGGAGAAGCAGCAGCTCTCGGAGGGGTTACCAGCACTGGATGCCAGTGTGATGGAGGGAATTCCTCCACTGGCATGCCTGGTTCCTGAGGAACAGCCTCAGGGGAGAACAAGGCCACACATAAGGAGTGTCCCAGTGGTCACAGTGCTGTGGGCTGGTGGAGCTGCTGTCTGTGGAGAGGAATGCCTGTTAACCTGTTTGTACACTGAGGAAGCAGCTGTGGGGTTCCCAGTTGTCCATAAATGATTCCTCGTGAGTGGGAAATCTTGGGACATGTGCAGTTGAGAGTGTCCCAGGGGTTGCAGTTCTGTGGGCTGGTGGAGCTGCTGTCTGTGGAGAGGAATGCCTGTTAGGCTGTTTGTACACTGAGGAAGCAGCTGTGGGGTTCCTGCTGTCCATAAATGATTTGTCATGAGTGGGAAATCTTGGGACAGGTGCAGTTGAGAGTGTCCCAGGAGTCAAGCTCTGAGGGCTGGTGGAGTTGCTCTGTAAGGTGTCCAGTGAGGAAACAGCTGTGGGGTTCCCAGCTGTCAATAAATGATTCCTCGTGAGTGAAAAGTCTGGTTTCATGTTGTTCTTTTGGGATCAAAGAGTTCTGAAAGCACCAGCTGTGTCATGTCATCTTTTCCTCCTGCATCCTCAGCTCCCTGCCTGTCCAGGGCATCTCAGTGCTCTCCCCACACACCAGGAAATGCAGGAGCAGGGACAGGGTGGGATTTGGAGCCTTCAGAGCCTGATGGGACCATTGTGTGGGAAGCAGCATTCCCTGGCACCCCGATCTTTGTTGTCTTCTACTCACTGGGCTCTTTCTGACCAGCTTTTGATACCCCTCATGCTCCTCCAAGCGCCTCCTGATGTCCTTCCCGGTGTCTTTTGGTGGACCTCGGGGGCATCTTGGTAGCACCTTGTTGGAGGTTAAGGTTTTTCCTTTTGTTTTTCTCTTAGAGAATTTTCCCCCATTTCTGTTGCTAAGGAACAATAACCATTCCAAGGGAGGCTCCTGTCTTCCTTAGCAGACACCTGTCTTTCAAACCAAGACATCCCTTTACGCTCTCCAGGGTCTCCAGGTGTCTGTTTTGTAGATGGCCCAGCTCCAGAAATGCCTCTGGCCATGTCTTGTCCCACCCCAGCAGGTACAGCACAAACCCCTGGGCCAGCAGCACCTGGGGGCTGCAGTGGGTGGTCCAAGGTCCCAGCAGTGCTGGGAATTGGCCTGGGGATGTGAGCCACAGCCAGGAGCAGAAATCCTGGCAGAACTGTACCAGATTCTCCCCATTTCCCAGCGGGTGCAGGGTGTCCTCCAGGGTTCTTGGCTGACCATACCTGATGCTGTTCCAGGCCCTGCAGCCGCTGCCCACTCTGCTCATCCCCAGGGAAGGGCCCATCCCAGGAGGGATCCCTGTCCCTCTCCCCCTCCCCACTCATGGCACACTGTCATGCACATCTGCACCTGCAAAGTCCCTTGGGCAGCATGCAAGTCCCATCCCTCTTCCTTTTAGAGATTCCCCAGGATCCTCCAAGAGCCTTTTGGTGGACTCTAAGTTCTTTCTTGCATCCCCTGGAAGTCTGTCTGCCCTCCTCGGGCACACCAGGAGTCATGAGGATGAGCCAAACCATCAGCATGAGGCGTTGGGAAGTGAAAGGCACTGGGTTTATTTCTAACAGAGCTAAAGTTTTAATTAATTAACAAACAGTAATTGACGTGCTGGGATAGCAGGGCAGGACAGTGATGAGCTTGTGTGCCCTGGCCTGGGACCCTATGTCACCCCCTGAGCCCTCCTGAGAACTGCCCCAATACACCAGCAAACCCCCGCATTACCCCCTCCCCTCCCAGCGCTGCATCCCCCACCAGAGACCCCCCAGCCCTGTCCCCCCAGGGACACCCAGCCATGTTCCCCCATATCAGAGCCCTCATTCAACCAGAGACGTTCACTCACGACTCCTTCCCCCATAACCGCTCCACCAGGGGCCCTCAGTGGTAACCCCTGACCCGAGCCCCCAGCCATGTCCCCCCATCTCAGAGCCACTCCCCATCCCTCACGGACCCCATTCAGGGACCCCTCCCAGTCCCTCTCATATTCCCCCACCCGTAAAGGTCTCCCCCTCTGCCCCCACTCCAGCCCCCTCCGATGTCAGGGCCACCCCCTCTGGCGGGACCCTCAGCCTCACCATTCCCAGCCTGTCCCCCCATCCCGGGGCCACCCCCGGCTCCTCCCACGGGGTCTCCGACCCCCCATAACCACCGCTGCCCCCTACGAGACCCCCACCCGCTACAACGCGCGCTGCCCCTTTAAGGCCGCGCCTACAGCCCAGCTTGAGTGGCAGCCCTAGGAGCCAATCAGGACGCCAGCGTCCCGCGCGCCGGCAATTGCACCTTCCGTGAGGCCACGCCCCTTGGGCGGGCACTCCAGGGGCTGCGGCTCTGATTGGCCGCGCTCCGCGAGACGGACTCGCAGAGCCCCGCCCCCACGCCGGGCGGGGCGGCAGCGCTGAGGGGGCGGCGCTCCCGGCCCCGCGCGGCCGCTCAGTCGCTGTCGCTGTCGCCGCTGTCACCGTCCTCCCCCGCCGCCGCCTCCGGCTCGGCCTCGTCCCGCAGGTCGGCGAAGAAATCCTCCCCGCTGCCCAGCGCCTTGCTGCTGAGGGCGCGCAGCGGCCCGCCCTTCTTCTTCTTCCGGCGGTAATCATCGACCACCATGGACCCGAGCGCTGACACGTCCCAGAACTTCACCTTCTGGTCGTGGCCGCTGCTGGCCAGGAGCTTCCCGTCCTCGGCCACGGCCAGCTGCTCGATGGGCTCGCCCAGGTGCTGCCCCACGCAGCCCAGCACGCGGTTCGGCAGCACGTTCACCGCCCTGGGTACGGCACGGGGGCACTGAGGGCCCTGCAGCGCCTGGGGACCGTCTGCCCTCCTGTCCTGTGTCCTGAGCAAGGCTGATCCCATCCCACACCCTCCTCATTCCACCCCTTCCCCATCCCACACCTGCCCATCCCATGCCATCCTATCCCATCCCCTCCCCACTCCCTCCCTATCCCATCTCACACCCTACAACCCCTCCAGATCCCACACCCTTCCATCCCTCTCCATTCCCCCTCACCCCATCCCACAGCTCCCCATCCCTTCCCACTGCAGCCCCCTGACCTGATGACTCCGTCCAGGGACCCCACGCATACGATGCTGTCCGTGACGGGCACCATGCAGTCAATGGTCTCTGCCCTGAGCGCAAAGCGGTCGCTGGCAGCCCCAAAGCCGTCCCAGTTGAAGAGGTAAATGGTGCCTTCGCTGGAGCCACACGCCACCTTCCTCCCCCTCTAGACACAAGGGAGGGCAGTGAGGCAGAGGCAGAACAAAAAACTCGGAGTGAGAACAGGGGGCAATGGGCTCCTGCTCCAAGTTGGGGAGCAGTGCCAACCTTCATCAGCACCACAGACGTCAGGTCCCCGTTCTGTGGCTCCGACAGCAGCTCAAAGCGCCGTCTCTTCACGTTGAAGACGCCCAGGGTGCCATCACCACTGTGGTAGGTGGGAGACGTTGTGAGCATGGGACAGGGCACTCCAGCCGTGAATGGACACGGGGAGCCCGACCCCAAGACCATGAAACCCCTACACTACCTGGCTGTCAGTAGGATCTTCCCGTTGCCATCCACAGTCATGGCACTGATGTATTCCTCCTGCTGCCGTGCCTCCAGGATGGCACTGCCCCTGCGCAGGTCCCACACCTTCACTGCCCCGCCATCGTCACCCGTGGCAAAGATGTGGTTGTCGATGGGCAGCACGCAGTTGAGGGCCGACCTGCAGAGACCCCGGCCCGATGGCCCCATGGTCACGGCTCTCCTGCCCGGCCCAGGGCTGTGTGGCCCTGCCGTGGGAGGGAAGGCGACAATGCCCCAGCCGTTCTGCCCAGAATGAGCCGCCTGTATGCACTTACTCGTGGGCCTTGGGGAAGCGCGTTTCCAGCCGTCCCTCCTCCGCTGTCAGAATGTGGATGGACTTATCCTTGGATACAGTGAAAAGCTCTGGAGAGCCGCGTTAGTGCCCCCCGCCCGCCGTTCCCCGGTACCACCCCACGTCCCCCGCACTCACTCTGCCCGTCCTGGGAGAACGCCACGTCCCGGCACGACTTGAGGTGATGTCCCGAGGACCAGAGCTGCCTGTTCTCCCCCTCGGTGCAGGAGTACGAGTACCTGCCAGCACCGGGAGTGCTCGACGGGACCCGCGGGCGGCCGGGAAGCCCCGCGCCCGGTGCCCAGCGGGTCCCAGAGCCGGGACCCCCTCCCCAGCCCCGGCCCCACTCACAGGTACACGTCGCCGTCCACGTCCCCCGCGGCCAGCAGCGGCCGCGCCGGGTGCAGCGCGATGGCGTTGGCCGTGGCCTCCAGACAAATGTCCTCGGGGGTGTCCCGCACTCGCGGCTGCCGCGCCGCCGGCTCCGGGGAGTCCGGGGAGTCCTGGGGCTCCTGGGGAGAGCGGGGCCGTGGGACCAGGCCGGGGGCTCCGGGGTCCCGCAGCCCCACGCGTGCTCACCTCCTCCATGGCGGCCGCCATGTTGCCCTGCTGATTTGCATGGCCACGCCTTCGTTTGCACAAACCCCTCCCCTTTGTTTACATGGGCCCTTCCGGCTCAGGGCGGCGGCGCCTCGGCGCTCCGGGCTGTGCTGCCCGGGGCCCCATGTCACCAGGTCGCTCCCCACCCGCCTCATGGTTTCCTCTTCTTTACTTCTTCACCACTGGGAGCTCCACAGGCTCCTTAATTCGCACCACGGGCTCACAACTTCACACCCCATCGCCTCCTCTCTCTGCTCGTAGGGGTGGGGGCAGCCAGGGACCAGGTGGCACCTCAGCTCCTTGCAGGGTCTGGGGCCTGCAGGGCCGCCCGAGAGACCCCAGCCCAGCCAGGGACCACCAGCAGTGCCCTTGCCCCCGGGGCCATCCCAGCTCCCGGCTAGCCCTGCCCTGAGGGAACAAGCTTTGCCTGGTGCTGGCCCCATCACACACACCCCCAGCAGCCCCTGCCAGCGCTCAGAGCAGCTTGCACATCCTCTGCTTCAGGTCATTACACCTGCTGTACCCGAGCTCAGGCTCCCATTTCTTCCCCCTGCCCTGAGGCACAGAATGTTCAGCTGGGATTATTGCCCCCAAATAGAATTGTTAATTTTATGCAGGGATGCTGCCCCCAGCCCAAAAGGCTCCCACCATACACACACTGAGCCACCATCTGCCCTGTCAGCCACAAGTGTGCCTGGAAAATAGAAGAGTCCTAGCATCTCTTCTGCTTCAAAGAAGGCCAGAAGATATGTGCTCAGGCCCCTCCTCTCTGCACAAACAGATGTCCACACACAAATTTAATGTGATTTTATTAAGGCTACAACATTTACACAGCACAGTTTCTACAGCAAAGAACAGAGGGAGGGAAGAGCCCCCAGCCCTGAGCAGAGAGTGGACGGTGTGTGAGGGAAGGAGAGCACACCAGCAGGCTCGAGGAAGGCAGCTCCCAGCAGGCCAGGCTTCCAGGAGAGGGAGGAAGAAACAGGGGAGGCATCAGTACTTGGGACGTTTCACCTCAACCCTGGAAGAGAGAGAGGGACAGGAGAGTGGTGAGGATGTGGGGCAGGCAGCTCCACCACCCTCCCATCCAGAGCTCAGCACTGACATCCAACTTCCACAGCACAGAAGGTGGGGGAGCCCCAACACAGCCCCTGCAGCTGAGCCACAAGCAGAGTCTACTGTACTTACCCATCAGCCTCCAACTTCTTCCTCTTCTCGATGATCTGCAGAGAAAGCACAAAGTCCTGTTAGCCTCAGGGAATCTGGCTGCTCACAACTAGCAGGGGGGCAGGAGGGTGCCAGATATCCCTGGGGAGAGCTGCAGCTTGGCCAGAGTGAGCTGAGGTGAGCTACAGCTGGAGAAGCTTGGCCTGTTTGCCCTTTGCTCCTTTCTGGCCACCACAGACCATTTGTTCTCACCTTCTCCAGCCCATCCCATACTGCTCGCCCTGCCAGGACAACCCCCAGCTCTGCTAGCTGACAAATGGAGCACTAAACATGTCCTGTCCCCTCCCAGGCCCTTTGGATGGCTCCAAACTAATGGTTTTGGACACATTCATCTGCTGCACAGCCCAGAGCAAACAGCCCCTGACTGGGGCTGCTCCCAGGAAAACAGTTCCCAATGGAGCTCCAGACTCCTGCAATACTGAAGCCCCCAGGATTTGGCTGATGCTCTTGCAAGGAGCAAATCCAGCAGGTAGAGCCAGCTCTGGTGTTCACACACACTCGCCGTGGCTGGGAAGAGCCGTGGCTGGGACAGCAAGGACAGGAGTGGGTGGAGGTGTCCTGGGGCAGGCTGGCAGCTCCAGGCTCAGCAGCCCCAGCCCAGCTCGGGCACTCACAGCACTGATCTTCTTCCACTGCCGGTCCAGCTCCGCCTTGTCGTTGGTCTCCTTGAAGCGGCGCGTCTTGCGTCCCTCTGACATCTTGATGCCGTACTGGAAGGCCGCCCTGGAGAAGGAGCAGAACATGGCTCAGCACTCACAGGGATCCACAGCCTGCCAGAGGAAGGGACACGTCTCCCCAGCCATGAGCACGGGCTCCAGAGTTGGCCTGAGCCCCCAAAAGCAGCGCCTGGGCTGGAGTCCTCTAGAGTGACACTAAGGGCAAAAACAAACCACCAGGCCAGGACTCACAGCTCCTCCTCAGGTTCTCACAGGGGAGCCCCCAGCTTGCTTTAAGCTGCCCCAGCACCCAAGCTTGGCCAGCATGGCCATCCCACCCAGAACCCTTGGCCCTTCCTGAGGGCTGCACTCACTTGGGCAGAGCCTCTTTGTTGTTCATGTACTCGCTGTACTCCTCCTGTGTGTCAAAGTCCCAGCGGCCCAGAGGCCCCTTCTTGTTACCCTGCAGGGAGAGAACGACTCAGAGCAGCTCCTGAGTTGCTGTTGGGAGAGTTTCTCACACAGCCCTGCACACCCGGCCACAAGGCTCCATCTCCCACCAGACCCAGATCAATGAATGGCCTTGGCTCTCATTGAGACAATGCCCCAGCATTGTCCTCTCCAGGAAGCTCCACACTGGAGATTTCATGGAAAAGGGAGTGGGAACAGTTGCACGCCTACCAACACCTCTGGGTGAAGTGCCAGCGACACCTGTTTGCTCCCCGACACAACAGGGGGCTGATCAGCAAACCCCAAAGCTCACTCAGCACCCAGCTCCTGTGCTGCTTCTTTCCCATGGGCTCCTCTCACCTGGCACTGGTGCCTGCTTTGCTGGCTGCTCCTAAAGGCTGGTGCCAACATACCTGATCCATTTTGCTGTAGTCCACCTCCTCATCACTGTCCACAGCCATATCATCCATTCTGGGGAGAAAAAAGCAAGGAAAGGATTCAGAGTGGGTCCATGAGACGGATCAGGACCTTGGAGCTAGCAGGAGTCAGACCAAACACACTCAGTTCCTGGACCAGAGGGAAGTGGCCCCACAGGTGACCTGCACCACAGGGTATCCAAGGTTGGAAATGCTTCCAGGATGACTCTACAGGTTGAAAGATGTTTCTCTTCCACTGAGGGAAGCCAGAGCTTCACAACCACATGGATTAACATGGAACGCAGCAGATTCCCAGCCATCTCAGCCTCCCCCTGGCTCTGAGGGGCAGCAGGCTCCAGGCAGCCACTTACAGCAGAGAGCAGCTAAGAAGAGCCTGAACTAAGGGCTTAGGATGGTTTTACTAGTCAGCTGTTCCCACAAACAAGGCCAGGCCTGCTCTGCCAACAGCAGTGAGGCTGATGTTCAAGTTCTTGCTGCCCTCAGCACACCCTGCTCCCACCCCACAGCTTCCCACTGCTCCTTACGTGGCAGGGTAGCACTCGGCATAGCTGTTGGACATGCCAAAGAAATCTCCCAGCTGCTTCTTGTCTTCTGGCTTCTTCAAAGTGGCAGCAGTTAAGGAAAGCACCACATGAGCTGAGCCTTACAGCTGCAGGCTGGGCACAGCCAGCTGGAAACCCCCCTCCTGCCCCAACACAACCGAACTGGGGGGTGAAGCTTTTGTTTGGTGTGGGAGAAGCAAGGCTTGGACAGCGTTTCCCTGCTACCAGGTGAGGCAGGACAGGCCCCCAGATGTGCTTGTGCTTGTGAGGGCAGACTAGCCCCACAGCCAGCCAGGCTGGCACTGACAGTGAAGGATATGCCTCTGTTCCCTCCCAGCCAGCAGCTCCAGCAAACTTCTCATTGATGGACTTGATGAGCTCCTTGGCTGAGCCAGGTCCTGGGGTAGGGAAAGCAGCAGGTTAAACTTGGGGGAAAGAACAGCTCACTGCAGAACACTGGGGTAAGGCAGAGTCCTTTTGGGACACAGGAACAGGCAGGATAAGCTCCATGGGAGGTATGAAAGGAGGAGGAAACCAGCTTGGCACTGATGGGGTCAGCTGATCCCAGGAGACCTGGAATCTTACAACAGCTTGTGTTGGAAGGGATCTTGAAGCCTGCCTTGTTCCAACCCCCTGCCACAGGCAGGGACACCTTCCACTATCCTGGGTTCCTCCAAGCCCTGTCCAACCTGGCCTTGAACCTTTCCAGGGATGGGGCAGCCACAGCTTCTCTGGGCAACCTCTGCCAGGGTCTCCCCACCCTCATAGGGAAGAATTTCTTCCTAATATCAAATCTACATCCCCCTCTTTTAGCTTAAAACCACTCCCCTTGTCCTGGCCCTCTCAGGTACCCACACCACTCGACTCACCTTTGTCGATGTCTGTGGGCTGCAAAAAGAGGGAGAGACAGTGTCAATCACACAGAGCTGAACCACAAACCCAGCAGGCTGGTGCTGGTGCTGCCTCACTTGCTGAGGGACAGGACAACCACCCAGCCACCCAGCGAGCTCTGGGGACAGGCAGAGCTCAGCAAGAGCTGACACTGGCACGTGTAGGGGCACAACCAGAGACACCCAAAGCCCCCCAACCCCACAAAGGGCAGAGCTCACGTGAGACAGTCCTTCAGGAGCAAAAAACTCACCTCATCATCAGAACTCACCTCATCATCAGCCTTGGGCTTCTCAAAGTAGCTGTGCCTTTTCTTCTCCTCCTCCCGCTCCCGGTCCCGCTCTCTGTCCCTCTCGCGCTCCCGGTCCCGGTCCCGTTCTCGGTCCCGGTCTCGCTCCCGGTCCCGCTCTCGCTCCCGGTACCTCTCCCGTTCCTTGTCCCGTGGCATCTTGGCAGTGGAGGGCACATAATCCCCAATGTCTTCAAAGATGCTTAAGTGGAAAAGAGTCTGGAGTTAGGTATGCTGCAGGAAGAGAGGCCACAACCACCTCCTTGTGACCTGGACCAGCACTGAGAGCTATGGACACCAGATATGGAAGTGGTTTCCACATCTCTCAGAGGTATCACTGCACTTCTGCTCCCTTCTGCTGCAGGACCTGAGTCTTGTGGTCCAGGGCAGCAGTGAGCCCTCACCTGCCTCAACCCTGACATCCAAACCAGATCTTGCATCCAGCCTTGTCCTACAAACCACAGGTCCAGCAGCCCCAAACTCAGCCCTCTCTAAATGTGGTGGGCCAAAAAGCCATTCCCTAAGGGACAGAGCTGTGACCCCATAGCCTGAGGGCAGGGAGGCACTTACTTCATATCAGCTTCAGGAGGCTTCTTCTCATCCAGCTTCCCTGCAAGGACATGACAGCAGTGAGAGGCACATACACTCTGCTCCTGTGCTGCTCCCCTGTCCCTGTCTGGGTTCCAAGCTGCACGAGCAGCAAGCCTGGAGGATGTCACATCATACTCAGCCCCCCCAGGAAGCCACTGTGTCCCTGCCCAAGAGGGGGCATTTCCCCAGGGAACTGGGCTTTCAGCAGGAAGAGCAGAGCACCACAAGGTACCCTCACAGCTCTAATTTCCCAGTAGCCTGTCCCATGTGCTCCTGCCTTCACAACACAGCACTCAAGAAATCACAGTTCTCCAAGCCCACTGTCTCATGGCACAGGGGAATACCACAAACCAACACACATCTCATTCCCTTGGGATATGCTCCAAGCACTAAAATCCTATCACTTGGTTCCTTTCACTTCCTACCTTTGTCTTTCTTCTTGAGCTTCTTGTTGCGGGTGCCTTGCCTGAGATAGGAGAGGATCTGTGTGAGCTTGCTGATGACGATGTCGTTGGTGGTGAGCGTGGTCTGTGCCTGAAAGGGAAATCCACGAGGAAGCATCCCGCTCCCTTGACAGGGAACCCCTCCCAGAAAAACCTGCTCTGGCCAACTCAGAGCAGCGAGGTGAAGCGGGCTGGAGACCAGCTGGTACCTCCATGGTGGGGCAGTCAGCCTTGCTGCGGATCAGCGTGGTGGGGATATCGGTGTCGGCATATTCATCATCCAGATCGACCACGTAGGCCATCCTGCCTGGCAGGAACAGCTCGTTCCGCTCGTACGTCTTGTTCTTGAACAGGATGCGGTAAATGTTGCGGCCTGGACAGAAGGAAGAGTGTGGGAAAGCAGAGGACAAGGCCAAAGTGAAGCATGTTTAGTTCATCAACAACACGAGAATTCCCTCCTAAAGACACATTTCCTCCAGTCCTCAAATTCAGGACTCTCCCTCTCCAATGGTTTTCATTCCTCCATTTGCCCTCCAGGATTTCTCCTACATTCACAGCACAGACAAGGTGGGGAACAGCCACATCCACACAGCCTTACCCAGCCGGGTCTTAAATTCAATTTTGTTCTCAGGATCTTCATCTTTCCTAAACAGAAACAGAAACCAGAAGTATTAGAGCCAAGTGAATGGCTCCTCTGCATCCTCCTGTCTGGCAAGCAGTTGTGCTCAGGAATGCAAAATACTCAGTCACTCACTTGGTTTCTTTCTGAGGCTTCTCCATCATTTCCTCCTCTTCCTTCTCCTTGCTGGCAATCTCAGCCCGTACCTGGATGCAGAGTAAACCCACACATTAAAGCCCAAGCCGTGCCATTGCTGCCCATCTGTGAGCCCCATCAGATCCCAAGCCCTGCAGCAGCCCTTCCCAGGAAGGAAAATGCACACTGCCAAGGCCAAGCAGTGACACCCACCCTGTGTGTCCGTGGGAGAGCACAGGGCAAGAGCAGCATGGTGATACCTGCACTCACCTTCTGCAACAGAGCAAAGTCCAGACCCTTCACCAAGTGAGTGTGCTCCATGTCACCACCCAAGAACTTGGACTCCTGGATCAGCTGTCTCCTCTTCTCCGCAGCAGATTTATCCCTGTGCAATGAGAGCAGAGCCAGATAAGGGCCAGCCCCCCTGGATCAGCCTGCTGAGCCAAGGCCCCAGCACAGCCCACGTACGCCTCAGCTGTGGGCCCCACAGCCCTGTAGTTGGCAGTGGTGCTGATCAGCTCTGTCTCCTCGTAGTCCTTGTTCACTCCATCTCTCCTCTCCTTGGCTCGGTCCCGGTACTTCTCGGCCAGTTCCCTCTCGCGCTCGATCTCCTGCTGCCGCAGCTTCGCGTAGTAACTGGGGTGGAAACCAGCACAGGGTTAAGAGTGGCCTGTTCATGGGTTTGGGGTCGGGTAACAGCCCCTGAGGCTGCACACACACCCATCCTGCTCCCAGTCCCTTCCCCAAAAACACACTAGACCATCACGGGACACAACAGGCCTGGAGGAAACAGCTGTACTGAGGCCAGCTAAGGAGGAGCTCCGTCCTCCCTTCCAAAGGGAAGGGGTCCAGTGTAGTCCTGCTGTGCAGACGTGCCCCAAAGCTCACAGTGATCAGTGCAATGTCCCAGCACTGCCCTGCCCTGCCCTCCCACACACCCACAGGGCCTCTCCTGCTTCTTCTGGAGGTGAAGCTTCAGCCCCATCCTAGTGCTGCCCTCCCACAGCTGTTCCCACAAGCAGTGGCCATTCCTCAGCCTGAGCTCTTCTCCAAAGCTCTTAAATAATCCGCTCAAAGCCCTCTTTGGGAGGCCAAGAGATCAGAACTGCTTCCATGGGCAGGACATGATGTATAATGACAAGTCCTGCTGCATCTCTTTTCCCACTTACCTTTTCTTCTTCCTCCTGCGAGCAGCTGGGTCTTCATCCTCATTGTACTCCCGGGGCATCCTGTAAAAGGATGAAAAAACACATGTACAGTCAGCAGAGCCACATGGGTGACAGGTGGACAGAACACAGCAGAACACTGAGCTGCTCAGAGATGGAACAGAACAGTCTCTCACACTTAATTTCCCCCTAATTCCACACCGTCAGCAGGGAGAGGAAGGGAAAAGACTGACTTTCACTGAACCAAATCTGCCTCCTGCACGAAGTGTCTTAACAGCCATGAAGCCTCGCTCTTTTATTTACAGCAGCCCTGACCCACCTGCTTCTCCCCTTCCCACACTCACTAGTAAAAGCCCCCATAGATATTCCCCTGCAGAACACAGGAGAAAGGGTCAGCCGGGCACAGAGCGCCCAGAGGGAGACATGGATTGTCCCATGAACCCGTGAAACAGAGCCCTACTCACTCATGGTGGCGAGATTTGGAGGGTGGCGCAGATGTTGGCGCAGCCCGCGGGGTCATAAGAAGCTTCCTGAAGTCTTCATTGGTCAGCTTGGACCTATGAGGGAGGGAAGGAACAGAAATCATCATTCCCGAAGAGCTCTGGAGGAGGAGCAGGTCCTGTGTGACCAAGATGGGCACCATGGAGAGGGCCCAAAGGCTGGAGTGCATTCTCAGTGGGAATCAGCCTGGGGCCCCACAGTGCTGGCCCAGCCCCACCCCAGGGCCCCAGTGCTGTACTCACTGGTGGAAGGAGTGCGAATCGTCCACATCGTGCCCGTCGGGGGCCAGGGGATTGGAGAACGGCTCATCTAGGGGACAGCAGAGAGAGCTCAGATGCTGCCGGCACAGCTTCACACCCTCCCAGGAATCACGAAGGGAACAGTGTCCGCCTGCAGCTCCCAGGTGGATCGCAGCCCGCTGCCACCCGGGCCGGCCTCGCACAGGACACGGGGGTCCCGGTGACACTGCGAGACCCACCGCCTCCCAAGGCCCGCGGCTCTGTACCCTTCAGGGGTGTCCCAGGGCCTCCCCGAGGGCGGCCCGTCCCCACACCCCGGGACTGCCCCTGCATCCTCTCAGCGGCTCGAAACACCCCACGGCCGCACTCCCGGGGCGCACCCGGTGTCAGTCCCCGCGCCGAGGCTCAGCCCCACCGCGCCCCGCGTAGCTCCTCACCCCTGGGCTGCCGCGGGGTCCCAGCCCGCGAGGTCGGACCTTCCCCGGCTCCGCGGGATGTGGCCGCGCCCCGTCCCCCCGCAGCGCTGTCCCGAGCACCGGGCCAGGGGACCCCAGCGGTCCCCCCGCTCCCCAGCGCAGGTTGGGCCTACAACGCCGCCCCCCCCACCGGGCCGCTGCCACTCGCCCCAAGCGCTGCGACAGCCCCGTGCAGGCAAGTGCCGCGACATCGGGGGAGCCCGGGAACGCCCCGTGTCCCTTGTCCCGTGTCCCCTGTCCCCAAACTCACTGTCGCGGTCCGGCATCGCTGCGCTCCTGGGTGAGCTGCGAGGCCCTTCCGCTCAGCGCTGCCCTCCCAGCGCACCCCGCGGCCGGCGCTCCCATTGGCGGGTGTGATAACGACAAGCACTCCCATTGGCGGGTGAGATCACGGCAGACGCTCCCATTGGCAGGTGAGATCACGGCGAGCGCTCCCATTGGTGGCTGCGATCACGGCGGGCGCTCCCATTGGCGGAGGCGGCGCGGTCCCGCCCCTGCGCTGTTGTCCAGGCAGGGAAGATGGCGGCGGCCGCTGTGAAGAGCATCGGGGGCGGGCTGGGCAACGGGCTGAGGGAGCTCCGCATCCACCTGTGCCAGCGCTCCGCTGGCAGCCGCGGCGTCAGGTCAGCGCGGGGATGGGCCGGGACGGGGCCGGGGGTGCTCCTCCAGGGGAGCGAGACTCCCCCGGGCTCACCCTCCGGGACCCGCCGCTCCTCCTTCCCTCCGTAGGGAATTTATCGAGAAGCACTATGTGACTCTGAAGAAGGCAAATCCCAACTTCCCCATCCTGATCCGCGAGTGCTCCGGTATCCAGCCCAAGCTCTGGGCTCGGTACGGTAAGTAGGGGGTGCCCGCCGGGAAACACCATGGAATTATGGAATGATTTGGGCTGGAAGGGACTTCAGGGACCATCAGCGTTTCTGGGAAGGGTCAGAGGGAGGGCGTGGGTGGGGAAGGACAGACAAGGGCAGACGGGGATGGGGAGAATCACCGACTTCTGGGGTTAGAAGCGATGTCAAAGCTGATCCGCTGCCGCCTCCCGCCGTGGGCAGGGGCACCTTCCACGGGAGGCGACCGCTCCCAGCCCCGTCCGGCCTCCGGCCGGGCACTGCCAGGGCTGGGGCCGCTCCTCTGGAAAACCCGTGCCACGGCCTCGGCGCTGTCCAGGGAGGAATTTCAGCGGTGGGAGCAGCTGCCCCTGGGAGCGCTTCAGGGAAATGACCCGGGGGAAGCCACACAGGGCGCAGTGCTCTGCAGGGGCTGTCCAGCCTCTGGCTGGCATCTCTCACCCCATTCACTGCACAGAAATGGGGTTGTTTTTCCCTTTATTTTCATTACGTTCTCAGTGAAACAAAAAGAGGGAGCAGAAAAGCCCCTCTGGAAAGGAGTTGTTTTCCTCAAAGGTCAACTGGGCTGGAAAACTTTTAGTTTAGAAACTTTTGAAAAGATGGAATGACTCTTTAAGCAGAAGTTTCGCAGTGTGAGTACAAGGCCCAGGGGAGTCTCGAGTGTCTGGGTGGGACTGGCAGGGAAATGGAGCCCCGGGGCAGCCCAGGGTGGGCTGTGGGATCAGAGTTTTCAGGCTTTCCTGAGGGGAGCACCTTCCTGGGATGAGGCTGAAGGCCACAGGGTTGCTCTTGGATGTGTCTCTGCCAGTCAGAGCTAACAAAAGGAGACTGGGAAAAGTGTTAAGCAGCTTTGAGTTTTTTCCAAGGGAAAGGAGGAGAATAAGAAGGTGGAAACGGTAACTCAGGCATATGGAGGGACACTGGGACGTGGTGAGTGTGAAGGGCTGGTGATGGGAGCCTGGGCTGTACCATCAGTGCCTTGCACCAGGAAAGGACCCACACACCTTTCCCCTCTCACCCTGTGTGTTTTCCCACAGAGTTTGGGAAGGAGAAGAGTGTCCCACTGAACAACCTGAGTGTGGATGAAGTGGGCAAGGCCCTGGAGAGCGTTGTGAAAAGCCACGCATGACAACAGACAGGAAATAACAACGCGCTGGAGACTTGACTGATTATCTTTAATGTCAAAGATGTATCTTTAATTTATCAATTCATAAACACAGTGTGCTTACCTTGAGCTTGGTGGTGGCTGAGAGCACAAGGAATGGCTGATGCAGCCATTGACCCCTCCCTGGCACAGGAGAGTCTGCCCAGGCTGCAGCTCAGCCCTGCCCCTGCTCCAGGCTCTGGGGACACCGAGCTGGAGGTGACAAGGACCAGGCCCCTGTGCAGCCAGCACTGGGCACATCAGAGCCCTGAGCAGCCCTTGGGAAGCCAGGCACAGGGTGAACAGTCTATTCCTCCCCTGGCAGTTCAGGGGAGGGCAGGGAGGGGGCCAGGCCTAGGAGAAGACAGCCAGTGTGGCCTGGCAGGCACTGGGGGCTCCTGGGGGCTGCCTGACCATGTCCAGCAGTGCCTGTGCCCGCTCCTGCAGCTCGGGGGTGCTCAGGTGCTGCTCCAGGGCCTGGTGCCCACCTTGCCTGGTGAAATCAGCAGCAGCCTGTGTGAGAGGAGAGGGTGAGAGCTGGCTGGGTGCTACAGCTGATCATCTCTGCCCAAGCCACCACATCCCAGAGAAGGAGGCTGAAGGGATTCCCCAGAGCCCTCCCAGGCACTGAATTCCCATCCAGGTCAATCCCACCGTGCTGGTGGTTGGTTGGGAAGGACTTTAAAGCCTGTCTCATTCCCCCCCCTGCCATGGGCAGGGACACCTTCCACCAGAGCAGCTCCAAGCCCCGTCCTGCCTGGCCTTGAACACCCAGGGCTGGGGCAGCCACAGCTCCTCTGGGCACCCTGTGCCAGGGCCTCAGCGCCCTCACAGAGGAGAATTCATTCCTGTGATCTGCAGCAAGTGGAGCAACCTCAACAGGACCAAAAGAAAACCTGGGGTAGAAACAACGTGCCCAAACAGCAGTCCTTGCCAGTAAGAAAGGAACTCTCTGCAGACAGAGGAAGGGCTTCCAGCTCTGCATCACCGTGTCCCTTTGTGCAGGGGCCTGGGTGCTGAGGGGTGGAGGGCAGTGTGGCAGTCACAGAGGGCACTGTTATTCAAATTACAATAATCATCCCCCCTCCCCAATAACAACAACCCCCCACAATAATCATTCCCCATCCCCTTTACAATCCCGAGCTCTCCTGGCTCTCACCTCCCGGCAGTGCAGGAAGAGGAGGTGCAGCAGCTCCAGGCACTGCCCCACGGCCTCGGGGTCGGGCAGTGTGAGGAGGGGCAGCAGCTGGGCCAGGAGGGGCTGCTGGAGCAGCTGCTGGCACTGCAGTGCTCCCTTCTCTGCCACATTGCACAGCACGGTCAGGACCTGTGGGAGGGACAGGGGGTGAGCAGTGAATGCTCCATGGGCACATTCCTGACAGGCTTGGGAGGGCTCCCAACCACTCCCCATCTCATGGAATTGTGGAATGGTTTGGGTTGGAAGGGACTTTAGAGCTCACCCAGTCCAACCCCTGCCATGGCCAGGGACACCTTCCACTATCCCAGGGGGCTCCAAGCCCTGTTCCTCCTCTGGGCAGCCTGTGCCAGGGCCCCGCCACTCTAACAGGGAAGAATCTTCCCAACATCCCATCTACCCCTGCCCTCTGTCAATGTGAAACCATTCCCTGTTGTCTTGTCACTCCTGCCCTTGCCCGAAGTCCCTCTCCACCTGTTTTTCTTGTCCTGCCAGGTGAAGTGCCCACCAAACCACTGGATTTGGGATGCCTCCTCCACACCTACCCCAAGGCACTTCATCCCCATGCCAGGCAGACCCAGCCTTGCCACACACCCCTGGCAGCGTCCCCAGTCTCCTAAAGCTTTGGGGTCTTTCACAGGGAAGTGGCAGGAGCCTTCCCAGGGCTGCTCCGGGGGCTGGCCCCCAGTTAACATCTCCCTTGGGACCCCTCTTATGCTGGGACAAGGCTCTGCCAAGGGAAACACAGCTGGGGTGGCTTCAGGAGACATGGCTGGTGACTGCCACCACACGAGACCTTCTGCCAAGCTGTCACTGCTGCCACATCCACCCTCCAACTCCAGCACTGTCAGTGTGGGATTCATGTTCCTGAAACTCCGGCACCTCCCCACCATCCCCAACACATGGGGCAAGGTTTACCAGCACAGTGGCAATCTGGGAACACGTCAGGAGCTGCAGCAGGGCCGGGAGCAGGTCCAGGGAGAGCAGAGCAGAGCAGAAGAAAGGATCATCCGCTGGGGTGGGCCAAGAAGGAACATGTGAATAACAGCAGGGGGGCTCCCAGCAGTGTCCAGCCGTGCCCCCAGCCCCACGGGACACTCACCAGTGAGGTTGTTGAGCAGCCACAGGCACTCCTGCACCAGGAAGGGGTGGTGCTGCAGGAAGCACTGCAGGATGAGGAAGAGGGCGATGAGCAGGCGTCCGTCCTGGCCCTGGCAGCCTGTCTGTGCCAGCAGGTTACTGAGACACCGCAGCACGGGGCACACCAGCTGTGACAGAGGGACACACCAACCCCTGCGGCTGAGCAGTGTCCCCACAGCAATCCTGAGAGCAGTCAGCACCCTGCCCACCTCTCACCAGCTCCAGGCCCTCAGGAGCGCCCTGGGGGATTTGGGAAGCCAGGTCAAGGAGGAGTGAGGTGAGGGCAGGCACGGCCCCCAGCGCCAGCAGCACCGCGTTGTCTTCATGCCTGCAAAGGGAGGGACACTGGGGTGGCCCTGGAGCTTGGAGAGGGGAAACTGCCACATCCCCTCACCAAACAACAGGACCTGGAAATTCAGAGTGCCCTCCTGACCACCACAGGGCTTATTTCATGTTGGACCAGTGGCTGCTTTCACACTGGAATAGAAGATTTGTTTTCTGAGCTTATGAGAAGATTTAAAAGCCCACGAAAAACAGATTCACTGGAATTATCTGTGTGGGTCTGGAAACGACAGCCCTGACCCTGACACATTCCTTGGCTCCAGTGGCAGGGTGGCACCCAGATGGGTGGCCCTGAGCCAACCCCGCAAGTGTGAGGGAGCTTGTCTTGGGAAGTGTGGGGGACAATCCGGGGACATTTCAGAGAACTAGAAACAGCCTCCTCAGGTTTATCACCCATTACCACCCTGTAAAAGAGCTCAGTGATCCTGCAAACAGCACAAGTGTTCAGATAGGAGAGCTGGGATACCCAGGATAGCTGGGGAATTGCTTTCCCCAGGGAGAAGGGGAGGCAATCCAGACCCCCTCACAGGACCATGACCCTTCCTGCTTCTGTTTGGTTGCCCCCAGGGAACTCAAAGAGGAGAAAAATGCATTTACCTACAAATGATGTAGTGGAGACACCATGCAAACTCCACGGCCGCTCCCATCCCAGCCTTGAGGCCGGAGCACACCAGTGGGAGCATGTGCCGGGGGAGCAGCGAGTCCAGGACCAGCCTGGGGACAGAGAGCACAGTTAGTGCTGCAGCACAGGCAGGACACCAACAACGAGACACAAAGCCTGCCCACGGAGCAGGGAGCTGCTATACCCCATCCTGGGGGCCACAGGGCCCAAACACACACCTGGAAGGGACTCTGAACCAAGGGCTGTGACCTTGGGCTCTCCCTGTCCAGGGCAGGGCCTGGGGACACTCAGGACGCTTTGTCTGGGGTCACATTGTTGGCACTGGGGGCTGTCAAGTTGATCTTTCCTTTTGCAAGAGGAACACAGCCAGAATTCCCTGCGAGCCTTCCCTGCTCCATGCTGGCCTTTACTGAAATACCAGAGCTGTCTGGTCAGACGAGGCCGAGGGAAAGGAGCCAAGCCCCGCTCCCTGATCTGCAGCAAAACTTCCCCAGTTGTGGCAGGATTCTGCCCTGAGCTATTAATGTCACTGGATGGGGAAGCACACAAATACCACTGGAGGCCCCGGGGCCCATCCTGGGCAGGGTTCAGAGGCTCAGACTCACGGGATGATCTCTGTGGGCGCTTCCTTGGCTTGCAGGAGCTGTGAGAGGACATAGCCCACACCTTCCAGCACCGCCTCATGTGGGGACTGCAATCAGAGAGAGCAGAGCTGATCCCTCCACACACAGCCAGGGCTGCAGGGTGCCAGCCAAACCCAGCTGTGCCTGGAGGACAGGGGGGACACAGGAGCCTGTGCACACACCAGAGCTGAGCTGTCCCCCTCCCCACATTCACTGGGCTTAGCCCAAACACAGTAAAAGTCCTGGCATGAGCATTTGGACCTGCAAACCACAGCTCTGCTGGACCCAGGCCAGGCAGAGGGGACAGGGCTCCCTGTGCTACAGACTGTACTAAGCAGCCACTGGATGGAGGAAATTGAGCTGGAGAAGAGCACAAGGTGGTAAGCTGAGCCCTGAAAATGAGCACAGGGGAGCCCACAAGTGACCCTCACACTCGTGGGAACAGCTCCCTGCACAGCTTCTGCACAGCTGGAAGGAGGGCTGGTGACTCAGGGATGTCAGCCAGGAAAGTTTCTCTAGGGCACAGCAGAGATGTGGCTGAGCTGTTTCACCCACCTGGATGCAGGATGCCAGCACTGGAATAATGCCCTGAGGCAGCAGCTGCTTCCTCACAGCCTCACTTTCTACCACGAGGTTCCCCAGTGTGTACAAACACAGCTCCTGCAACAACACAGCAGAGCAGGAGGTGACCCTGTGGGCAGCCAGCAAAGCCTCAGGTCCCACACACTGCCCTGAGCAAGGCAGGAGCTGGCCTTGGAGGGGAAACACAGTGGACCTGCTGGACCCCCCAGCCACCCCATTCCCAGCTCAATCAGCTTCAGTTCATTCTTTTTCCATCTGGCTGAAGCTGGGATCTGACCACTCCCACTTTGGAGGTTTTTCAGGCTTCTAATTTTCAGGATGAATTTTCCCTGAGCCCCCTCTGGTTCTCCTGGAGCCTCCCTGTGTGCTGCATTTGAATGGGATCAGCACCTGGGGTCACTGCCCACCTTGCTCCTTAGCTCCCAGCCTGTCTGCTTCTCAATGGAGCAGCTGGAAAACACGTGGCCATCCCAGAGCTGCTCCAAATGTTTGCTCCTTTCCCAGATCATATTGCACAGCATGGAGCCACAGGCACTCTACTATCTAGTCTTACCCTTTCCTTTTTTTCCTTATGTATTTTCTTAAGTGATATCTTTGTACTTTTATATCGTTTCATTTCTATAGGTAACAACCAAAATATCTCCTTTCTATTGCTACATACCTGCTTTCCATTGCAACCAAACTGTTTTAAAATAAACCTACCATATATACACACATAAGCCTAGCATGTATATATACATATACACACACACATATATAGGTATGTGTATATATCACACACACATATATAGGTATGTGTATATATATGTGTATATATATATACACACACATATATAAAAAACATACATATATATACACACACACATACATATTCACATAAACATGGGTCATTCAGTGTGGTTCCACTCTAATCCAACCCAAGGGATCTGTGATTAACAAGAACTCCACTGTCAGGGGCAGGTGATAACACCCAGGCACTGGGAACAGTCCTGCTCCGAGGGCAAGGCTGTGATGCCGAAAGATTTTTGCTTCCAGAGGGCCCCTTCTCACCAGCCCTGCCACATCAATGTGACCAGAAGAGTCAATACCAACCACACCCGAGGATTCCCAGGTGGCAGAGCCCTGGCAAAGGTGCACGTGGATCTCACCGTGAGCTCCAGGCTGTGTCCCGACAGGTAGGTGAGCAGGTAGGAGGTGACAGGCAGACACGCCTCGGCCACTGCAGGGACACTGGAGTGGGACAGCTCGTGCAGACAGCGGGCAGCCTCCAGCTGCAGCTCGGCCAGGCTGCTGGTGAAGAGCCCGGTGAGCGTCCGGATGCTGCCGTCCAGCCTGGGGGAGCCAAAGGCTGCTGTCACCTCGCACCCAGGGCCACATGCCAGCTCACCCACCCAGCCACAGGGACACAGAGCCCCTGGGGACATGAAAGCAGCCACAGCAGGCCTGGGCTGACCTGACAAACTTCTGCTGAGTCTCCTCATTCTGCAGAGCCCAGCGGAGGCGGCCGAGCGATCGCTTCCTGTCCTCCGAGCCCCTCTGCACACCCCTGAGCAGCTCCAGAACCTGGCCAGGGAATGAAAAGCTGGGTGAGCTTCCAGCACTGCCAGCACTATGACTTCACCCCATTAACCCTCGAGGGAAAGGAATCCAGGGCATAAAGATGGGCACAACGAACCTGAACTGTGTCTGGCAGTGAATCCCATTCCCAAGCCCACCCCCGCCCAGCCTCCTCCATACGCTGAGTCTGGGGAGGACCCCAGGACCCCCATTGCCATGGAGAACGTCAGGTTCTTCACCTCATCCTCTGACAGTGGCTCTGGCACGATGTCGGCTCCATCCTGTGCCCCGTCCTCGGCCGCGCTGTCCTCCCGCAGGAGGCGCTTGCTGACCAGCTGCTCCTCCCGCCGCGCCTTCCGGAGCGCTGCCATCGGATGGGACACGGACAGGGACACGGACACGTCACCCCTGCCCGGGGCAGGACATCCCACCCCACCCACGAGCCTCATTCCTCCCTTAATCCAGGGAGGAAGTGCCGGTTCCTCCTTGGGCAAGCCTGGAAGGGATGGAGGAGCAGGGACTGCACTTGGAGTTGGGGCTGAGTTGTGGGTGGGGCACGCAAAGGGTGAAGCCGCTGCTGGGATAATGGACAGGAGGAACACAGGACAGAGGCCAGAGGAGCAGCAGGAGGGACCTGAGACTAGGTTGCACACAGGATCATCAAATCATTAAAGTTGGAAAAGACCTGCAAGATCATCAACTCCAGCCTTCAACTAAACACCACCACGGCCACTAAGCCATGTGCCCCATCTACTTGCTTTTGGAAAACACCTCCAGGAACACCTTCCACCACTGCCCTGAGCCGCCTGTTCCAATGCCTGACCACCCTTTTGATGAAGAAATTTTCCTTAATATCCACCCTGAGCCTGAGCCTCCCCTGGCCCAGCCTGAGGCCGTTCCCTCTCCTCCTGTCCCTGTTCCCTGGGAGCAGAGCCCGAGTCCCCGGCTGTCCCCTCCTGTCAGGGAGATGTGCAGAGCCACAAATTCCCCCCGAGCCTCCTTTTCTCCAGGCTAAGACGCAGGTGGGACCTTGCAGCACCCAAACAGTGGGGGGTTGTTGAAGGAACGGGGAATTCACGGCAGAACCCCCGTGGGTTAAACCGCGAACCGTAAAACGCTTCCCCGACCGGGCGGCGGCGCCGGTAACCCCGCGGGGCGCGACCGGGCGGGGCGGGGATGGGGATGGCGAGGGCTGGGCTGGGGGATCCCTCCCACCCAAGGGAGACCCCGCGAACCCCCCGGCTGTGCCCGGTGTGCCCGGCCGGACCTGCCTCTCGCTCCCGTCGCCGCACCCGCAGCTCCTCCGCGCTGCGCCCGCCGCGCCGGCCCCGCCGCCGGCCCCACATGGCGGAGCTGGGCCGGGAGGAGGAGGAGGAGGAAAAGGCCGGTCCTGGGCCGGTCCTGGGCCGGTCCTGGGGCGGGCCCGGGGCGGGGAAAATACGATCCCCGCCCCCCTTCGCAAGCGGAGCGCGCAGCCCGCTGCGGGCATGGGCGGCTGTGAGTCTGTAGGGGTGCGTGATGATTGTGCTGAGGCCAAAAAAAGCTCCCTAAGATTCACCAGAAATAGGAAACAAGGCGGCTCGGTGCCCCGGGACCTTCCACCGTGGTGGTGGGGACCGAGGGGCAGAGGAGTTGGTGCTCCCCCAGGGAGGTGTTTGGGGAATTGGCGGCTGGAGGGCAGAAATTAAAGGTACCAGCCCCGGGCAGAGCGGCCTGCCTCGTCTAAAGGGGCCGGAGAGAACTCAGAGGGCAGTGAGACTTCTCCATCATGCAGTCAGCAGCAGTTTCATTAAATTCCAGACTCATTGGGATGGGAAGAGACCTTAAAGCTCATCCCATTCCAACCCCTCCAACATGGGCAGAGACACCTTCCACTATCCCAGGGTGCTCCAAGCCCCATCCAACCTGGCCTTGGACACTTACAGGGATGGAGCAGCCACAGCTGCTCTGGGCACCCTGTGCCAGGGCCTCCCCAGCCTCACAGGGAGGAATTCCTTCCCAGTATCCCATCTAACCCTGCCCTCTGGCAGTGGGAAGCCATTCCCTGTGTCCTGTCACTCCAGGCCCTTGTCCAAAGTCCCTCTCCTGGACTCCCTTTAGGTACTGGAAGGGGCTCTGAGGTCTTCTCCAGGCCGAACAGCCCCATGTCCCAGCCTGTCTGCACAGCAGAGGGGTTCCAGCCCTCGGAGCATTTCTGTGGTCTCTTCCTGCTCCAGCAGCTCCATGTCCTTCTTGTGCTGAGGAATTTCACATAACCCAAGAATGTAGAAGAGGAATCATGGAATTGTTGAGCACCTCTGCACCGGAGTCCCAGAGAGCAAGGGACAAACATGTAGTGCCACATTAACAACAGCAAACTGGGAGTTGCATTGTCCAGCCATGCAGTTTCATTACCTTTCTGAAGCCCCTTCTGAATCCAAAATAGACAGAGAAATCTCTGGGAAAGAAAAAAAATATCTCTGAGAGATCACAGAATCACAGAACCATTTAGGTTGGAAAAGATCTCCAAGATCATCAAGTCCAACCTTTGATCACCACCTCATCAGCCAGGCCAGAGCACTCAGTGCCACATCCAGCTGTTTCTGGGACACTTCTGGCTCCTTCTGGTGCCCTGTGCAGCCTCGGGCTGCCTGGACAATGGATGAGAATTGTGCCATCCCCATCCTACATGGAACACAGGCACCTGGGCATGGTCTGGATGCCAGGCATGACGCCCCTGTGCCTTTCTGCATTGCCCTGCAATGAGCCTGGAGGCACAGCAAGACCAGAGCATCTGGAAGGGCTGATCCCAAAAGTGCATTTGGGGAATCTTCTCTGCACTCTGTTCCGTCACCCTTCCCAGGAAAGTGAGCAGTGCTGCCACTCCGGCCACAACCTTTCCCAGCCCGCAGCCACAGGGAAGCCAAGCAGAAGTGACTTGGGTGGCTCCTTGCTGTCCAGGAAGTCGCTGTGGGAGCGAGGGCTGTGCCCGGGAGCCGGGCACGAGGTGTCTGCCCAGCCCCGGGCGTGGGGACCCGGCCCGGGCAGCCCCAGCTGCGGGAGCGCCAGCACAGCTGGAACACAGCTGGAGCGCCGAGGGCTCCTCCGGCGGCAGGCTGGGCAGGACGGGGTGCCGGACGGAGCTGAGCACTTGGAGCTTTTGGCGCCTCAGCCCGGGATTTGGCAGCAGCTGGAGGAAGCAGAAATGGCCAAGGAAATGTGTCTGCGTGAGCTGGCTGGTGAGTCACTGGACAAACCCCGCGGCGAGGGGCGCTCGGTGCAGGTGCCGGGGCAGAGCTGCTCCTCGGGACGGGGGGTGCAGTCCCCCCATGGCAAGGACAGGTAGAGAGAGCTCCGTCCTCGGTGGGCTTTGGGATGTGGCCAAGGAAAGCAGTGGCTGATCAGGGCTGGTGCCAGCGACAGAACTGCTCAGAGTAGGAGGCTGGACTGGGGACCCCCAAAGATCCCCTTTCAGCTGAGTCAGCACATATTTAAGAGCCTTTAATCTTTTCTTGCTCCTTCTTTTGTGATCTGAGATCAGACTCTGTCAGCTGACCAGCTTCTGGTGCTGACAGGGATGTGTTCACACATTCAGGGGTCATTTTCTACCACCCCTTTGGGAATTAAATCGCCGAGGAAGGAGAAAACATGAAGCCCTCTGTTGCAATTTCCTTCCCCAGATTACAGAGGAACAAACAGAGCTGGTCAGACTGATCCCTCTGGCTTCACTGTCTGTAAGTCCACACGTGTAGTTTCTCCAGGCGTTTCCTGGTCGTTTAGGAGCGGGAGCCTGCAGCAAGGCAGCCCAGGCAGGACAGTGCAGAGCCTGGGGAAATCCCCTGCTGAGGGAAGGGTGGCACAGGTGCAGCTCCGGAGTGTTTGGCTGCTGGCCCGAACCTTGCCCGAGTCCCGGCTCAGTGGCTGGGCAGGGACAGGAGGGATGAAGGCAGTGCCCTGTCCCCGAGGGGTGGCTCAGGGACAGGCTGAACCTGCCCAAGGCATCCCTCCAGTCTGGGTCACAGTGCTGCCGTTCACCTTTTCTCCTCCAGTTTTCAGGCTGTTCTCCATGAGTGTGGCTGTGCTGTTGTTCCTGGGGCTGGGGCTGCAGGCAGCAGCAGAAGGCAAAAGAAACAGATGTTACTTCAACCGCACGGAGGAGTACTGTGTGTGCTACAACCTGTCCGAGGAAACTGCTGGCAGCATCATCCAGTGCCTCGCAGCAACCGTGGTGGAGTTCCAGGGTGGAGATGTGGAGAAATACATAGCCTTCCCCATCAGGGACCTGGACGACTCCGCCATTGAAACTCTGGGCTCCCTTGCCATCCAGAAAATAATTATTGGAAACGTCCTGGTGCCTGAGATACTCCTCGCCCGTGTGCTGAGGTTCTTTTCCTACACCCATGTGCAGGACCTGGCCTTTGAGAGCTGCATTTTCCAGGGCAGAGGTGACTGGAGCGACATGAATGACCAGGAGTTGCCCATACGCTCCCTGAGCTTCCACAACGTGACCTCTGCCCCACTGACAGGCCATGAACAGGCCTTCTGCAGCCTGAGCAGGTGGCTGGAGACCCTGGAGGAGCTGGCTGTCACCGGCTCCCACGTCACCAGCCTGCCTTGTGCCATCGGGAAGGTGTTCAGAGCTCTGCGCTCCCTGAACCTGGCACAGAACAGCCTCAGCGATGGCAGCCTCACCCCGGCCTTCTGCCAGGGTGCTTTCCCTCAGCTCCAGGAGCTCAGCCTGCACCACAACAACCTGAGCTCCTGCCACGCTGTGTGTGAGGGCCTGAAGCTGCTGCAGGAGCTCTGGCGCCTCGATCTCAGCCACAACGAGCTCATGGCAGACCCATCCTCCTCCTGCCAGTGGCCAGCATCCCTCCGGCATTTTAACCTGTCCAGCGCTGGCTTGGACGAAGTGCCAACACCGCTGCCTCCCAACCTCGAGGTGCTGGACATGAGCCACAACCATCTCCGTGCCGTAGACGTCTCCCTCAGCTCCCTGAAGAAGCTCTTCCTGAATCAAAACCTGCTGCAGGCCGTCCCCTCCCTCAGGAATTACCCCATGCTGGACACCCTTCACCTGGACAACAACTCCATTTGGGAGCTGCCGAGGGGTGAGGTGAAGCTCCTGGGGCGCCTGCAGGACGTGGCTGTGGCTGACAACCCCTTCAGCTGCTCGTGCTCGGGGGCTGGGGGGCTGCAGGCCCTGGCAGCCATGGGGCACCTGGGGCAGGGCTGGCCCGGGGGCTACAGGTGCCACTCCCCGGCGCAGTACCAGGGCTGGCTGGTGGCGCGGGTGCCGGTGTCGGTGCTGCGCTGTGACCCGGCCGCCGTGGTGGCCCCGCTCTGCATGGCCCTGGCCCTGCTCGGTGTGGCTGGGGCTGTGTTTGTGGTCAGGGCCAGGCCCTGCCGCAGAGCCTGAGGGGCACCGGGACCCTCCCCATGGTGCTGCCCCACAGGGGCTCCGGGGGAAGGCTCCCAGGTCACCGTCCTGGTGAGGGGTTCTGGGTGTCCCCAGTCTGGGCTCCCCAGTGGAGCAGGACTGTCCACAAGGTTATCCCACTCCAGCTGTGCCCAGCCAGGTTTTGGGGCTCCCCTCACTTCAAGGCCTGTGCCCAGCCAGGTTTTGGTCCCCTCACTTCAAGGCCTGTGCCCAGCCAGGTTTTGGGGCTCCCCTCACTTCAAGGCCTGTGCCCTGCTCTGACCCAGAGCTGCACCCTCCCACAGGGGATTTCCCTGTGGCCAACTCCAGCTCTCCAAGCCTCAACACATCCCCGCTGTCCCTGCCTTGTCATGTGCCCTGGACAAGAGGAGTTCAGCTCCATAATATTCCCATTGGTAGCACTCAGATGCCCCAAGCCTTGCTGGGGTTTGGTGGTCCCTGCCCAAAGCCCCCCACACCTTTCAGCCCCAGCAGTCCAGCCGTCCTTGGAGCCTCCCTGTGCTGATCCTCCCTCTCCTCAGCTGAGGCCAAGATGTCAGGTTTGGCAGGGTGCTGCTTGGCTGCTCCTCAGCCCAAGAGAAAAACCAAAAAACCACAGAAGAGGAAATTGGCTAAATTAAACACCCCTGTACACAAATGCTAATGAGCTGGAGCAGCTCCTTATACCTCGACCTGAGGCACTGGTGGATGAGCCCAAGTGGGACCTTGAGGAGGTTCAACCAGAAACTTTTTAAGTGATAAGAGGAAAATGGGTTTATTCTGGGTTATTCAGAGGATATCTCATAGTAAGGAGAAAATGGGTTATGGGATGCTGAGGGACAGCCCGGGAATGCAGGGCTGGGGAATATTCAGAGGAAGGAGGTGGGTGGGCAAAGGACAGGCATGGGAAAATGGGGATGGGGGAGAATCGTAGAATCACAGGGTAGTTTCAGTTGAAAGGAACCTTAAAGCTCATCTCATTGCACCCCCTGCCATGGCAGGGACACCTTCCACTATCCCAGATGACTCCAAGCCCCATCCAACCTGGTCTCGGGCACTTCCAGGGATGGGGCAGCCACAGCTGCTCTGGGCACCCTGTGCCAGGGCCTCCCCAGCCTCACAGGGAGGAATTTCTTCCCAGTATCCCATCTAACCCTGCCCTCTGGCAGTGGGAAGCCATTCCCTTGTCCCCTCACTCCGTCTCCTTGCACAAAGAAGGGGCTGGTGTCAGGCAGGCATTGCTCATCTGTCCCAGCCCTGCTCTTCTCCCCCAGGGCCTGTCCTGCCTGTACATTAAAGTCTGTGCCTGGGTGTTCCCGTGTCCCTCCCTGTCTCTGTTTGGGCAGAGGCACACATGACCTGCAGGCAAACACAGCCTGAGCTGCCTGGGGCTGGGGGAAAACAGTGTGGGAAGGACCAAGGCTGGAGCTGGAGAGCAACTGGGCAGGGCAGGGGCTCCAGCCGAGGATCCTGATGGACTCGGGGAGTGCTGCCTGTGCAGGGTGTGTCCCTGCCCGGGCTGGAGGGGCTGTGGGGCTGTGCCACCAGCCCTGGGCAGCCCGAGGGGAGGGTGGGGCCGTGCCCTGGGCTGTGGGAGGGTGGCTGGTGGTTAAGGGTGTTGGGCATCTGCTGGTGTTAACCAGGGTGTGCAACACCCTGCACCCTGGGAATGCTGGGCTGCCTGGACATGGAACAGGGAGTGGCAGCTGCTGGCTGATAGGTGAGGAAGGAGAAATGCCTGTCTCCTGAATCCTAGGCTTTGTTATCCCTGGGAGCACCCACACGGGGCGTGTGCCTGCTCAGGGCCCGGCCCTGCGCAGAGCATGGGGGGGATTGTGACCATTCCCACAGGGGCTCCCTGGGAAGGCTCACAGCACCCCCAGGTGCTGCTGAGGGACCCCTGGAGGGCCCAGTCTGGGCTCCCCTGTGGAGCAGGGCTTTCCCCCAGCATCATCCCACTGTGGCTTTGCCCAGCCATGTGCTGGGGAACACAAAGCCGTGTGCCCTGCTCTGTCCCAGGGCTCCACCCACCCAAGGGGTTTTCCTTCTGGCCACCTCCAACTCCCCAGGCCCCACCATGTCCCTGTTGTCCCTGGCATGTCACCTGCCCTGCTCCTGAGGGAGCCCCCAGTGCTGCCTGTTCCTTCTGTGTCCAGGTGGCATCAGCCTCACACCTGAGGCACAGGTAAGGGAGTTTTGGGTGGGCAGGGGCATTGGGCTCATTCTATCCAGGAAACAGACAGTCAGAGGGACACTGTGCATCTGCTCCTCCTGGTCCTGTCCAAAGCAAGGCAGAGGCTGTCCTGGGCCCTCTCTCCTGGCCCCCACCCTCTGCATTTCCACAGACAGTGGAGACCCTCAGCGCTAGAATTCCCTTCTGTGCTCTCTGGCCGTGTCTGATCTCCAGTGATTCTGTGGTTTGTGGTCTCTTCATGGCAGTCCCAGGTCCCTCATCTCCCAGCCATGGCTGACAGAGATGTCCCTCTTGGAGCTGGGAGCACCCCAGTGGTGTGAGTGGCTCCAGGCACCCACCTGCCCCCTCTGATCCCAGCTGATTTCTTGGCCAGCCCCTGACAGTGCCTCCAGGCTGGGTCTGTCCCTGCCCATATCCATCAATAATGCAGCAGAACTGGATCTCCCAGGTAACTCCATCCCTGCCCTCAAACAGCAGCTCAGGGCACTGCTGCCACACTGCCCATGGATGAGGTGAGTGTTGTGGTGGGGGTAGCCCAGGTTGACTTGGAGGGACCTGTCAGGGGCTGCCCAGTGCCCTGGGGTCTGATCCAGCTCCTGGTGGTGCTGAGTGTGTGGCTCCCTGCCCCTCTGTCCCGGCAGGCTGAGCAGGATGTCAGCGTGCGAGCAGCTCTGGGACTCCACCAGGCAGCAGGTAGAGCTCAGGACACAGCACAGCCTTCACCTGAACCCCACACCAGGGAACGAGGGGACAGGCTGGCAGCCACAGCTGTGGTGGCACTGGGACCAGTGGCCAAGCTGGCAGGGACAGGGTGTTCCTGAGTCAGAGCGGGAGGGCTCAGGAATGATGTGAAACCCTGGGATTTGGCTCCAGGCTGCAAGGGGGGCAGGACAGGGCTGGGACAGGTGGGGGTGACCCACCACCACCACCATCCCACACTCAGTTTTTTCAGAGCCAGGAGAAGGCAACAAGGACCCCCTACAGCTCCTCTTTGCTGGGAAGGAGCCCCAGGTGAGAGCTGCAGGGCAGGGACATCCAGGGTATGAGGGTCCCTGGGGAGCCAGGAGGGAGCAGGGGCTCTGTCCCACCACCTGCCAGACCCTGATGGGGGCTGAGGTCCTGGGCTGATCCTGCCCTACACCCCTAGAGACCCTCCTCCTTGTAGGAGGTTCCCAGAGAGCACAGGAAGGGAGAGGGTCTCTCCTCACCCCTGCCCATCCAGGCCCTCTGTGCCACCCCTGCCATCTCCATCCCAGCGTGCCCAGTCCCTCCTGTGCCCTGCCCTGGTCATGCTGGGATAGGGGAAAGCTGAACATTATCCCCCTCCCTCGCACCAGGAGAGCTCCCTGACTGTCGATGGGGTTTTCCACTTGGATGCAGGACAGGTACCAAGAGCCCCAAGTCCTTGTCTGTCACCTGTCCCCAGCCACATGAGCCAGGGCCATCTGCACCATGTTGGCTGTGCCATGGCTATGCCATGCTGTGCCATGGCTGTGCCATGCTGGCTGTGCCATGCTGCCCCTGCCCTGCTGGATTTGTCTCTCCTACCAGGAGAAGGTCCTGGAGTTGGCAAGACCCCAGCTGGCCCTGGTTCCCCTTGGCTACAGCGTGTCCCTGCTGCTGTGGGACCCCCATGGCCCTGGGACACAGCTGCCCTTCCAGAGTGTCATCTGGCAGGTGAGGGCACAGGGGACAGGTGGCCGGGAGAGGGGACAGCACAGCTGTGCAGTGCTGGGCTCCTGGGTCGCCCAACAGACCCTGATCCCGCCAGGGTGGGAAGGAGATCCAGCCAGGGGTCCCAGGAACCAACAGCTCCCAGCTTGTCCACAGGTGATTGACACCGTCTTCCAAGAACTGGAGGCCTTGGGGGATGACACACAGAGCCTGCAGGTGGTCAGTCTGGTCCAGGTAGGGCAGGAGCAGGGCAGGATGTCCTGGGATGAGGGTCCCATTCCCCCTCTGCCACTGCCCAGACCCTGCTGTGCCAAGAGCACATATTGCCCTGTCCTGGCATCCAGTCCCCTCATCCAGAGGGTGACCAGGGACTGGATCCCAGGTGTTCTCACCTCTTTCCAGGACTTCCCAGATGTGGGAAGCCTTAGCTGCCCACAGAGCACCTCCCGGGCTCCAGCACATGGTGGGATCAGGGGAGCTCTTTAACCCCTTCCTGCACCCATCACAGCTGGGCTTTCGGGGCCACTCTCTGCTCCCTGTGGCCTCAAGGTCCCTCCAGTGTGGCCTTGGCCAACACAGGAGTGATGCAAGCTCCTGCCACTGGGCTGGGTCCTGCCCTTTGGCTCTGGGATCTGATAATGTCCACACAGGGCTCGGGCGTTCCCAGGGCTCTGCCCTTTCCTGGTGCCAGGGCTGGAAAAGCTGGGAGTTACCCCAAAATCAGCTTTTCTCAACCCTCACCTGTGGATGGCCACAAGCAGTACGGGCCCCTGGTGAGTGTGGGATGCCAGCAGCCCCCTTTTCCTGGCCCCCCTGCCTAACACAGCCCCCTCATTCCAGGTCAGCACCCACGACAAAGCCTGGGATCTGCTCCGACCCGATGGCCGAGCCCTGCAAGTGTTGGATGTGGCACCCCTGGGCCTGTAGGTACCTGATGCCCCATGGCTGAGCACCCCAACATCAGGAGTGGGGCTGGGCAGGGGGTATGGTGCCCGGGCACAGCACGGCCAGAGGTGTTCCTCAGCAAGTCCAGGGGGTGGATGTGACTCTCCTCACTTGGTCTTGTCTCCCTCTGCTTCCAGGATGGTGGAGGAGGCAACAGAAATGGCTGTGCCCGATGCCCAGGCTGCCATCAGTGCCTATGCCAGGGGGCTGGGTGCCGTCCCAGAGTTGTTCCAGGGGTGTGATCAGCAGCCCCTCGCAGACGGGCGCTCAGCCGGGCAGGGGTGAGGGATTTGGCCCAGATCCCACAGGCTGGGAAGGATTGGGCCATGGAGTGCTGGGGCTGGCCCTGCTGCAGCCCCTCTCCCATACTGGCCTCTCCCCAGGGCCGGCAGCCTCTTCACTCTCACCGTGGAGCAGGAGCTGGAGGGTGGCAGGCGCCAGCGCTCGGCCCTCAGGATCCTGGTGTCCCCAGGGGCCACCGGGCCCTGCCCCAGGCTGTACGTACGGGGGCTGAGCTGTGTTCCCACTGCAGCACAGCCATGTGCCTGCTGTGGATCAGGGAATTCCATTCCTGGAGTGAAGCAGGAGGGACACCCCAGTGGGAGCCCGTGGCTGGGAGCCAAGGGGGTGTCACCACTCCTTGGGGACATGGGCCTGGGGACATCCTTGGGATTCTGTGGGTTGGGGCTCAGCCTGGCTGGCACTGTGAGAGCCAGCCCCATGTGCATCCCCCTGGGGTGTCTCTCCCCATGTGCAGGGAGTGCAGGGAACCTGGTGCTGTCTGCCTGCCCTGGATTGTGGAGCGGCTGCTGGAGGGGAACAGCCTGACCTTCCTGCTGCTCTGTGTGTCACTGCCAGGTAGCCCCTGGGACTGGGACACATTCTGGATGCCCCCTCCCTGAGCATTCCCCCCATCCTGCCCCACACTTGGCACTCAGTCCCTGGCTGCTGCCAGGGACACCTGCAGTCATTGGAAGCTGGACACCAGCTCCACTCATCTCCATCACACTGGGACCCCCTGTGCTGGTGGCCCCCATGGCCCCTGCCCAGGGCTTGCTGTTCTCCCAGACACCTCCAGAGAGGAGATCCTGGGAGCTCTGGGGCTGGCTGAGAGGGTGAAGGGGGTGGCCAAGACCATCTCTGCCACGCTCTGGGACCCTGAGGAGGAGATCGTGGCGCGCCGAAGGGAGATCCGAGGGCTGCGGATGGAGCTGCTGGCTGGATCCGCCCGCCCTGAGCAGAGGACAGCTGTGACCCAGCTGCAGAGGGCCCTGAGGGAGCTGCAGGTGGGGAATGCCCCTGGATCCATGGGGCTGGGATGGCACTCCTTCCCTGGGCTGGGTAAGGTGCAGGCTCTTGACCCCTCCTGGTGTCAAGACCCTTGTCCAGCTCTGAGGGCTGAAGCTGCCCCAGGAGTGAGATGTTTCCCTGGAGCCATGCCAGGCCTGAAGGTCTGAAACACCCCAACAAGGACCTCCAGTTCCCCCTTTTCCAGGTGCTGAAGAATCAAAGGTGGGAAAAAAAGCAGGCGGTGGCCAAGGTGCTTGGAACAAGTGAGATGCACCAGCCCAGTGCTGAGGTGGGCAGAAATCAGGCCAGGCCCCCTCATCCAGGGACAGTCTGGTGCAGGAAAAGCCCGGAATCCCAGCTGTAACATCTCCTTCTCTGACAGGACCAGGTTTCTGCAGAGAATGCAGTGCCAGGCCAGCAGCCTGGGACCCAGACACCCCTGACCAGAGTCAGCCTGGAGCCAGCAGAGACGGAGTGTGGGGCCAGGCACGCATCCCACAGCTGGGTGAAGGCTATGTGGGCACAGAGCATGGCTTTACACGGTGGGAAAGGCCTCACTCCCCATCTGAATGTCCTTCTTCAGCCCCCCATGTCACACTCATCCTCCACCCCTGTCCCCACACAGCAGGACGGGGTGACAGCAGAAGCCAGGGAGGGGACAGCCGAGCTCTGGCCAGCACAGGGCAGGGGCTGCTGGAGGAGCCATCCCAGGGCAAAGTGTCACAGCCACGGCCTGGATGTGACAGCGTGAGTGGGAGCCCGCAGGGTCTCTGCCCGGGGCCAGCTCTGTGCTGCCAGCACTGGCTCCTGGTGCCATCCCAGCCCTCTCTGGTCTCCTCCAGGCAGGGAGGCGGTGCCAGCCGTGCCCATCTCCGGAGGTCCAGCGCGCCCTGGCCAGGGCCCAGCGGCAGCGGCTGCGGGCCCAGCACTGCCGGCAGCTCCAGAGAGCGCTCGGGGCCGGGCCAGCCCAGGAGCACAGCGGGGAGGTGGGCACAGCACTGAGCTCCAGCCTCTCCTCCCCTGGCACTGCTCTCCCTAGCGCAGCCCAAGGGAGCAGGGACACCCTGGCGCTGTCCTGACCTTGTCCCTGTCCCCCACAGCGGGACACAGAGCGCTGGCAGCGGGAGGTGACGGCGCTGGGCCTGAGCCTGGAGGCAGCGCTGCGGGAGCGGGAGGCGGCCGAGTGGGACCTGGAGGCCCTGCTGCACAGTCACCACCAGGAGATGCAGGCCTGCAGACAGCACCTGCTGCAGGTGGGCCGGCAGGGCTGGGGACACCTCTTCCCGCTGTGCCGGGGCTGTGCCAGAGCGGCCCGGGCATCCCGCAGGTGCTCCGGGACCAGCAGCGCCTGGCGGAGGAGCAGCGGGAGGCCCTGGAGCGCCGGCACCGGGCGCTGCTGCAGGAGGCGCTCCGGGACGCTGTGGAACTCGCCGAGCACAACCAGCAGCTGCGGGACTCCCGACGGGCAGGCACGGCCAAAGCCACCGCACAGAGCCCCTGAGCCACCAGCCATGCCAGGAGACTGGTCAGCCCCAGGCACAGGAGTTACCCCAGGAACAGCCTCCTCCCTGCCTGCTGCTCCCGAGGGAAAACCCTGCTCTGTGCTGGGAACCCGCCTGTGGAGCACAGGCTCAGCCTGGCTGGGTGGCTGTGGCCACACAGAATAAAGTGGGTGCCCTTCATCCATGAGTGTTTCAGGCTCAGACACAGCCCTGGCCCCCAAATCTATCCCAAGGGGCATAGTCACCATCCCACAGGGCAGCAGACACAGGACAGACACACGGATGTTCTTGAAATGCAGTTTTAATACCCCGGGTGGCCTCTGCCTGCCAGAAACTTGGTACAAATTTGGGGGGTGAATGTAAGTTCCCATATATCCCAGTCCCTGTCTGCTCTCCAGAGACACTGTGCCCAGGAAGGGGAAACAGGGCCTGAGGACTGCAGGGCTCCAGGCAGGGGCTAGGCTAGAAAACCGTGCAGGTGGGAGAGGGCCAGGGAAGCAGCACCAGGAATGGGAGGGACAAGCAGCATCCATGGGAGCTGAAACAGCACCAGTGCCATGCTGGGCTGGCAGGAGGTACAGCAAGGCCAATTCCTGCCAGAGCATTCCCAGGCCACTGTGGTGTAGGGAAGCAGCTTGAGGACTCGGGACACAGAGTCCCAGAACCATTTAGGTGGGGAAAGACCTTGGAGATCATTTAGTCAGAACTGTAACCCAGCATCAGCCTGTCAACTTGACCACAGCATCAAGGTCCTTCAACACCTCCAGTGATGGTGACTGTCTCACCTTCCTGGGCAGCCCCCTTCCAATGTTTAATCACCCCTTTCATGAAGAAATTACTCCTAAGGCCCAACCTGAACCTCCCCTGGCACATCTTGAGACTATGAGACATGCACAAGAGGTTCAGCACCCCCCTAGGGCTGGGCATGCCTGATCCCATGGGAACCCCATGGCACAGAGCCTGGCTGGACTGGAGCAGGGCAGTTTCCCTGTGGCAGCAGGGACAGGGTGCTCTTCCCCTCAGCACTCCTCCTTGGGGGATCCTTGGAGCTGTGCAGGCACCCACCAGGAATGACTCCAGCCCTGAGGAAGGGCTGGGGCTGCCCAGACACGTGGCAGGAAGGCAGTGACTACGTGACTCCGTAGTACAGGTGCACAGCCAGGCCAATGCACGCCACGGCCACAAAGAAGAGGAGGGTGAGCTGCAGGTTGAAGAGGGCAACAGAGAGGAGAGCGTTGACCAGGATGGAGCAGGAGATGATGAAGAGCCTGGTGATGTTGCTGCTGTGCTTCATCACCACGGACATGATGAGGCCGTTCAGAGCCTGGCTGAGCACCACCAGCAGCACCCACGGGGAGAAGCCCTGCAGGAACCCACCCTCCGTGCCGCTCCACACGGAGCCCATCAGGTTGAGCAGGACCCCGAAGAAGTACAGGAAGGCGTTCTGGAGGCTGAGGGGCAGCGCCTGGCTCTTCAGGATGGCTTCGGTGTAGACGGCGGAGAGGCCGGAGATGAGGCAGTAGACGGAGAGCAGCAGCAGCCCCACGGGGGTGACGTGCAGGCGCATCCCGGCACCGTCCTCGGGCCCCCGCAGGCCCCCACAGCTGTAGGTGACGCCGGCGGCCAGCAGGAGCAGCAGCGCCAGCCAGCGGCGCGGGCCCAGGCGCCGGCGCAGCAGCAGGCTGTACAGCAGCGCCGTGCTGACCGTCTTGAGGTTGCTGAGCACCTGGAAGGTGCTGGGGTCCATGAAGAGCTGCATGTGCACCACCAGGTTGTTGTTGGCGGCGTAGAGCAGGGCCGAGAGCGCGAAGGGCGCGGCGTGGCGCCAGCACGGCGCCGAGCCCCGCGGCTCCCCCTGCCCGGCCAGCAGGAACAGCAGCGACAGCAGCAGCTTGGTCAGCTCCACCAGCACCACCACGGACGTGGAGCTGAAGGGGATGGCCCCGTCCACCTTGCAGAGGGTCAGCAGAGGGGCGTGGGAGCCGTAGATGAGCACGGACAGCAGCAGCAGCAGCGCCCACCGCCCCCTCTGGAGCAGCCTGTTGGCAGAGCCAGCAGCGTTCCCACACATCCCCATTTCCAGCAGAGAGCCAGCATGGGTGAGCTGCTGTCAGTGTAGAGAGGCCAGACAGACTCTCACCCTGCAACACTGAGGAGACCAAATACCAAGAATTTAATGAGCCTGATTCAAGCAGGATGTTCCCTGCAACATTTGTGATGCAGCAGGAGAGCAGGGTGCTGTCTCTCGTTAGGAGGAGAACTACAAGCCTTCCTGAGAAGCCAGGCAAAGCACATTGCCAGGGCACACCGTGGGCTGGGTGGCAGGGCACACGGGTCACAGGGCACACGGGTTATAGGGCACACGGGTGACTGGGCACAGCAGCCCCTCCGTCCACAGGGGCACCGGGAAAGGTGAGGGGAAAAGGCAGCTGGCAGCCCCTCGGTGCTCTCAAGCTGCTGTGGGTTAGTGCAGTGATCGCTGCTGCCATGATACCCAACAAACACCCATCACCAGCCCCCTGACGTGTCGCAGTGGTGTGGTGCAAAGCCCTTTTCCAGGGAAAAGAAGGGTGCAGCTGATGTGCCTCCCAGAGCCCTGGGGGTGCTCTGTGCCTGCTACCTAAGGAGCACCGTTCCTGCAGTCCCTGCCGCCTCCGGGCTCCTCCTCGCTAGTCCCGACCTTTTTTCAGTGAATTCACATAGTCCCGAATGGTCTTCTCAACGTTGGGCACGGCGTAGTTCTGGGCGGCGTAAATCCCCGTGCAGGTACCGGCCACGAAGCCCAGGACGGCAGAGAAGCGGAGCTTGGCCACCAGGTATCCCGCCAGGAAGCCTTTGAGAAAGGGCGATGCCAGCAGCGATCCGTCCTGAGGGAAGAGCACAGTGAGGCACGGCCGGGCGGGATCGGGGCGGAGGCCACACAGGACGTGCCCCAGGGGTGAGCTGTGGGTTATTTTTCCCCCCACCAGTCCCTCTCAGAGAGGGCGGCCGGCGGGCCCGCCCCGAGCCCGCACGTTACCTGCCCCACGCCGGCCTGCACCTCGTCCTCCACCTTGCGCTGCAGGCTCTCCAGCTGCCCCTTCAGGAAGGCGAGGTCCTTCAGCTTAGGCGGCGAGTCCTGCGGGAGACACGGAGGTGATTCCCGTCCCCCACCCCGCGGGAGGAATCGGCGCGGCCTCCCCACAGCCCCGGCGGCTCCTCGGCCCCGGCCCTCACTCACCTTATCGTCCGCCATCTTGGCGCCGCCGCCGCCGCCCGCTGATTGGCTGGCGGGGAGGCACGTGATACCTACCCCTTTAGTCCCGCCCCCAAGCCGTCGCTGATTGGTTGTCATGGAGGCAGCGACTCCGCCCGCGCGCCCCTTCCCGCCACGGAGGCGTTACCCGGCGCTGATTGGGTGGAGCGGAGTCACGTGACAGCCCCTTCTCCCTCACGCCGCCTGGCCGGCGCCATCTCGGGGGGGCGGTGTTTCCTCTTGTGGCACGGCCCGGGTTTAGCGCGGTACCGCCCCCGCGGGGCGCCGGCACCTCCGGGGCTGCCCCGGCCAGGCTGGCAGAGCCCATGGCCGCTCCTCAGCGCGGTCAGGGCTTCCACGACACAACCACCGTCCCGCCCCTGGGGGCAGGATGGATGGGAGTCCCAAGTTCTGCAGCTTCCCAGGGCTTTTCGTCCGTGAGGAGTCTGATCCAGTCCCAAGCTTGGCCAGGGATTTATGTCTAAAAAAAGTGCAATTGAGCCTTTATACGACTTTGACCTTCAGGATTAAGGATGGGAACCCAAAAAATATTTATATAAGTAAAATATTTAAATTAATGATTAATAAATTAATGCTATGCAAATTAATTGTATGGATTATGCTAGAATACCTTATTCAGAATTATTTACTGCACAGTGTAGGTAGGGCTACCTACTAGAGCAGTGCGATATTTTTGAAGCAATATTGATACTAAATGATACTAAAAGTAGTAAAGTAATTACTGAACAATGATGCTTTTCACGTCAGAGCCTGGGGCAAATCTCTCACTCAGCCTCGAGGAGTCACTCCGATGGGCACTCCTCAGCTCCAGGGAGGAATTTCCACATACATTCCCAGAAATAACAGAATAAGGAAAGAACAAAAATTGCTTTTGAGTTCTTTTCCAACCTAAACAATTCTGTGATCATCCAGTCCAACCCAACCACCAACGCAGCCCTGCCGAGCCAAAAAAACATTAAAAAGCTTCCAACTCTCAAGAGCCACACCCACGGGTTTTTTGAACATTTGCAGGGACAGTGACTCCGGCACTGCCCTGGGCAGTCTGTCACAGTGCTTGACCACCCTTTCAGTGAAGAAATTTTCCTGAATATCCAGTCCCTGGCACAACCTGGGGCTGTTCCACCTCTTGTGCGAACCCAAAGCCCCACAGAGCTGTGCTGGGGCCACGCTGACACAGGCACTGAAGTTGCCAGTGAAACCCCGACTGCAGCACATCCAGCTTGGAAAAGAGGCATTGCAGAACTGCAGGCAAGACGGAGAACTGTGGGAAATGTTGCTTTCAGGTGCTTGGCACGATTTAATTAAAACCTGTGGTGCTGGGGGTTATGTATGTGTTACTCTCGTGGGTGCTACAGCACGGAGGCAGCTCCGTGAAGCCTTCTGGGCTGTCGGGCTGCTGCTCTCCATGTTAATTTAGATCCATTCCCAGTGCACATTACACTGCTCCCACTGAGCACTGGGAAAGGGAAAGGAAAGGGACTTGGGAGGCAGTGGCAGGTGCAGCCCAAAGAAGCAGCATCAATATTGTTATTAATATTAATAGCCAGTTTAAGCCCAACCATTGCTGAAGGCTGAGTACTGAGCTGCTGTTTCAGGGCTTTGCAGGATTCCAAACTTTGTCCAGAGGCAGGTGTGGACTTAGTGAACCTGACATTTTCCTCAGCCACCTCAAACCAGCCACTTTTCAAGCAGGATTTTTTACTTCCTGAAAGGATAAAATAAAATAAAATAAAATAAAATAAAATAAAATAAAATAAAAATTGTGTGAGTGGCAAGGCAAGGGCCTTTCTTGGAACACAATCACAATACCTGAAAAGTGCCCCTTAGAGCAAGGCTGAGTTGGAAAATTTGGGTATTGGTCAAAAACATGTGAGGGCAGCAGAGCCCTGTGCTCAGTCACTGCTGTCACCTCCAGAGAGGTGAACCCATTGCCAGCCTCACCAGCTGCAGGACGACCTGGCAGAGTGCAGGTTTATATTGACACTGGGAAGGAATCGTTCCCTGTGAGGGTGCTGAGGCTCTGGCACAGGGTGCTCAGAGGAGCTGTGGCTGTCCCATCCCTGGAGTGTCCAAGGCCAGGTTGGACAGGGCTTGGAGCAACCTGGGATAGTGGAAAGTGTCCCTGCCTGTGGCAGGGAGTGGGAATGAGATGAGCTTTAAGGTCCCTTTCCACCCAATCTGTTCTGGGATTCCTCAAGATCAGTTCGTCTAGGCCATGGCAGAGGCTGAGCACCTGCCCTCGGGGGTCTGGGAGGGAACTCAGCTCTCAGCCCCCCAAGGTTACACTCTAAGGCTCTCTGCTGTGTGGAGCAGCACAAATGGGTCACTGCTGGTGGTTCCTGGGATTTCTGGTGGGAAAACAGCTGGGATGTGAGGGAGGGCTGGGAAAAGCCCTGTCCTTGCTGCATCTAAGCTGAGCCCTGGCCCCAGCCCTGGCTGGAGGGAGGATACAGCCATTCTGTGCCTTGCTCAGCAGGATCCTGGCTGTGAACCTCCCTGCCTGCTGCACCTGGGACCTGCTGGATTGTGGTGGCCCCTGGACCTGCTTAGCTCACCTTGGTGAGGTGTGGTGGCATTGCTGCTCCCCATGGATCAGGATGGGTCTGCCTGCAAGCCAGAGAGTCCCGAGTCTGAGTCAGACCTGCTGTGGGATGCTGTGATTAGCACTAAAACGGAGCTATTTGTGCTGTTGGAGAGCTCAAGGGGAAACTGGTTATCCTGTGTTTGCCAGCTTAGCAGCAAGCTGCCACTTCTGAGGTTTGATTTTCCTGCCTCTGATCCAGCCCTGCCTCCGGTTCCCGCTGCCAGCAAAGGCTTTCACCTTGGCCCCGGCTGTGCCCTTGAGCAGTGGCGGGAGCTGAGCCTTTGGCTGGCAGCACCGCTGCTGCTGGAACAAGGTTGTGCTGTCAGATTTCCTTTGGGCTTGTGCCTGTCTTTCAACCTGTCCCCTTCTAATATGGCCAGAGCTTATCGGCATCCCCAGCCCAGCCTGGCTGCAGTGATGGGTGAGATAAGGAGCTGCCACATGAGAAAGGAGCAGGGCATCAAGGAGGACACGGAGCTGTACCCCACAAGGATGGGTTTGAATGTGTGAACCCTGGGGGGCTGCAGTGGCTTTGCTGCTCACACAGCTGTGCTGGCTGTTCCCGTGTTGCTGAGCTCAGCCCTGATGCATTTCCCTTGCATCTCAGCAGGTGCCCACAGCATTTGCTCTGTGCCGTTGGGAATGCTGCTCAGGTGACCAGGACCCACGTCCTGCCCACGCCCCAGGGCCAAACCCCCACTCTGCTCCCTGCACTCAGGGTGTCTCCTACAGGGTCCCTCACCTGCTGCCTTCCCTCTCCTGTCAGTCAGCACCAGGCACTTGGCACATCCCAGAGGCCTCGGCAGATTCCTGATACCTCTGCAAACCAGCTGTCTCTCTGCAGCGGCCTTTGCTGTCCCAACCCTCCCTTCGCAGCCCTTTCATCTGCCGTTTTTGCCATTTTTGCACAGATGCAGTACCCAGAGATTAGGCTGCAGATTAAGGTTTTACTGCGTCCTGAAATGGGTTCCAATTCCCAGTCCCAGCAGGGCCAACATGCAGCCAAATCTCTCCTGAAAGCTCACTGGGCTGGAGCTGGGGAGAAATCTCCTACCACGTTCTCCCATATGTATGAAAGGTGGAGTCCTACATATATAGCCCAGGTGAGGCACCTGGAATTCTGTGTCCAGTTCTGAGCCCCTCATGACAAGAAAGACATTGAGGGTCTGGAGCATGTCCAGAGAAGGGAATGAAGCTGGGGAAAGGTCTGGAGCACAAGAGGAGGAGCAGCTGAGGGAGCTGAGGGGGGGCTCAGCCTGGAGAAATGGAGGCTCAGGTGGCACCATCTCTCTCTCTACAGCTCCTTGACAGCCAGGTGGGGCTTGGCTCCCAGACAATAGGGGATAGCACTAGAGAAAAAGGCCTCAAACTGCCCCAAGGGAGGTTCAGTTTGGGCATCAGGAAGAACTTATTCACTGAAAGCATTGTCAGGCATTGGAATGGGCTGTGCAGGACAGTCACTGTCCCCTGGAAATATTAAAAAAACACATGATGTGGCACCTGGGGACATGGGTTAGTGATGGCCTTGGCAGTGCTGTGTTAATGGTTGGACTCGATGACCTTAGAGGACTTTTCCAGCCTTGGTGATTCCAGGGTTCTATGAATTTAAAAGGAGCTGGGCAGCCAAGGGCAGGAGCAAGGCTGTTGTCTCAGCTCCAGCCTGCACCTGCTCAGCATCTCCCCATCCTGGGTGAGCCTGCTCTGCCACCAACACTTTTGGTCAGCCTGGAGGCTCCCCTGGACATCCTGCACACCCTCCCTGTGCCTGTGGAAGCTGCCCCAGGAGTCCAGCCACGTGGGCTGGGTGTGTTTGTCCCAGCACACACAGACACACTTGTGGCTGGCATTTCCAAAGCCCCATCCAGCACCACAGCATATCACAGAATCATGGAATATCCTGGGTAGGAAGGGACCCACAAGGATCATCCAGTCCTACTCCTGGCCCTGCAAAGACACCCCAACAATCCCACCCTGTCCCTGAGAGCATCATCCAAGCACTCCTGGAGCTCTGGCAGCCCTGGAGCCATGACCATTCTCTGGGCAGCCTGTTCAGTGCCCAACCACCCTCTGAGGGAAAAAAACCTTTTCCTATCCCATGTGGAGCAAACTGCACATTGTGCCCAAAATTTAGGATACTGCAACTTGTCCCAGAGAGGAAAGTGCTTTATAACACACAAATGAAAGCAGATTAAAAAAACAATACACCCACAGAAGAACATATGAGCTGAACATAAAGAAAATGGGAAGCATGTCACAGGGCTGTGGGCTGAGTCAGCTGCTCCAGTAACCGTGGTGCACAGGAGGTTTGGGTGGGAGCTGGAGGTTGCAGCCATGGATAACACTTGCTCCAGGGGGAAGGGGGCTGTGGAAAGGTGACCTGAGCCCCAGGGGGCGGTGAGGGGCTGTGTGTTAGAAGCCATCAGTGCGCAGTGGCTGTGGCAGGTCTGACACACTGATCTGGAGGTTGAGCTCTGCTGAGTCCAGGGCTGTGGATGGGGTGTGCGGGTGGCTCCCCTCGAGCACAGAGATCTCCTCGTGATGCTCCTGCCGCAAGTGCCACACGATCTCTCTCGACAAGAAGTGTCTCTCTGCTTCTTCTGGCTCTGGAACAGAAGAAAGACAAAACCTTCCTTCACTGATTGTCCTGAGGCAGAGCTCTGGGCAGGGGAGCAAAGTCTCCGTGAGATGCCCCGAAATATGCAGAATTTCCCGCACAGTCAAAATACAGCTTTTACTTCCCACTTTCAGCATGGCAGAGGGAAAAAATTCAAACACCAAGTGCAGGGAGGAGTGAAAAATTACAGGCACTATGTGCTGGATTCCCAGTAGTGCTTGTGATGGGAACTGCCTCACTGGATGGAAATGCTTCTCCCTATTAGGGAGAGTGCTGAGTTTCCTCTGAAAAAAACCAACATTCATTACACCAAGATGCTGATTTCATCTTGTGGAGGTGAGGAGATAGGAGATGAAAAGATAATGGGAATGAGGGAAAGCCTCACTCCCTCCCATCCTCTGTCAGCAGGAATGGCACCAAGCCAGCACACATTCATCCCACTGCTGGGGAGGACTTGACAGCCCCAGCAACTTCTTCCAGGAACATCAACAGTGAGGAGAGCTGCTGCTTCCCCTGGATGCCTGCTGTTCTACTTACTCCTTGCAGTAGACAGCTTGTCTCAGGTCTGTCCCCTTGGGGACTTCAGCTGGGACAACCAGTATGGCCACCACCTTCCCCGCTCCTCAGACCCCCAGCAAGCAGTCCTTAGAATTATGGAATCATGGAATACCCTGAGTTGGAAAAGATCCACAAGGATCATCCTGTCCAGTTCCTGGCTCCACACAGACACCATGTCCCAGAACATTGTCCAAACAGTCCTGGAGCTCTGGCAGCCTTGGGGCTGTGACCATTTCCTGGAGAGCCTGGGCAGTGCCTCACCACCCTCTGGGGGAAGAACCTTTTCCTGAGATTGAGACTAAATCCCCCTGACACAGCTCCAGCCATTCCCTGAGTCCTGTCCCTGGTCCCAGGGAGCAGAAATTCGAGCTGCCCCTCAGGAGGAGCTGCAGCCCCTGGGGAGGTCTGACCTCAGTCTCCTCTGCTCCAGCTGGAGCCTTCAGCTGCTCCTTGTGTGGCCCCTCTGGGCCCTTCACCATCCCCATGTCCCTTCTTTCGACACTCCCTGACAGATTTAGATCTTTCTCATATTGTGGTGCCCAGAACTGCCCCAGGTGAGGCCACCCCAGCCCAGAGCAGAGCGGGACAATGCCCTCCCTCACCCAGCCCGTGATGCCATGCTCAATGACATTCCTATTTCATGTGGGAATGCAGCCCCTCCCTTCCTCCTATGGCAGCAGGGGTCACCGTGGTCCCCTGATTGGGGACATCAGCTGAGCCCTCCACAGACACTGATCCGAGGTCACTCGGGGCTAGCAGAGCACAGCCACTGTCCTGAGCAGCCCAACCCCTTTCCCCTCACTCACCCTCGTAGGCAATGAGCCGGTAGGCATCTGCACACTCCTTGGAGCCTTTCAGGATCTCCTCCAAGGTCCTGTAGAAAAGCTTGGCCTGCTCCAGGCGCTCCTCCCGGCTGAAGGCAGCGCACTCGTCCTGGGACATGGCGTAGAGGGACTGCAACGGGGTGGCGTATTCCACAGCACAGTGCCAGAGCTGCAGGGATGGAAGGAGAAGACGTGGGGACAGGAGGACTGGGCAAAGGGCTGCTGGGAGACCCTGGCACTGGGCAGAGCACTCAGAACCTCTCAGCAGCTCCTTGGCCTGCCTTGCACTGGGAACACTGGGACAGGGATATTGGGTCTGGCCCCAGTGTCCCCCTGCCTGATGCAGAGCAGAGAAAGAGCAGCTGGCCTGGCAGGTCCAGCTGTCCCCTTGCCAGGTGGGCTCAGAGAGCTGCCTTTGCCCATGGGGGACAGCCACTGGGTTTGTCACTGCTCCCAAGAGCAACTTGTCCCCATGGAATTTGATCCCCTAGGGAGACATCCCTTCCCTGTGATCACACCTTCTTGGTGGCTTTCTGTTATACAAAGGAAAGTAGAACGACAGCACCAATCTTTGCTCTCTGTGACCAGTGACAGGACCCAGAGAATGGCTGGAACTGTCAGGGGAGGTTTAGGATCTCAGGAAAAGGTTCTTCCTGCAGAGGGTACTGGGGGGCACTGCCCAGGCTCCCCAGGGAATGGTCACAGCTCCAAGGCTGCCAGAGCTCCAGGAGCATTTGGACAACACTCTCAGGCACAAGATGGAATTGTTGAGGTGTCTGTACAGGCCAGGGCTTGGACTTGACAATCCTTGTGGGTCCCTTCCAACCTAGCATATTTTGTGATTTCATTATTCTAAGTCTGAGCATCCTAACAGAAAGCTGGAGGGCAGAGCATGAACATTGGAAAGGTGGAGGCACAGCTGGAAGGAGGCTGAGCAAAGAAACAAGGAGAAATCTGATAAAGCCATAACCATGCCAAGGAGGAGCAGTGTTATCAGTTACCAAGTCTTACACTGGGTAAACTGGAAAGTTTAATGGAGTGAATTAGAAGGAAGAGGGATGTGGTCCCAGGTAAATGCAGAGAAGCAGGAAGTTCCCGGCCTTGGCAGGCAGGTACTGCCGTGCCCTGGGGCAGGTGCCATCCGTGGGCTCAGTGTCACTGCGAGGCACTGGGCAGGGAGCTGAGGGGCAGATGTCACTGGAAGGCCAGGTGCAGGCTGAGAGCTGCTGGAGCTCCCGGGGAGCAGAGTGACTCAGCAGGAGGCTGGCAGATGGAACACGGCATCGGTGCGAGCAGCGCAGCGGGGAAAACCCGCGGCTTCCCCCACAGCAGGGCCAGCAGGGTCCCTGCAGGCAGGGCTTTAAACACTGCAGCCCAGAGCCCAGCCACTGCCAAAGGGCAAGTCAGGGGACCCAGGTGAGGAGCAGAGCTCTGCCAATGTCTCCCTGCACAGCACCAGGGTGTTCCCTCCTCCAAGGGGAAGGGACAGGGGTCAGTCTGCCAGGAGATGTGGGAGGAGATTAATGCAATGTGAGATTGAGAGAGTCAGGGCTCACCAGCCTAGAGAACGGGTGACTGGAGGAAAGGAGGGAGTCAAATAATGACTCACACAGATATCTTCAAGCACCTCTTCACAACACAAGGAAACATTCATCCTGTGGGAAGTGAAGCTCTGTAGTCCACATCTGGTTTTTTCTGCTCAGTTTTCTACTGTTTCCTGGACTTCAATCAGCTCCAGGAGGGGTTAAGCAAACCCACCATCTGTGCAGCTGAGCCTGGGAGGAGGCAGCCAGCAGGAAGGGGTACAGGAATAGGATCTCTCCAACTCGTGGGAGCCTGGTGGAAGGTGGGAGTATCTAATAGGATGGGTGACAGTCTCCTGTCCTTACGGCCGGCCACTTCTAGGACCAGCAAGACTTTTGGGATGATGCTCTCAATGCTGCTCTCAGCATACCTGGTTTTCTTCATCCCTGATTGCGTAGAGGCTGTGTTTGTAGACCCTCTTTTTGGTGCCAGCTCGGGCCAGGGTGGTTTCAGTGAGGTCTGTCACGTACTGGATATTGCTGTCAGCTTTCTCCAGCTCATCACAGACATCACAGCTCAGAGGGACCAGGATGTGGAGTTTCCAGGTCTTCCTGCACACCGGCAGGTTGGGATTGACTCTGCTGAATTCCTCCATGGACTTTTTCATCCCTGGTGGAAGAGAGCATCAGGCAGAGGTGCCTGGTGTGAGTACAGCTGCATTCTGCCTTGCTCCCCATTTCCCTGCTAACCCTGTAAAAGTGGGAGGATTGTTATTAGGAGCTATTTCTGTCTGTAGGCAGGAGAATGCAGGGAAACAGCTACGTACGTGGCAGGACTATTTTTAGGTACCCAACGTAATAGGACCAGGCAAGCCCATGAGCAACATTCTGCTTGGACCTCTCGGACATCTCAGACATCTCCACTGCTGAGGGCTTCTGTGGAGGGAAGGACAGACAGACCAGGTGATGGCAGCAGCCACCTGGGCCCTTCTGCAATGGTCAGTTCTCCACAGGGGCTGGAGAACTCCAAAGAGATCTGGAGAGTGAACAACCCCACCAGCCCCTTCCAGTGGGGCAGCGCCCCTGACAGCCCCCACAGCCCCTACAGAGGAGAGGACTGGGGCTGCAGTGAGCCGGGCATTTCCCTGGCTGCACCTTCCACTGGGATCCTGTGTCCCAGTGCAACTCGTGCATCTGTCCTGTGCTTCCAGCATGGGAGAGGAGGCACCCCAGTGCCTGATGGTGGGATTCCCAATGGCCTCTGCCAGCTCTGTGTATGCATTTAGGTGGAGATGGGTGTCCTGTCCCACAGGCATCTGATAGAAGCACCTTCTGCAGCCTATGTGACCCTTCCAGCACCTCTGGAGCACAGCAGAGCCCTCCCAATGCTGCAGAGGTACCTGGGCCTTGGCTCTGCCCCCACACCACACTGATAATGGGGAACACACAGGCTCTGCTTTTCCCTCAAGCGCCAGCTTGACTGACAGATTTAAAACACTCCTGTTTTTTATGTCAGGGGGGCTGTGCCATCCCCTGGAGTGGTTGTGCTCATTAGGAGGCAGCCTGGCCCTCCTGCCAACACTCCTGGCAGCAGGGGGCCAGGGAGGTCAGCTCTGCAGGGCTGAGCTGAGAGTGTTCCTCCCACCAGGCTGACTCTGGGTGGGCTGGACATGCAGAGGCCATGTAGAGCTGGTTATGTGCCCCCACGGCCGCTCAGGGCTGAAGGGTTCTCCTGGCAGCCGGACAGGCTGGAGCTGTGGGAACGTTACCTGGAGCCCCAGGGCAAGGATGAGGAGCTGGCACAGACTGGCCAGGATGAGGTGGAGGCCAAGTGGCTGTCCATCACCAAGGACAGCCACGTAGGCTGAGCCACAGACGAGCAGCGTGGCCCCGTGCCAGGGCAGGGGGAAGCAGGTGCTCAGGGCCCTCCAGAAGCTGCCATGATGCCTGGGGGAGACAGGGAGACAGGAGTCAGGCTGGTCACCTACCCACCCACCCTCAGCAGCCGTGGCCAGGGCGGCTCCCATCTCCTGGCCAACAACCAACCCTCCAACCACCAACCACCAACAACTCCACAGCACTACAGAGCTGTGTGGGACCCTGCCCAGCACAGCCCAGCGCCCCCAGCCAGGAGAGGACTTGGGTCCCTTGCAGCACCCTTGGGTCCCTTGCAGCACCCGTGGGACTCAGAGGGAGCAGATGGAATGTCACCCTGGACAGCAAAGGGAGACAACAGCCCCCTGGCCTCCAGCACTGGGTGGTGGGGAAAGGCTGGGGGCCAAGATCTGTTCCACAGAGAAAGGTCGCACCAGGAAGTTACCACGGAGAGGACACATCCATGGACATATGGGGGAGCTGGGAGAGAGTGGGGAGAGGGAGCAAGAGGTGAGAGGGACAGGAGTGTGAGAGAAGGCACAGCACATCATTGCCACAGAGGGCAGGTGTGGGCACAAAGACCAGGAGCAAACCCCGAGGGTGCAACGCCCTTGACCCCAGGGTGGCCCCAGGAGCGCCGCAGGCAGCCAGCCCCACTGCCTCACCTGGAGTCGAGGTGAAAGATCTCCTCGGCCAGGTAGCAGGTGGCCTTGAGCAGCGCCCCGATCTGCAGGGTGGCGAAGTGGAAGGTGAGGCTGCGGGCGGTGGGCACGAGGGGCTGCCCGGCGAGGAGCAGAGCCCCGGCACAGAGCGCCAGCAGCAGGTACACGGCGCGCTGCGCCCGCCCGCCGCGGGGCTGCGGGATCAGCGGGGCGCAGCGCTGCCTCGGCCGCCGCGGCTCCCGGGACATCTGCGGCGGACCGCGGGGTCAGCAGCAACTTGTCCCCAGCGCCCACAGCAGCAGCTTGTCCCCAGCGCCCACAGCAGCAGCTTGTCCTCAGCACCCACGGCAGCACTGCAGGAGAGGATAAGAGCAGATCAGGGGGGTGCGTGCCCCCAGCTCTCACTGAGCACCCCAAAGCACGCAACCCTTTGGGGAGGCTTCCCTGCGCTTAGGGCTGTCCCCTGCGCCCAGATGGGCTCGGCAAGACAGAGCCTGGCTGGTCACCCCGCTCCCAAAGGGATGCCAGCCCGCCCTGCTCCGCAGCCACAGCGCTGTCACTGCTCTGGCCGCACTCACCGGAGCAGTCTCCAGCCGCCAGCCCCGGGTTTTCCGCGCGGTGCTTCCCGGGCTCTGCGCTCCCGCCTGGGCAGCTGGGACTCCTTCCAGAGGCTGCTGCTGACACACACCCGGAGCCTCCGCGACGTGCGGGCTCCTGGAGTCACGGGTGGAGCTGCGCAGGAAAGTGAAAATGAAAGAAGCTCTGGCAGCTGCGGACACTCGTAAAGTGCCAGAGCTCTCCCACGCAGGGCATCCATGAGGTCTCCAGCCCACAGGAAATACAGGCACTGGTGGCTGGGCCAGGTTTCGATATCCGTGGGCTTGCACATCCTGGAAAGCCCCAAATCTACCAGGACATGGTCTGAGTGAAACTGGAATGAGGAAGGAAACCAGAAATTGTTGAGATTTAATCTGTCAAGGGCAGCAGATTTCAAAGACTGCATTGATTCAGCTCAGCAGATTGCCAGGGGCAAAACACACTCAAGTTCCATCAAGCAGAAGGTGACTCACAGTGCCCTGGATGCTCCCACCCCACACATTTCCAGGAGATGCCAGGTTGGGAAGCAGTGCCCATGAGTGCTGGCAATAAAGCAGAGGCTTCCTGCAGCCAGGCTCTTGGTGGCCAGTGAGGCCCACAAGACTTCCAGTTCCTGGTTCCAAGCAGTGGAGAGGTATTTCCATCCTGGAAGAACACGGATTAGGGAACACATACCCAAGCCCATAGGAGCAGGTGGGATGCACTCAAGGATGCTGAGGGAGATGGATGATGCCCTGGCAATGTTCCTCTCTGATCTCTTTGGAATGTTGTAGCAATCAGGAGGTTCCTGGTGAGTGGGAAGAGGAAATCTCACACCCAGCTTTGAGGAGGTGAACTGCAGCCTGCTCATGTCACCTCTGACCCTGGGAAAGTGATGGAGCAAATCATGCCAGCAATTCCTGCCTAAGACCTGAAGGATGAGGCAGGAACAGCCATCAGGGATTTCACATCACATCTGATGGACCCAACTACCTGGAATGGCAAGAAAACTGGCTGTAGGGATGAGAGGAGAACCTTCACTTCAGCAAAGCCCTCAGCATGGTCACCCATGGCCTCTGTGAAGCCAAATTAGGTAGATACAGGCTGGGAAAGGGAGTGACTGTCCAGAACACACTCAGGCTCCCATTGCTTTCTGTCCAGGAATGCCCCTGGGTTCCAGGAGACCCTGGCAGTCCCCACAGACCCGCATTGCCAGAGTCTCTGGAGCCTGTCACAGGCTTACAGCACAAGGATCTTGATTCAGACATGCCCATGGTTCACACTTAATTAAAATCATAGAATTAAAGAATAATTCAGGTCGGAAAAGACCCTTGAGACCATCAAGTCCAACTGTTTCCCCAGAACTGCCAAGTCCACCATCATTAACCCATGACCCCACATGCACACCTCTTTTAAATCCCTCCAGGGATGGAGTCTCCATCAGTGCCCTGGGAAGCTTGGGCCAGTGCTTGACAGCCCTTTTGGATCAAGAAATTCTCCCTAATATCCAGCATAAAGCTCCTCTAGAAGTGCTGGCTTGAGGCCATTTCTCTTTGTCCTGTCCCTTGTTCCCTGGGAGCAGAGCCCACCCTCCAGCTGGCTGCACCTCCTGTCAGGGAGCTGTGGAGAGAGAAGGTCCCCCCGAGTGTCCTTTTCTTCAGGCTGAGCCCTCCGGGCTCCCTCAGCTGCTCCTCATCACACCTGTGCTCTGCTGCCCTTCTGTGGACACAGCTCAAGCGTCCTCAAACCCAGAGAGTGGGAGGAAGGGCCTGGCAGGGAGCTGCTTTTTTCAGTGGTACCTTAGAAACCCCAGCAAACCATCTGGGCAGCCCCAGGAGGGCTGTGGATACAGCCAACACGTTGTTTGCTTCGTCAACACAAGGGCTGGCTAAAACATCAAGTGAATCACTTCCTCCTCCAGGCCTGGGCTAGAGCTTGTCCTCTTCCAGCTGGGCTTCACTGACTTGCTCTGGTTGGCTCTTCAGTGTGGTGGATGGGCTGCCTGGCTCCCCACACACCTTCTTGCAGGTCCTCAAGCAGTTGGTGGCTCTCCAGCCCACAGAGCCTGGCCTGGCTTTCAGTTCTACCCTCAACACACCAATACCTGCAGTATTTCTGTCTCACTTCTGTTTGGAGCACAGCTGTGGTACAAGAGGTGAGTCTCCACTCCAGGAATGAGGTTTCATAGAATTTTGGAACCATGGAATGGTTAGGGTGGAAAGGGACCTTAAATTCAGGAGAACCAAGGAGTCATGGAATATCCTGGGTTTGAAGGATCATCCAATCCAACCATTGTCCCTGCACAGACACCCCATCAATCCCATCCCATGCTTGAGAGCATTGTCCAAACACTCCTGGAGCTCTGGCAGCCTTGGGGCTGTGACCATTTCCTGGGGAGCCTGGGCAGTGCCCCCCAGTATCCTCTGGGGGAAGAACCTTTTCCTGAGATCCTAAACCTCCCCTGACACAGCTCCAGCCATTCCCTGGGTCCTGTCCCTGGTCCAGGGAGCAGAGATCAGAGCTGCCCCCACAGGAGGAGCTGCAGCCCCTGGGGAGGTCTGGCCTCAGTCTCCTCTGGTCCAGCTGGACAGGCCAAGTGCCCTCAGCAGCTCCTTGTGTGGCCCCTCTGGGCCATTCTCCATCCTCGTGTCCCCCCTTTGGATGTTCTCTAACTTTAGATCTTTCTCATAATGTGGTGCCCACACCTGCCCCCAGATAGAGGCTGGAGACGTGGCCTGTCCCCAGCCAAAAGCCAGGCCAGGCCAGGCCAGGGTGTTTTCCCTGGCATCCCTGGGGTGAAAGGCTGTGAGCAGGCCACAGCACTGTGACAGAGTTGGCTCTGCTGCAGGATGGGCACGGCAGCAGCACTTCCTTCCTTTATTTTCCTTTTTTTCCATTGCCCTGTGAAAGCAAGTAGAGCTGCTGGCTTCATGCAGAGGGCAGGCTGCCCAGTGACAGCTTTCACCGGGGATACCTGCAGGGATGGGGTTCCAGTGCCAGGCTGGTGTCAAAAGTGGCTTTGGTCCCTTGACTAAAAGTGCTGCAGTCGGTGTTTTTCGTGCTGCAGTTGCACCAGCAGTGTCCCTCAGAGGTCCCGTGTGACAGGGCTGCTTTATTGCCACAAAACAGCAAAAATAAAGTGCACTGCAATATTCTGTGTGGCCTTGGGCTGTGTGAACCAGGCCAGAGTCTGTGGTGCAGTGAGGAGCCGCCGTGTGCTGCGGCAGATCTGGGGGCAGCAGGAGCACTGCTTCCTGGAGCTCCTAAGCACACATCACCTCTCACTTGCTGAGCCAAGCACTGTCACAGAATCATGGAATATCTTGAGTTGGAAGAGACCCACAAAGATTATCAAGTCCAGCTCCTGGCCCTGCACAGGACAACCCCAGGAATCCCACCTGGTGCCTGAGAGCATTGTCCAAACGCTCCTTGGACAACCTTCTTGTCCAAGCACTTTGCTGTGGGACAAAGGAGGTGGTAGTCAAGGGGGCCAGGAGGTGTCCTGGCCTGAGGATTTGGGAATTGCCCCTTGGCCTCCAGATTCTGTCTGATCCCAGGTGACAAAGCCCACATGGGGACATGGTGCCTTTCCAGGGATGTGCCCAGCCTGGGAGATCCTTTGTCTCACCCTGACCCCAGCCTGGACCTCTCAGCAATGGAGAGTTTAAAGTGCTGGTGGCAGAATGGATCATCCCTCCAGCATCCCTGGAGCGTGGGGCTGCTCTGACTGCTGCACATCCCTCACCCACTGAGGTTCTGCCTTCTTTTGGAGCACCAGAGCTTTCCCAGGAGAAAGAGAGTTTGAATTTAATAGATGTCAGTGGAACAATCTGTGATTTCGGAGTCTGTCAGCTGCCAGCACCTGCAGTGTCCTGTGGCACTGAGTCCCCACTTACATGTTGGGTGGAAAAACCGTTTTTGCTCATTTTGGAGCTGTCACAGGCTGGCATTGGAACATGATGGACTCCCAGTCCCTTCCAACCCAAACCATTCCATGATGATTCCATGACTGGGAGTACTGCTGGGCAGAGCATCTTTGGGACAGGAGCTCCTTCAAGGGTTTTTTCCCCTAATACAGCACTGCAGCTTGACCCTGCAGAGCAGAGCTGATCAGAGGGAGATGGTGAAGGCAAGCCAGAGGGAGACAGGAGTCATCTGAGGACAAGGACTCAGAGAACTCCTCCAGCAACGCTCTGATGTTTGGGAGCAGATGTTGGCATGGGATGCTGCTGGCTGGTGCAGGCAGCAGATCCCTCAGTACCTCCCTTAGGAGCTCAGGGCTCAGCTGTGTCCCCAGGATGGGGACAGCCACATCCACAGTGCCTGCAGGAGCAGCTCTGGCCCTGGGAGACACAAGGGTGGAACCTGCAGGTGGAATCTCCTCAAATGCCATGAGGGGGTGTGTGAAAAGCTGTGGCTGCCCCATCCCGGGAAGTGTCCGAGGCCAGGTTGGACAGGGCTTGGAGCACCCTGGGATAGTGGAAGGTGTCCCTGCCCAGGGCAGGGAGTGGGACTGGGATGATTTTTAAGATCTCATTCAACCCAGAGTCTGTGACTCTGAGCTTCCATGAAATATCATTCCTGGATGTCTCGGGTCTTATCTTGTAAAAAACCATTATGAAAATGAGTTTCCTGCTTCCACATCTTATCTCGTGGAGCAGTTTGCATCCAGCTGGCAGCGAACAGCAGATCCTCATTATCCCCGGTACTACAACCACAACAAACCCATTTTTCTGTCTCTTTCTGGGACGAAATCCCACACTTGTGTGAATACTAGAACAAGGATACTTTCATCTTGGCTGTCGTGAAGTCCTTAGAGCTGTGACTTGAAGCTACTTGGAAAACTGCCCCAGAAACAGGAAAAAGTTGGTTCCAGAGATATTGCCAAGGGGTGGGAAACCTTTTGTGCCCTGGAATATGGTCCCTGCCATGATGCTTGTCTGACCAGGTCTGAGCCAGGGGCTGTCCTGCCCTCAGGGACCACAGGAGCTGCTCCTGGAGAAAAGGAATCTGTGATGTCACTTCAGGGATGGAGGTCAGGCATTGGCTGGGCCATACAAAAGGAAAGCAGAAAACGCTGGAAGAAAAGCAGTTTTACCCCAGCCCAGGATTGGCTCTAAGAGCCAGCACTGCTTGGGATTAGTGTTTGAGCCTTTCCAGTGCTGTGGCCAGGACGAAGGAGTATTGCCATTGGATCAATGAGCTGTGCAGGGCTTTCTGGAATTTGGCAATCAATCAATCAATCAAGGGGTGCCCAAAATGAACAAGAGTGAAAGAAAAGAGCAGGAAAGCCACAAAATGAACCAAAGCAGTTGGGAGAGAGAGAAAAAACAAAACCCAACAAAAACAAACAGAAACAAACAAAAAAACACTCACCCCCCAAAAAAACCAACAAAAAACAAATAACCTCACACCCTGAGAGCCATTTTTATGAAACTGTGGTTTATTTTCTCCATAACAAATGTGGAGGGAGAAGAAATAAATTCAAAAAACACCTTGTGCTACCTCCAAAGATGCTAAGTCTTGCAGAAGGCTGGCAGCAAAGTCAGCCTGAGAAGAGCCCACCATGGTCCAGAGGCAGCACCAGGGACCCTCAACCCCACCTGGGCACATGGGCAGCAGGAAAGGAGCAGGGAGACTGTGTCACCAGCGGTGCTTTCAGTGCCATTTAACGTTAATTGTGGTTCCCAGGTCCAGGAACAGGCGCCACAGGCTCGATCAGGACAAGCCAGTCACCCCCGCGGCCACTGAAGAGGGCTCTGCCTGACCCAAGTGCACTCCCGGCCTGCCCAGGACAGGGCCTCGGGGACTCTGCGCTGGGACCGGGCAGCCCCCATCTCGGGGGGGTGAGAAGTGCGGCAGCTCCACCAGGGGCCGGGGGTGGAGAAATCCCGCCGGGGCTGGCGGGGCCTCGGGCCCGTCCTGTCCCCGCGGCCTCGGGCCCAGCTGGGCCGGGACTTCTTCCCGTCCCGTCTTCTCGCGAGAGAACGCGCTGTGGCGTCACGCGCCCGGGCGGCCGCCTCGCGCGCGCGCGTTCTCACGCCGCCGCCGTATCCTTCCGCGCGCTCCCCCTCCCCCTTCTGGAGAGTTCTGTACGGCGGCTCCGCACGACAAATAGTCCCCGCGGCTCCCCGCCCCCCCCTCCTCCCGCTCCTCCTCCTCCTCCCGCCGCTCCCGCCCCGGCCTCTCCTTTCCCTCTCCCCTCCCCGCCACGGCGGTGCATCCGCCCCGGGAACCGGAGCGCTGCCCGGAGGCAGCGGCGGCGGCGGCGTGGCGGAGTGATCCGCTGCGGACGGCGCGGAGGCAGCGCATAAAGCGGCGGCGGCGGAGGGAACGGAGGAGCTGCGGCAACGCTGAGCCCGCGGCCGCCACCGCCCGACATCGGCCAGGCCCCGGCCCCGCCGCCCCGGGGGGCCCCGGTCCCCTCCCGCCCCTCCGCTCGCTTCGTCCCTCCCCGTCCCCTCCCCGCGCAGCCGCCACCTCCGCGCTCCTCCTCCTCCCCCCCTCCCCTCGCAAATAGTCCCGCGGGCCGCCCCCTCCCTCCGCCCGCGCCCCTCCTGCCGCCGCCTCGCGCACACAATGGCGCTGAAGAGAATTCACAAGGTAAGGGCCGAACCGGCCCGGCCCCGCACGGCCCCGCTCCCCCCGGCCCGCTCGCCTTATATAACCCGGCACGGCCCCGGGCCTGCAGTGGGGGGGGGGCGGGCAGGCCGGGCCGGACCGGGCCCGCCCGGGTTCCCCCCCGCGGGGCTCGGGCCGGGCGGCAGCGCAGGGGCCGTTCCTGGGGGCCGCGGCCGCTTTGTTCGAGGGGGGCCAGGCCGGGCCTGCCCGCGGGGCTGCTCCGCGGCCGGGCCCCTCCGGAGCAACGTGGCCCCCGGGGCCGGGCCGGGGCCGCGAGGGGGCGCCGGCGGCGGGGCCGGGCCGGGGGTGGCGGCGGCCCCGGCAGCTGCCGCGGCTCCGCGGGGGCTCGGCCCGGCCGGGGGAAGGCGCCCCGAGGAGCGCAGCGTGGCCCGCGCTGGAAGTTCCGGCGTGGCTGGTCTCGGAGCCCCGTGTCCAAGGGCTCCTCTGCTTCCTCCAGCAGCGACAGGGGTCGCGGTGTCGGGCGGCAGAACGCAGTAAACCTGTCACACACTAGTGTGGTTTGCTCTTTTAATGGAGCCAGCGCTGTTGTACCGCCTGAGTCATCCCGCAGGCTTGTAGGGAAAGCTACGAGCTTGCCTTCTCCTGGAGCGGGAGCTGCGCCGTGCTCCATGTCCTGGCCTTTTGGAAAAACACTGCTGCCCAATCTGTTGTCGTCTTAGGACAGTGTTTGTTTGATCATCAGTGTCTTTTACCAGGGGAAAAACCCTCGACGGTAATTGCAGTCCAGTTGTTTTACCTTGGTGACTCAGGCAGGGAATTTGTATCCTTTTCCTTATAAAACGTGTAGCTGTCAGTTTGGAATCTGTACAAGGTTTAGGTGTAGGAAACAGCCCTCCCATAGTGTTTCTCCTCTTGATCACTATGTAAATTATTTTTTATCTAGAACCTGCTACCCACTACCTCATGGCTCACTCCGTAGCCCGGTTTGGGTTTGTGTGTAGTGTTGGGTCTGTGTTAACATCTCTGCTTTGGTTGTAGGTTACCTTGGAGGCTTTGTGAAGCTTCATGTGTCCTGCTGATCAGGTTAAAGCTCAGGTGGAGAAGAAAATGGAGGAGAACTTGAAGCCTTACTTATGCTTGTGAAATGGGTAGCCCTGGGAAGGGAGGTATTTGGAATATGATTTTAGACTGGTGGATTTTCCAGCTGTGGATCTGGTAGTGAGTTACATAAGGAAGTTGTGTTCCAGCTGAGTCTTACTTCTCTGCAGTGCTCTGTCTCTTACTTTAGTGGTCCTCAGGGCGTTGTGAGGACTCTTCCACAGCGTTTTTGGGCTCACAGATGCTTTGGAAGAGCTCTTACTCCTCGGCAGTGTGTTCATAGGCCTGGGAGACACGGCAGTGGATGGTGAACAGGGTAAATGTGGCTGTGGGGGGCTGGGCACACACAGGAAGTGCAGGGCTGTGTCAGGTAACTCAGGAAAGCTGCTTGGCTGTAGTTCAGTGCACGCTGAGTGTCAGGAGTCAACACTCTGAGGGCACTTGTGTTTCCAGGCTGGTTTGTGGCAGGAGAAAAGCTGGATGTGTGGAGTCTTTGTTAACGTTGGGTGCTTGTGGACTGACTCTTCATGCTGCTTTTCAAGAATAAAGAATCCTGAGAGATAATGGGGACTGTGTAGGGGTGTGAGAGTCTTCAAGGCTTGGGGAAGTAGCAAGAGCATCCCCAAAGCAGTGTTGTGTGAGCTCTGCAGGGAGAGTTTCAGTGGAGTGAGTGTGGTGGCTGTGGAGAAGAGGAAGGTGGTGGGGCTGGAGGCAGCATTTCCACAAAACAGCGTATGGGGAGGGAAATAAATCTGCCTGTTGTAGCAGCCCAGATGCTTTGAAAGTTGGATGGGTGTGAAGCTACAGGCTGGAAGGAGCACTCTGAGTGAGTTGCTGTGGGTGTCTCAGTGTAATTGTTTCAGTAATCACGGCTGGCTGTTTATGCTCTGGCTATTTTAAACCCCGTGGAGAGCGCTCCTATCATCATCTCAGGGCTGTTCTGGTCTCTGGGAGTGTGCAGTGGCCGTCCCTGTCAGGATAACGAGGGGACAGCCAGTTTCTGACCTTTGCTGCTGCAGCTTGTGGCAGGAGCAGAAGCCTGCAGAATGTGGATTGAGTAGGAATAATCCCAGTAGACTGGAGCGCAGAGACAGGAGGGGAGAGAAAACTGCTGCTCTGGCTTTCTTTTAAGGGTGTTATCAGTCATGGTATATCAGTGTGCAGGGCTCAGTCTGGCCACTGGCTCTTGCTCTTGGCAGCTGGGGTTTTTACTGAACCACAAAGGCTTTCTATGAGGTTTTTGTCAAAATTTTTATGTCCTCGGGTAACACAGGGCTGAGAATTTGGAAAGGAGAAAATCCCAGGAGTGAAGGTTTGATACAGTGTTACCTGAAATGGCCTCTTGCATGTTGATCTGGGCTGGGAGAGGGGCGGAACAAGCCGCGGGCCCCTGTTGTTGTGAGGCAGTGCAGGAACCTGCAGAGTCCGTCCCAGTGTGTCACTGGTGGCACAGTTGCTCTTGGGATTGTGCAGAGGCTGGAGCTGGGGTGCCATGTGTGCACACAGCAGCAGCTGTTCTCTGAGCAGATGCTCCAGAAGAGCTCAGGCTGGGTGAGACCTGCTCTCAGATTGCTGCCTGTGTTACTCAGCACAGTATTTCAGGCAGTGTGGCTCTAAATTCTTGTTTAGGTGCTTTTGTTGGATCATGGGTCTGAAACTTGAAGTCTTTTCATGTGAGGAGTATTTGGGGTGTAAGCAACACTGCCAACCAGAGTCCTTGGGAGTAACACTGGGGTCTAGTAATTGAATTGGTATTTTTATATATATGTAAAAATTATCTATTTTATTCTAGATGTATTTTATAAGAAAAGAAAAGCAGCGTGAAGCAGACCAAGGGCAGGATGGGAGGCATGTACAGGAGGGCCTTCCATTTTAAGGTTTAAGCCAAAACCCTTTGGATTCAGCCACATCCCCATCTGTGTTACTTATCTTTAGGGAATGCAATACCTATAACTGGATAACTAGGGCACCGTTTGGAGTTCTTTGAATGGGAAAGCAAGGAAAAGGTTAGCTCATTGTCTTTCACGGGCTCCCCTGTGTGATTGGCGGCTGAGGGGGAAGGGAAAGCAGCAGCTGTGCTTGAGCCCTACTCAAGTAAAACACTTTCTGTAGCAGAGGAATTGGGGATTACTACTGCTTATAATGCACAGGCCCAAAAACCGGGAAGCTAAACTGAATCCTGTAGTGCTGTTCCTATGGAGCTGTGGGAGAGGGTGATGGTACGTGCTGTGGTCCTGCAGTCCAGAGATGCTTAGGCATCACTTCTGCCACAAGGAGCAGTGCCTGTGGGTGGGATGTGTGAGGACAAGGGTGCAGAGCAGCGCCGGTGGTCAGAGCTGTCTTTGCTGTACCTGTGCCGGGCAGAGCTGGTGTTGTTTCTGTGCTGCCGGTTCTGTACAGCCGCCAGTGGGAGCGGCGGGTCCTTCCGCCGGCCCCTCGCTGAGTGCGCGGGGCTGCCAGCACAGCCCATCTGTGTCGGGGAGCCCGTGTGCAGAGAACGCTGCTGCAGCTTCTCTCAGCCACAGGGGTGTTTTCATACTCGCCTCCTGCACCAGGAGGAAGTTACACGTTGCTTTGGTCTTCTTCCTGTTCAGGCTTTGGGGAAAAAAAAAAAGTTTTATGTTTATGACATGTGCTTTAGTTGTTGCTGTGTGACTTCTCATGCTGCTCACCGGGCTTCTGACTTTTGCAGAGTCTTGTGAGGAGTCAGAGTTGGGGGATCTGAGCGACTTCGAGCGTTGCAAAAGTAGTTTTTGTTGGAAGGAAAGGATTAAAATGCTTCTGTTAATTGTGGTGACAGCATTAGAGTGGCAGATACTCTGGAATGACAGTCCTGTTGGTGGGACAGCACCTATGGACACTGTAGGTCTGATCTTGGTGCGCACATGTGACACTGTCTCCTGCCCAGTGCTGCTGGGCAGGTGGAGAGCACAGCTGAGGGAATGCCTCTGGATACAGGCTCTGGCACCTGGCAGGGGGATGCTGCTGGCCCAGGGAAGGTTCCCGGGCTCTTCTCACCCCCCTGCCCTGTTGGCCCTGCGCAGGGAGCTCGCAGCTCCTCTGTGGTGTGGTCCTGAGGTGAGGCAGGGTGTGATCAATTCGACTTTGGCCCTCATTCCCCATTGCTTGGCTTTACTCTGTTGGGAGCTGGGAACAATTCATGGCTGAAGTGACTACGAGTTCCTTTTTGGTTACATAAGTCAGGATTTTGTAACATCTCCCTACACTGCCTGTTGCTGAAGGGTTCTGGGGCTTCAGGCAAGTAAATTTGCTAAAGGCAGATGAAAAGCTTATTTCACTTACAGCAGCAACCTGAGGCAGAAATTAGATTTATAATCAAGCTAATGTGGTCTCTTAGTAAAGTATGGTGTGAAAGCAGCTCAGACTACAGCAGAGTGGAAAGCCCATGGAGTTCAAGCTAAGAGGTCTTTGGATAATCCAGAGGAATACATATAGTGTGTTGGAGTGGATTTGAGGAGCTCTGCTGTGTACCAAGGCTTAGTAAAACTGCTGAAGCTGACTGTTAAAGCGTGCTGGCTTTTTACTTGCCTGATTGGCTTCTTGATGTTGCCAGTTATGTTGGTTATTCTTACTGAAGGCAGTATTAGCATTAACTTAATCCTTAAAACTAGTCTTATCTTTTGGCCAGAGCAGGTTTTACCAGGAGTGTGTTAGACTGGGGAGGGATTTGTTGTCTAGAGGGGTGAATTGGAACTTCACTAACAAATGTCTTTGGAGTTGATAATTATAACTTGAAACGTGTGCCAGGTTAAACTTATAGGACTTAAACCATTTGTGTTTGGTCGGTTTTTTTAAAGCTTCTTGTGCAGTTTGTGGATGCCTGCATTGAGGTATGCTTTAAAGGCAATATACCAGCTCCTGGGAAGTAGAACAGGATGAGGGGCTGAGCAAGGCTGGTGGCACTGGTTCACCTGTGAGCCTCGAGGCCTTGCTGGCAGCTGATGCCTTTCATGACTTGGGAAGCACAGTTGGGGAATCTGTGGCATAAGCACATTCCATCTTCCTTAAAATGCTTTCCTGGAACTCCTGAGTGAGGATTGGTTTGTTGAGAATTTAGGAGCACAATTAAATTGGGGTTTGGAGCCTAAATGTCAGTTTCTTGTGAGATTTTTGTAGCTTTTAGGATATCTCCTTTGTGAATTTAATGGTAAGTAGTTTTGTTCAACTTGGCCTTCAGACAGGGGACACCTTGAACCTTGCTTTGTGGCGTGCTTCCACTTCCTCATTTTTGCTAAGGGACTCATTAAGAGTTGTGAGATGGGTCAGGTTAATGGCAGGATCCACAGCAGTGGGGCCAGCCCCAGGGGTATTCTGCTCAGGGGACGTGGCACAAACTTCAAATTCTGTAAGATGCCTTCAGCTGGAAAGCCAGCTCAGGGTGAGGCTGCGCTGGGAGCTGAGTAACTCAAACTGGAACTTCATCTAAAGGCTGCTTGTAAATTCCTGAAGCAAAACCTGTATGTGCTGAAGGATCAAAAACTGTCTGGAGTGGAAACTGCTGTGGCTTTTTTCAGTTTTGGCTTAATATCAGTGTGGTCAAGGTCAGTCTTGATCATGGACCAGCAAGACTTCCTGGATCTTCCACAGGGAAAAACAGTGGGCCTTGCAACTTGAGATCCAATACATTCAGGTTTGTAGGTGATACCAAACTGTAACTGAATCCTCCATGTGTTATGAATTCCATTTTTATGGGAAGTCCAGAGTAATTTGTTCTGAGCTGCAGAAACCAGCTGGTTCTCAGAATCCCTCAGCAACATCTGGAAGCCAAGACCTCACTGGGTCTGGTGTCGTGCTCGTGATACCTCAGGAACTGCACAGGAGCCTGCAAGAGGCAGAGCAGCCTCTGGGACAAGGTGCCTGGCACTGCAGCAGCTGTGGGTGCTCCTCTCTGCATACCTGGGTAGATACAGCCGTGTGTGCTCCTTTCCTGTTCCTAAACTTGGCTCTGCAGATGTAGTGGGAGTCTTAGAGCAGCTGGAAGGGAATGGCGTGGCATGTTGAAGGGCTTATCTGTGCCCTGCCAGGAAATCCAGGGGTGTGTTTGCCTCTCCTGTAGGCAGAAGCAGCTGGTGCCTGCACTCCAGAGGAGTCTGGAGGGGTGAAGGGGAGGAGCTGAACTTGTTCTCCAAGCTGTTCTACAAAATTTGGGAAGTTTTGTGCTGCAGGGGCTTGAGTCGAGAGTTGGTGCAATACTTGTTTAAGCACAAGGAACTTGCACACTGGTTTTTACATAGACCTTTTAATCTGTGGTGTTTCACTCTGAATTTATGGAGCAGAACCTGAAATGCCACCTTGTCACTGAGACAAGTGGTACAAGTAGTTGTTGTAAGTCATCACTTTGTACTGAGATAATACCCAGGGCTTCAGAAAATTCAGAAATCTCCCTGAAAATGAAGATGTAAAGAATGAAATAGTATTTCAATGAGAAACTGCTGCTACCTAAACTTCACTGCTGCCTCTGTGTCTGTTGGCTTACCTTGTGGTCCCTCTGTTAAATGCAGTTTGGTGAGGTGGTTGGTGCATTTGGGAGGATGTAGGGGAGTGTCAGGGCAGCTCTGGAGCTGTGTATTCTACTGATGGGTAGAATGTGTGCCCAAGCTCATGTTTGTAACTATTTCCCTTTTGTAGCAGGGAAGGTGCATGTTGTGTGTCCATAAATATCATCCCTGGTAGGTTGTGGTCATGCATGGGAAACATGGATTCTTACAGTTGTACCTTCTGAGTCTTGATGTATAGTATTGGTATATAAAATGGGATGAGAAGTGGTCAGGAGGTTTTTTTTTTAGTTGTGTGTTTGATGTTTTGAATACAATAGCATTAAATAGTTTTTTACAGAAAAATCCGAGTCCAATGCTGTTTGGAAGTGGACTGTACTCCATACACCTTTAGAAAGAGTAGATACATTGCTATTTTAAAGTTTTCATGCCTGCTGTGTGTAGACTCACTTCATTCTTTATAGCCATGCCTGGACTGACCCTCAGGAAGGTGTGTGTGGGTTTCTGCACGTTCTGCCCTGGTGGTTGAGGGTGTTGAACAAAGGCCTTTGTGCCTTCGGAGGACACTTGGAGATGCTCTCTCCACCTCCAGGAGGGAGAAGGTTCTCCAGCAGGTGCTGCATGCTCAGTGTCTGTTCCTGTTCGTGTCTGTGCTCAACACCAAGTGGAAAAAGCCCAGCAGGAGCACTGGGAAAGCTCCCATAGTCTGGTGTCAACTCAAGGAGGCTTCCAGCAGGGCTCTCTAGAAGCTGCTGAGGGCAAAACCCAAACTCGTGTGTGTGTCAGGGCCTGTCAAGTTTTCTGGGGCACTGCATCCAGAGGGGGAAATCCAGAGATGTTCGTATTTGTTGTGAGGCAGCATTTGTGACTTGTGGGCTTGGTTAGTGTGGCCTCCCAGTTCCTGGGAAGTAGAAGCTGGAACTCCCAGAGATCATCTGTTCAAGAGCTTAATCACTGCCTGTAAATAACAAAAGGCCATTAAATGGCAGATTTCTTCCATTCCTGCAATCAGCTTGTCTTAATCATTGTACTTAAATGTTTTGTCTGCCAAAAGCCTGGTGTGGAGATTCCAGTTTGGACTGTTCTGGGAGGTGAAAAGCTGAACACACAATGGACCAGGGACAGCATGGGGGTGTTTCCTGAGCACTAGATAATAGTTGTAATCCTTATCTGGTGTGTGCTCAGCTTTCTAGACTGAGTTCACACAGGAAAATGGTAATATGTTCAGGCCCGTCATGCAAAGCAGGTCAGTGACGGAGCCAGAAATGGAGCAGGTAAAGTTTGACTTTAAAGTTTTACTCTATTTGCACTTCCCACCAAACATTCACTTCTGAGCAAATGGCTGTTGTGAAGCATTGGCAACAGTAACTCTCTGAACTGTGCTGAAGTTTTGCTTCAAGTTGAAGCAAAATAATGTAGTTCAGGTGTACTGTGAGTTGCTCTGCTTGTTCAGGCTCATAACAGGATTTCTTTCCAGTGGCTGTGTCAGTCAAGTTTTCCTCTGAAGATGGTTTCAAGGAGGTTTGTGGCTATGGAAAGCCTTGTGTGTTTTTTTCCAGTCCACCCGTGGTCACTGATATGTACATGTGGAGGTGAATCAGCCCCAGGTTATGGAGCTGTGTGTGCTGCAGGCTGGCTCTGGAGGTGATAAACTGGATCACTGTAGCTGGAGCAGCTCTGGAACTGTTACAATTGAAGGAGTAAAATAAGGCTGATACTGAGAGTTGTTGGATTGAGGCCACGTTATCTCTCTGTGACCCAGGGCTGGTAGAAGATCCAATACCTTGGTAGGGCTTGGGAGCAGTGCAGGCAGACCTGACAGCCCCTGTGACGTGAGGATTGCTGTGACTCAGGGCTCTGGAGCCTGGACAGGTCACTGAGGCCTGTGCCAGATGTGTCTCCTGGGTTGAAGATACAACTTTACTTTCCAGAGCCCTGGTTATTAGTTCTGTGGTGCTGCCAGAGTGCCCCTAGCAGCCTTTGAGCAATGACATGCTTGTTTTTGAAATGAAGTGAAACAAACTCATCCTGTTTTTTTAGGAGTTGAACGACCTGGCACGTGATCCTCCAGCACAGTGTTCAGCAGGGCCTGTCGGGGATGACAGTAAGTATCTGCTCTCAGCAAGCACCTGCCCTCTCCTACCACGTTTTTCCTTCTGAAATGGGATGTCCAGCTCCTCAGCAAGGAGAGTCCTCGGGTTTTTTTTAGAGTGCTAGATAATACCCCCCCCTCCTGATCTTATATTTGCTGCTCTTATGTATCTCTTACACCTTCCTTGTGTGTCAGTGATGTTATTCCTACTCTATTGATGGGGCAACTCGATGCACATCTTAAATTACACCTTTTAAATTAACTGTTCTGGAATTCTCGTGGGGGATGGTGTTAGAAAACCTCAGATCTGTGGTCAAACCAGCAAGCAGCTGCCCACAGCCTTGTGAACTCAGATATCTAAACTATACATGGTGTCTGAAAACTGTACTCAAACCAGCCTGCCCTGCCAGGTGCTGTGTAAGGGACAGCCTCACACAACCTTCTTGGCCTTCCTGTGCAAGTGTGTTCACCTGGGAGTGCCTGGGAGTCACTGCTCTGTTCTGTGCTCACACTCTTTCCTGTAGCAGCTCTGACATGCAGAAAAGGCTCCCTGAGAGCCCCTGGGAGCTGTGACTGCAGTGCCCCCTGAGCAGCATGCACTGAATTTGCTGTGCATGTGGTCTGCCAAGTGATGTCAGCTCCTGAGAGAGGGGAGAGTGAAGCAGGGAAACCCTCCTTCTCTGTGCTGAGAGCTCTAAGCTCAAGTATCCTTTCTAAAACAAAAAAAAATGCTGCCAAGATCTTTTCTGAATTGTTTCTGAGTTACTCAGCAGAGTGCTGAAGTGTATAGAAAGTTACACATTCCTGTAGAAATGTAGGACTACATTAAAAAAAAAGCACTTGAAACCTGAGGGTGAAAATACTGAAATTAGTGGAAGTGTTCCTGTTCAGCAGCTCTTTCAAATGAGTGGAAGCCCAGCTTGATTTTGAGGGTGTTTAGCAGTAGTTAGTTCACAACCTATTTCTGCTTTCCAAATAGTATTTCAAAGAGGCTTGTAGTTTTACAGGCAAGAAATGACTAAGATGGAGAGCCAGTCAGAGGCTTTTATTCCCTTAAATTAGCAAGTGTGATTTGTGCCATGATAAACTGCTTTGTGTTTTTCAAAGCCTTTTCAAAGGTGTTGGCGATTGTCTGGCAGAGGACATGGTAACAGAAGTTGGTGAAGGCTGAGAATGGAAAGTTACTACTGAGTACAGAGAGCTTTAAAGTACTATTCAGTTCTCCTGGTGCCACCTTTCTGAAAGACCTCTAGTGAAAGACTTTTGTTCTTGAGAGCCACGATTTGGATGTGTGTAAGTGGATAGCAGTGGCAGCAACAGAAAGGTGCCTTCTCCCAGGTCCCTGTGCTCCAGGTTTGCCACAGCTGCCTTGTCAGAGCGACATTTCCCAGAGTTCAGGACATGCTGTGCTTGCAAAATGCTGTCCTGTGGCTATTCCAGCTGATACAAACTGTCCCCAGCTCTAAGCCTCTCATCCCTGTAGTTCATGAACCTCAGAAGGTAAAGGGCTGTTCCTGCCTTGTGAACTGTAGGAATGGGATTTTCTTGGCAATGTGATTTTAGCTTTCTTCCACCCACCTCTTGCCTGTGTTTTGGAAATGTGCTGGGGGCTGGATGACATTGGTATGCTTCCAGTGGCTTAGCCTTTTCCAAACATGTACCTGTGCTTACCTACTGGAAGCCAGCAGCCCCCTGCCTTTGTAAATAGCTCTGTATGGCTGATTTCAAAGGAAAGAATCAGTTGGAATAAGCTCTGCGTGACAAATCCATCTCTACATTCACCAGACTTGTCCTGGATGTTACCAGGATTTAAAGCTTAGGTTAAACAAGCATCTGAGTCTGGGGTGGGGGTTGAGTGGGAGGAAACACAAAACTCCCTTCTAGCTTTCAAAAAGTTAAGATTGCCTGTGGATATGTTTTTATTTATGGAGTTTTGTTGGGTTTAAGGGAATCGTTCATTATTTGAAGTTCTCTTTTCAGTGATGCCTCTGTGGAGCAATCACAGTGAATCTCATCAGGATCTGTGAGATTTTTACTGGTTTTTTTGTGATTGGCTACAATCTCCTGTGGGATTTCTGGTGCCCCTTTGTCCTCTCCTCCAGGCTTCTCCCTGTCCTGCCTCAGGTGACAGGGAGCTCCTGGGAAACTGAACCCCTTGAAGATGGGTGTATACTATGTGTGAGCTGCTGTCTTGGTTTCCTAATTCAGCATTGGATGTAGAGTTTCTCAAAGCCAGGCTCCTCGTAGAGTGAATATTTAAGTAGTGAAATCCTCTATCTCTGTTAGAGCTGAGAGCTCTAAGCTTAAAGTATCCTTTCTAAAAGGAAAAAATGAGCTGCTAAGAGCTTTCTGAATCATTTCTGAGCTACTCAGCAGTGCTGAAGTTACACATTCCTGTAGAAATGTAGGAGTAGATTAAAACAAACCTATTCCAACCCAGCACTCTCCTCCACTGGCCTTCCAGGGCTGCTCCCACTCTGGTTTTTATTTCCTTCCTTGTATGAGATCATTCTGAGTTGTAATGCCTGTGCCATGTGTAATTAAAAACTGCTCATGCTGGATGAGAACAGGTAGTACCACTCCTGCTTTTGGCACAGGGAGTCCTGGCAGCTGTGGACACCAAGGTGCCAGTGAGGCACAGACACTTCCAGGTGGCTTCATCTCCTGTCTTGAAGACTTCCCTTGAAACAACTGGAATTATCTACAGCTCCCTAGCCCTGAAGGTGTCCTGTAGGTGACATCCATGCTGAGGGAAACTTCCACAGTCTTAATTCACAAATAATTTCCTAGGCTGGTGCTCTTTGCACAGGCACTGGAGCCTGTGGAGATGCAGGAACACTGAGAACTCCCCAATGTGCCTCCTACAGACTATCAGCTTTGACAGTTTTCCTTTCCAGCACAGCAACATTCTTCACAAATCCTCTGTGTTACCAGGTGAAAGTTCTCTTGGCCATATGCATACAAGTGAGGATGAACTTCTGTCCATTTAACCTGAAGTGTGTCCTGGCACGTCCTGCTCCAAGTATGGGGCAGACTGTCATTCCTGCATTCTCTTAGGACAGTTCTTTCTGCTGCTTTAATGAAATCTTGAGGCCTCTGTGGAGATCAGGCTTAAATGTTGAGGACACCACTGGTTTAGGTCCCCTCTGTACATGTGGTTTACACAGAGCTTGGGCTTCCCCTCCGTGTGTCACAGGTCTGAGGAGGGGAGCAGGTGTGAGTGAGTTCATGCTGCACCTTTGCTCTAGCTGGCTCAAAGAGGGCAGTCATGGGTGCTGATTCATTAGAAATTACTAAGTTTAAACTCCCAATTTTGAATCTGAAAAGTTGCCTAGAACTGTGTGGATTTTCATTGTAATGGGATTTTTTGCAGGGCACATGTGTGGTACAGCAGCCCTGGAGTGAGGCCTGCAGAGTATCGAGTGCTTTGCTCTGTCTCTCTTTAATTCCTTGGCTCGCTTCCCTGCAGCCTTTCAGAAGGCTTTGTTTTTAAAATAGACTTTTGTGTGCTGCTTTGTCTGGAAGAAAGTAGATCATGACTTGAGCTTCTCCAAACTGAAGTAAATCTCTCTCTTTTTCAGTGTTCCATTGGCAAGCTACAATAATGGGACCAGTAAGTATGAGAGAATTGATGTTGGTGGCTTTTTATGACTGGTGGTCTTGTCGTAACTCCTCAAGCTGCAATGATTCTTTTTCATTAACAGAATGACAGTCCCTATCAAGGTGGAGTATTTTTCTTGACAATTCACTTCCCAACAGATTATCCCTTCAAACCACCTAAGGTGAGTGGCTTCTGCCATAAATCTGTCCGTTACCATGTGGTGTCATGTGTATTTGTGAGCCTACACTGAAATTTTCCTTCTTCTGCAGGTTGCATTTACAACAAGAATCTATCATCCAAATATTAACAGTAATGGCAGCATTTGTCTTGATATTCTACGATCACAATGGTCCCCAGCACTAACTATTTCAAAAGGTACCTCCAATGCTTATTTCATTTTACTCTGCTAAAATAAAGTATTGATTTGGGATGTAAAAACTGCTGCATTCCTGCTGGAATCCACCATTTCTGTGGTCACTGCTTCTGTCCTGTGACTCTCCATGGAGCTTGCAGCCAGTTCCTGAGCTGGGATGCTCAGGACATCCAGCTTCCCTGTGGCCACAGGGAGACTGCTCAGCTTTGCCAGTGGATCAGATCAGTCTCACTGCACTGAGTACACCCTCCTGCCACCTCACCTCAGAACACTTTAACTAAGAATAGATATTAATGTATATAAAATAAAACCTAGTGTGTGACAGTGGAAGACTTTAATGTTCAAGATAGGTAAGGGAGTAGCTGTGGCTTTTAAAAAACAGTGCAGTTGCTAATTCTTTGTCATACTAAAAAGCATTTCTCTTTCAAGGGAGCATCAGAACTCCAAGGTGGTAATTTTTTAGCAGAACTTCCAAAGGTGTGGACTACTGAAACGTGGTTTAAGACTTGCCTAGCTTGAACAATCTAAAATAATTAGCTAATAGCATCTTTGTCCCTGTGAACTGTGTTAACTTGTGGGGCACTGGAATATAGCCTTTGCCTGGTGAAGCAGTGTTCATATTTAATATAAATAGGAGCCTTTAAACATATTGAAAGAAGATATAGGCTGAAATTTTTTTTGGCTGTTGAAACTGTGGATTTACAAACTGTGGATCAAGTTTGTAGGTCTAGCCATGGCTATTTAGGGATATTTGGAGTCTACCCTGTGCATGATCATGTCTTGACCCTTCTGTTCTGTAGCTTCACACTGTCCTTGTAATCAAATGCTGCAGTTGTCACATTGATTACATTGTCCTTCCCAGTGTCCCTGCTCTGAGGCTCTCCTGTTGCCTGTCCTTCTCTCCAGCTACATATGATGTTCCCAGGCACTTTCTTGTTCAGACAGGTGATCCTGGTGCATCCCTTGGACTTCATCACTGTCTGCCTTTCCCTGAGCCCACAGACGTTCCCACCTTCTCTGTCCAGCTAAAGGCATTTGCAGAAGCAGATGGAAAGGCAAAACTGTATCTCTTTGTCTCTTGTCATAAGTGAATCTGCTTGGGCACAAGGCTCAAAGTCTTGAAAGAACTGAGAAAATGGTGTCAGTGAAGAAAAAATGATTGTCAGGTTGCTGGAGTTTCCTTACGAGTGCTTTCAGTCAGTACTGGCTGCTTTTAGAAGCACCACATTACCCCAGGCACTGATGTCTGTTCTGGTTTAAGTGCTGCTTAACTGGAGAAAATGCTGTATTGTTTTAGGGAGTCTGAAGTGACCATATGGGTGGTGGGGTGATAGGCAGCACGATTGAAAATACTGGAAGATAGACTGGAATTAGGACAGTTGGGAGAAGATAGGGCAAGAATTTAAGAGGCTGGTCCAGGGTGGCAGTGAACTGCCTATTAGTGGCTGTCAGCTTGAATCACTCAGAAAATACATCCTAGTGTTAATTTTACTGCCCAAATACATTTGCAATATGCTTTAACATCTCAGTCTCCCTCTGTGTTCTGCTTTGGACTCTTTTTTTCTTACTCTTTTCAAACTATGTCCTTGTGACTCAGCTGGAATAAGCCCTGGGATCAGGGTGGCTGTTCTGTGCCACCTGCCCCTCCCAGTGCCCCTCTCCCTCCTGGGTTTGGGGGGCTCTATGCTGATCACTTCTCATTGCTGAACAGTTCAGCTGGATGCCCACACTCTGCTGCACTCAGCACAACATCCACAGAGCTCTAACCTGGGAGAAAACCTTGTCCCAGCTCCCTTGTGCTACATTTACTGAAGGAATTAAAACAAAAAAGCAAATTCTTAGAGGTGACTTTATAGGAATACTTTACTCAGAATCACAGGGATCCCCTGTCAAAAGTCAGACTTTTAGAACTTTAGAAGCAAAGAGCTGACACTCAGGGGAAGTGTTCTCATCTTGAACAAATGGAAATAAAGTCCACAAAGGCAACTTGAATCTTTTGGAGTTGAAATTGTTGAAATCTTGTGTTCAGTCAGATTAGAATGTGTTGTGACAGACTTCAGGGGTGTTGCAGCTTTCTAGTAACTGATCAGCCTTATCAAAGAATGAATGTGTTGTTAGCAGGAAAAATGGTTGGATTAGGTAATTCAGGGTAAATAATAAGACTTAAAATATTCAGCAATAAGATCACACCACTTCCAAAGCAGCAATTTATTATTTGTAGTGTAGATTTCTTAGAGTATTTCCTAAATTGTGCCACCCTTTAAATTGGATGCTACTGGGAACAAGCTGTTTGAATTTTAAATCTGTAAGCAGATAACTTTAGAGCACAGCTATGATAAAATGTACTTCCTACTGATTGAGAAATCTGGGAAGAGTAGAAACAGTCCTTGTAGGAAAGAGCTTACCATGCACAGCTTCCTCCTGAGGCAGATGGGAGGCAGCACTGTCAGCAGCTCACTGTTATGTTTGCAGTTAATGTGTGGTACATAAAGATGTTTTTCACCTTAACCTGCAAGGAGAGAGGGGAAGGGGTCTGCAGTGACTTCCTTTGGGTTAAAAGGGCCACTTTTTGGTGGAGAGACTGAAAAATCATGTCAGTGCTACATAATCATTCTAGTTCAGTGGCGAAGGTGGGGATCTTGGCTCCTCACACTCTGGAGCCAGCCCTCTGTAAGTAATTTAATAAAGTGATTGTGGCTATGAGAGAGGTGATTGGCATTTTGGGGTTTTGTTCTGTCCCTTCTACAATTGTTAAAACAGTTAAATCTTGGGAGAACAGCAATGACTGTCTCAGTACAACAACAAACTTGCTTATATTAGTAATTCTGAACTCAGTGTTCCTTCAAGAATACATACTGGAATATAAATAATCTCAAAATACAGTCTTAACCACACCATGGTGGGTAATTTGTACTCCAAGGCTTAAGCAGAATGTGTAGGCTTAAATGGAAAACATTATCTCCAAGTCTGCATAAATAAGAATCCCTGTTGCCTGAAACAGGAGAATGAAGTGTTTTAACATTATTACAGCTATTCTCAGTCATTTTGGGGTGGAAAGCACTCTTTCTTTTGAATTTGGCACGTGGCTGTGCAAGAGTTCATCCTGAATTAAGCACTTCTGCATTAAAGGTTGGAGTAATCGACTGTCTTGTCCCACTTCTCCCCATGTTTAGTAACAAATAAATCATGGAGCCTGTGTGACTGCTGGAGGGCCCTGCCTGGGAGGGGCAGTGAGTAAGCTCAGCCTCATTCGTGCAAGGCTTCAGCTCCCACTGTCCAGACTTGCATGCCTTGTGCAGTGAGGCTTTTCTGTGATGTTGCTCTTCATGAATCACTTCACTAAGACTTGCTGGAAGTAATAGTACCAAGAGATTGAACTGGACATTCACAGTGCTGTTTTCAAAATCGGGAAGTTGGTTTCTGATTACTTGGCTTTTAGTTTGCCCATTGTTACATTTACACACACAACTGGGGGTGGCTTTGTCACACAGCATGGGTCAATCTCTCCAGCTGTGCTGAGTTGGGGTTCTGAGAGAAATGCCCATTTTTATGTTTCAGCTCTGTAATTGAGCCATTTGTGCAGCTTCCCAGGAGCTGCCCTTGCTGCAGAGAAGGCTGTGCTAGGAGGAGTGCTGCCAGCAGGGCTGTGATCTTTTCCCTGTGTTGGGTGCTGTTGAAGCAGTGTCTGGAGCATGTGTCCAGTGCGGGCTCTCCAGACCAGGAGAGTGTGGATGTACTGGAGAGAGCCCAGTGAAGGGCCAGGAATGCCATGGAGGGACTGGAGCATCTCCCCTTGTGAGGACAGGCTGGGAGCTGGGGCTGCTCAGCCTGCAGAAGAGGAGGTTCAGGGGGATCTTATCAGTATCTGTGCAGATGACAGCCAGACTCTTCTCAACGGTGCCCAGTGACAGGACAAGAGGCAGTGGGCACAGCTCAAGTACAGGAGGGTCTCTGAACAGCAGGAAACCCTTGATGTTGTAGTTTTACTGTGAGGATGCTGAGCACCAGCACAGGTTGCATTGGGAGGCTGTGGACTCTCCCACCTTAGAGATACTCCAAAACCCCTGGACACTGTCATGGACAGCCTGTCTTAGGTGGCTCTGCTTGAGACAAGATGGTCTCCAGAGATCCCTTCCAACCTCAACCAGTCTGTGATACACTGGGCAACACTTAACTTTTCTTCTTTTGTCACCAGAAATTGTTGAACTGACTTAGCAGGAATGCAAGTTGCTTTGAAGCCAGAAGTTTAAACTGCTCAGATTTAAAGGTACACTTCCTGTAAGGCTGGGGAAGACAGCTGGAGGAGTTGGAAATGGGGTTGTGGTTAAGAAATAGGATTTAACTCAAGCAGAGGCTGAAGTTCCTTTCATTTATTTGGATGCATCTTGCCTGTTCACAGTCAGGAGCCAGGCATTTGAACCTGTTGGTCAGTGGTGTTTCCAGTGTTTACTGCTGCAGCTTAACATCTGTCAGTACTGATAAAGCTTTGACAACTCTACATCTCAAGTTTCAAGGGTTTGGGACCTGAAACTGAAAAACAGTGATTGTGTAGGAGAATGTTTCTTACTGAAGTCAGGTTTTTTTCCTGATTTGGAGGAATAGAGATGGAAGTAGCAGTGAGCCTTGATGTGGATGGAGGCTGCCAGGCTGATGATAACCAAAGGAGCCCTCGCTGGTGAGAGAAGCAGGACAGCTGGATAAAGCCTTCAAAACAGAATTAAGAATTCCTCAGCAGCGTTACATGTCCAGAGCTCCCACTTCTGCTGGCAGAGGTGTCTCCCAGCGTACCAGGCTCAGTTAAACCTGAGCTGACAAATGGTTACTCTCACACACAAACTGGGCTGGCCCAGAAGCACAGCACTGTGTGCCACAGCCCACGGCCTGGTCCCCAGGAGGCGACAAATCTTTCTGTGGAAAGCCCTGGCACAGTGTTTGTCATTCACCCAGGACAGAGCAGGTGGGGTGGGCTGGTGCCATTGCTGTGAACTCATCATGGCCAGGGATTGATGCTTCCCTGTTTTATCCAAGTGCTCTGTGTCACCTCATGAGCTTTTCCATTATCAGGTGATCCTGGCAGTCAGGTGTGACTCCAGCCAGGATGGAGAGCTGAGTGTCACCCTGCTGTCCTGGCATGCAGAGCAACCATCTCAGCACCTTCTTGGTACTGTAACCCACATTTTGTTGGTGCAGTCTCTGTGCCTGCTTAGATTTGGACCTTTCCTCCTAGATGGATTCTAAATTGGCTCCTCTTTGGAGAGCAGTAACTGCACCAAACAGCCGTTGGATCAGAACACACCAGCTGTTTCTTCTGGATAGCTCATTACCTTGGAAAAATAAGTGCCATTTATCTCTCTTCTGTGAATTCAGCTGGAGTTTCCATGGCTCCTCAGCTGCTTTTCCTTACTCTGAAGTGCCCCATGGATGAATGCCTTACTGGAGCAAGTTTGTTTGGAATTCCAGCTAGACTTAAACAGCAGGATCCGTAGTGGTTGGTACCCTGTGTCAAGAGGGTGGCTGGAGTGGTGGATATTAGACCAGTCAGGCTTTGCAGACAAAGTGAATGATTTGGGATTTGTGTTTTGGGAAGTGAGGATCAGCTGCTTTTAAGAGTCTCTTCACCTCTGCATTCCAGGAGCTTTAATACACCTTTAACACATAAATTTGGATATTCCAGTAGCCACATGGGCTTCAAATTGTATTCTGCACTGCTCATTTGGCTAGTGCTGGAAGGACCTGTGGAGAGCTGACATCATGGATTGTCCTGACTAATGGGTGAGCTGCTTCATAGCAGAGGAAAGCCAGGAATTTACATGTGGAATTTGCATCTACATCTGCTCAGCCTGAGGTGGGGCACAACCAGGAAGGTGCAGTTGCCCATCGAGGGTGGGGGGCTGACCTTGGTGGTGTGAGAGCAGAGCAGCTGCTGAGGTGGACTGTGCAGTGGGGAACTGGAGCTGGTCTTGTTGACAAGTTGTCAGTGGCATGATTGTCTGCACAGAGGAGCTGCCTGGAGAAAGATTGGCCATGAATTTCAGTGTTACATGCTTTGTAAAGGGAAGTCTTGCAGTGGGAACTTGGATCTCAGTTGTGTTACACTGGTGGGCCTTATTTTGCATGTTACTCAAGCAGTCTTAAGTGTTCAGTGATCATTCTGCCTGATGAGAATGCATTTCTGTCCTTGCTCTGTGGGGAAGCTGAGCCCATTTTCTAGAAGCACTTTGTTAGCAGCCCTTCTGCTTGATGAGTTTGGTTCTGCTGCTTCTTGGTGCTGAGAACTCAGTCTGTGCTAGTCCATGGCAGCAGGAGGCACAGTGAAGAGTAAATTGTATCTGTTGTCTGCAGAGATAGATGGGGAGTGTAGTTGAAGGGTTGGAGGTCAGTAGGCTGCCTGGTTGGTGAAATAAAACAAAGCAAAACCAATTTTCGAGTGAAAAGGAGCTTTAAACTGGCAGTGGTTTAAGTTGCTTAGTGGCTGGACAGCTCTGACAGCTGAGAGTGATAAGATGAGAAATAATTCTGTACAGAGTTATTTCAAGGGATGAATCCCTTGAGTCAATGGCAACTAAAATTTATTTTGCTATTACTGAGAAAAATCCAGACTTGAATTCAAAGAGTGCACACTTGTGGTTACATCCCTGCCAGGGGGAGACTTGAAGGGATGCTGCCAAGCTGATAATGCTTTGCCTATGGCCATGCAGGATGTTCAAGTGTAAAGTGTCACTTACCTGCCTTCTGTAATTATTCACCCTGATTCTGTGGCTCCAGAATTTTGGGGGAATTCTCTTTTTATTGTCTGATAGTGATGTTGTAGTCATTTGACTAGAAAATATCATGGCTTTGCTGTGGAATTCATTGCAGTAATACTTGATTGCAGAGGGAGGTGAGTCTCTTATTTCAAGGTGTTGGTTTCAATCATTATTACTCCAATGCATCAAAGAACTCTGATACACAGCTGAGGTTTGTAAGGGTTGCTTCCCCTTTACCCTTGCACTTGAAACTTTGAGGTGGTGCCTTTTCCAAGGGATTTTTCTGTATGTTGGTCTAAAATATGTGCATGTGCAGTGTTCTAGTGGAAAGCCTCGGGAGAAACTCGCAGAATTGATTTTGGACAAATAGCTGGGTTCAGCAGGATATTAAAATTAAACCAGTTTAGTTAAAAATGCCTTTTTTTTTTCTTTTTTTTTTGCTGAGGCTGTACAGATGAAAGGGGAATGATGTGAAGTCACCAGCAATAGTGAGTGTAATGAGAATAGTTTGGAATAATGGAGACTTAGAAAAATAAATCAAAGCAGCTGAATGTGGCAGTGCAGCTTGAAGCCAAATGATTGTGTCCACTTTTATTCAGTGTTTTTGGAGTGATACTAAAAGGTGAACTGCTGAGTGTTAGGAAAAGGGGTGTGAGGGTGGGCAGAGAGCAGTAATGGTTCTGCTGATGAAGGCTGAGCCACTGTGTTCAAAAAAGTCCTTGGGTTTTTAAAGGACTGTGATAAGATAAAACCTGAGGGAGTAGTTACAACAGTTGACCAGAAAACTTGATGGGATTTCCTGTGTCTTCCAGTGAAGGCAGGGGACAGATTGGACCTGCCTTGCTCATCCTACAGCTGAAGAAACTTCAGTGACCAGAGCAGTGGAGTCTGACAGACAGAAAGAAATGAGCTACAGGAAAACTGCTGGAGAAATGGCTGTTTTGAAACTACACTGACTGGGAGCAGTGGGAGGTGGCAGAGGGCTTCCCATTGTAAACATGGGCTTTACTTGATTTACAGAGGGGGAAACAACTGCTGCTGGATCTGTGCTACAGGTGCTAAATGTGCTGCCTTGCTAGGGGACAGCAGTAGAGCAGCAGTGGCTTCTGCAGACCTCCTTCACACTCTGAGCTGAGAGGGAGCTCAGTGAATGGTCCCTGTGTCAGTTGGTGGTGGGGAATCATTAAGCCCTTAATTCTCACAAGTGCACTGTGGAAAACTGGGAAAAGGGAGAAGAGGTTTGCTTCTTTTTCTAGAACCAGAAATATGTTCACCCAAACAGAGACTGCTTTATTACCAAACTTGTTTAAGAAGCTTGGAACTGGGAATTGATAACTCCTTAGTGAAGTGTCTACAGAAACAGGTGGGAAACTGAACTAAGTGGCTTTGTGGGTTCTTGCTGCCCACAACACTGAGCAACTTGTGCAATTCAGACCCAAGGGAAGCTTTCACTCTTGTCCCACTTGAAAAATACCTGAACATCAGACCTGTTTCCATCTTCTCTCTGGAGTATGGTACAGCCCTGGCACAGGGTGCCCAGAGAAGCTGTGGCTGCCCCATCCCTGGAAGTGTCCAAGGCCAGGTTGGACATTGGGGTTTGGAGCGACTTGGGACAGTGGAAGATGTCCCTGCCCGTGGCAGGGGGGTGGAGTGAGATGGACTTTAAAGGGCTTTTCAACCCAAGCCATTCTGTGATCTGTTTTGTGGCCCTGTTTTAACCTGTCTTAACTCCTTTGTTGCTTTTATGGGCTGCATGCTGTTTCCTTTCATTTTGCATAGCTAGCTCTGCCTCCTGCAAGTGATGGAAATTGGAGCAGATTCGTGTTTAGTGTCTTCAAACTCCTCACTCTTGTCATCTGCACCTTGCTTGGAGGCTGCACTGTGACAACTGCTTTGCTGCAATTGGTGAAGGGACATATGGAGTGGCACTGCTTGATCCAAACAGGCTGAGAGAAGGGAATGTTTGGCATTTTCGGGAGTGGGGCAAGATGTCCCTGCCATGTCTGGTGCAGTGTTGTCCCAATATGCTTTGCTTGTAACTTCCTGCCTTCTCTTCCCTTCTCCTCTGCAGTGAGTGTAGGAATGTCCATGTGCTATTTGTGGCTTTGCAGCAGTGTCCTGGCTCCTTGTATGGCTGAGGGTTGTCACTCTGCCCAGGGGGATGTGCCTTCTGGGGTACATGCACTGTGTATTTATAGTGAAACACTCCAGTTCCAGGGGTCTGTGGACCATAGCAGTGCAAGGAGCTGGGCATCCTGGGGTCATTGTGAATGCTGTTCTACACTAAATCCATCTCAACTTCCCTTATGTTTGGAAAATAATTAAGCCTCTCAATTCACTGCAAGACCAGCTTATTTTTAAACAGATCTTCAGGGCCGGGTTAGATGGGGCTTGGAGCAACCTGTGCTGGTAGAAGGTGCCCCTGCTCATGGCAGGGGTTTAACAAGATGAGCTTTAAGGTCCCTCCCAACCCAAACCATTCTGTGATTCTTAAGTAGCTGTGAGCAGCCCTTGCTTCCTTCATTTCAGCTGGACTTGTCTGCTGTTTGACTTTGGATTAATGCTTCTCCAAGTCATCCAGCAGTGATCTGGCTGCTTTAGGGAACAGTTGAATTTCAGGTGCAAAATCAAGGATGTTTTTGCAGAGGACTCTCGGGTATCAGGCTTCTGCCTGGTGATTGAAGGCTGCTGCTGGATAGACCTGTCCAGGAGGATACTCACTGTGGTGTTGTGGTTGTGAAAAGTTGTGTAGTTCACTGGTAAAAGGAGTTTGTTCAAAGTCACTCAGCTGAATTACATGGGATTGGTGCTCCTTGGCAAACTTAAATAAAAGCTGCTGATGCTACTGGCTGGAGGGGAAGGAAATGCATGGGCTGACTGGTGCAGGTGTCCTCAGCTGTCCTGGAACTAATTCAGTGTCTCTTTTCTCTCCTTAGTACTTTTGTCCATCTGTTCTCTGTTGTGTGATCCCAATCCAGATGATCCTTTAGTGCCTGAGATTGCACGGATCTACAAAACAGATAGAGAAAAGTGAGTATGGAAGCCAAACCCCATGGAATTTGACAGGGCAGAATCCACACTTACCCAGTAAAGGGAAACTGAGAGGAACTGCTTCTTGGAAAAGAGTGAGAGTGAAAAAAAGGCAAATCAAAGCTCTGTGGTTTTCTTAGAGATTTTTTTTGTTTGTTTTTTTTCCCTGGGATCTTTGTCGTGCCACCATCTGAGCTGCTTTAATCCCACATAACCACCAGAGGGAGAGCAAGTTACTCCAACGGGAGAATATTCCATGGCAGCTCTGGGTCTGGAGTCATACAAAGAAATAACAAAAACTCCCTGTTTTACCTTCACTGGCCAACACGAGGGAAGAACCAGTAGTGTAGAAGTGGGGCAGGAGGACTCTCAAGCAAGTACAGAGAAATTTCAGTGCTAACAAGCACTTTAACAGTTTAGTGTTGTTGTAAACACTTCCTACCTCACTGTTCCCTTCCAGATCTGATCAAGGAAGGGAAAATAGCCCACAAATTTGTTTCCTCTACTTCATACTTGAGGAGCAGTGTTAGAGGAGTTTATGCATCCTGGTTTGGAGAGCTGCAAGACCAGCAGCACGTATTTGGAGACACAATCAACAGTGATTATCTGCACTTTTAAGTGTGCAGAGCTCCTTCCTATTTTTTCTGAAAACAGGGAAATAAATTTTAGGTTTAAACAGAAGGACTTGCTCCTTGGGTAGCCTCTGAGCACCGATATGAAGGAGAGAGTTACGAGTGGATTGTCAGATTGTTTAAGCTAAAGAACATTATCTACAGATTAAATTCCAACGCCAAACCAACTTGGTGCACATAACTGTAGGAAACTGCAGGCTGTGTCTTACTCTACAAATTCTCTAGAGCATGAACAGCTTGCCTTCTGTTGTCAGAGGGAAGCTAATCACACAGCTGCTTTGTCTTACACAAGTATCCTGAGCTTCCTCTGGCTGTAAGGGTATTTGGGTCCAAACGTTACAGAGTTCTTGGGAATTGAATTATGTTGTGATAAAATAATAACATCTTATTCAGAATAAAATTCTCAATAAATCCAGAATAAAAATATTCTGATGGATAAATTAGTGTGTCCTGACAGTCATAAAACCAGCCAAATGTGTAGGAAGCAATAAGGCTGTTGGGGTTTAGCAGATGAGTTGATGGCAGGTTCTGGGCTTAACTTTGCAGGGAAGCAGGAGATGGGGGAACATGTTAATCTCTTTTCCAGAATGACCAAGTGAAACCCTACAGTAAGAGTTTCCCAGGGACGCAGCAGATGGGCCTGGGGGAGGCACAGATAAAGCCTTCCTGAAAATCCTTTCCCCTCAGCCCTGATCTAGCTCCATTTTGTGCCTCCAATCACAAAGATCTCGTATTCCTGTTGTAAATAGGAGCAGGTATTTCTTTTCCATGAAGCACTGTGGGCTTTCTTGTTCCCCTGTTTGTTTAATGTTTAATTTTGCTCTTAAATTTTACAAACTGATGATAGTACTGTGATTTCATGCCATGTGTAGACTAGGGTGCTGGAGCTGAAATACTGTGCAGATGCCATGTTAAGTAAATCCTCTTTTTGTGCATACAGGTACAACAGAATAGCTCGGGAATGGACTCAGAAGTACGCGATGTAATTAAAGAAATTATTGGATAACCTCTACAAATAAAGATAGGGGAACTCTGAAAGAGAAAGTCCTTTTGATTTCCATTTGACTGCTTTCTATGAGCCCACGCCTCATCTTCCCCTGTGCACATGTTTACCTGATACAGCAGTGCTGCGTGTTGTACATACTTGGAACAACAAACTAGAAATACTGTATTTCCCCGTACCAACATTGACTCCTAGCAGAGAAGTGTGTGTGTGAAAAGCTGGTTCTTCAGTCATAACTTTGTGAGCCTAAAAGCATTCCTTGCTGAGTTAAATTGGGAAATCAAATGGGAATGGGGAGAGTTCTGGTGCGTTTCAGATTTTCTAGGGACAGTGTTGCTGATCCATGAAGGATTTTAAGTGGAATCCTTTTAAACTCATAACAGTTATGAAAAGCAAGGTGAAGAACTTGAAGCTGTTTCTGTATTCATTTTATTCTGAAGGACCTACACCTTAGGTAAATGTTATGACCAATGAGAAGCTGTACCCACATCCTGTGTTTAAGGTCTAAGTTTAACCGGTCACCATTTAAATGGATTGGAGCTATTAGTGCATCAAGTGATGTTGATTTGTTTCAACTCTCTCCCTCCCTTCATACTTTTTTTGGTTTGTATGTGGTTTCTCAGTTAATACCTAGCTAATAGCTCTTATTTTTTCTTAAGTTTTTTAACTGCTTAGGTCTTTCTGGATGTAAGGGTAAAAAAAAAAAAAATCCATATGACAGAAAACTTGTGTGTATTTAAAGACCCAACTGCTCCCCTGGAGCTTGTACGTTCAAGAATGAATTAATCTGTGTAATAAACTGATTACTACAGTCATTACATATAACTTTGTGTGAATAGGCTTTTAATTTTCAGAGCAGTTTGTTACAGGCTTAAACTAACGGTGGATTTCTCTAAAAAAAAAAACTTTTTGGGCCGAAGTCGTGAAGCAGTTTGGTTTGCATCACACAAGGCACCTGAAGAGGCAAACAGGAGCTTGAGCACTTAGATGAAATCAGGATGTGTAGTGTGCCAGGAACTTGACTGTTAAACCAAATAAGCAGTTTACTAAATGCGAATCAGAGTGACATTTTACAAAGCCTGATGGTATTACTCCCACTTGCATGGGACCTAACACAATGCATATGTACTGTAGGTAAGTGAAACCTTATGTAACTAAAAAAATGGATGTAAAAGGGTAAAAAAAAAGAAAAAACCTACCAAACACATCAGCACAAACTTTCATAAAATGTAGCTTTTACATAATTACTTTGCACTAAACATTTGCAAATGTTCATACAGTTTTAAATTGTACTTGTATGTGTCTTTTTTTTNTTTTTTTTTTTTTGGAACAAAGTCTTCACTTGAATCTAGTGAAAAAAAATGTAGTTTGAAACTTTTCTTTGTATACAAGTGTATTTGCCAGCATCGTTGGTGTGACAGTAGGTGAGTCTGCAAGTTTATCTCCTCTTAGTAGAATTGTAACCCAAGCCATCGGGCAGGAGAGGCTGGAGCTGCTGGCTCTCCAGCCACAGGGTCTGTCCCAGCCATTCCCAAATGCATCTTGACACTCTTGCACAAACGAGGAATAAATGTCCACTGCTTTTGGTCTAAATCTGTTCCTCTTGTCTCATCTCTTGATGTGCTGGTGGCAGTGCTGGGCAGGAGTGAGCCCTCCTGCAGGGAGCTGTGGCCTCTCCAGAGGCACGAGGGCCCAGCACAGCTCCAGGTCCTCAGCTCCAGGTCCTCAGCTCCAGGGCAGAAGGTCACTGGAGAAGGAAGGGAGCAGCACGTGGCCACATGTCCTGGCTCAGGGACACTGCAGGGTCACAGAGGAAGGGGAGAGATCGGTGTGCAGGGCTGCAAAGCTGGGCTTGGGTCACCTGAAACTCACGGCACTCGTGTTATCCACAGGCTGTTGGTGTCTGGACTGTCTGGGAAGCAGCCTGTGGCCCTGGATAACATCAAAACTGGAGTGTGAGCTGGTGGCTGCTGCTGTGGCTGGGGTTTGTGCCTGCCTGGATCCATGGCCTTCCTTTCCTGACCTGTTGTGCTCCTGCTGGGCTCTCCAATACACCTCAGCATGGTGCAGTTGCCCTGCTGTGTTTTCTATGGGGTCACTGGGAAGTGCAGGGAAGGGGTTGAGCTGATTATGAACAGTTTGGGGGGATTCTCTTTTAACTGCTTTGCAACTGAGCCACCCAAGAATGTTTTCTGTGGCAGATTTGGCTGCCTTTGGGAATTGGCAGTTACTGGAAGAGATGAGAGAGAGCGGAGGGAGCAGTGACAGCTGAAGGAGCTGAGGAGGATGGTTTCTCTTTCTGGTGGGGCAGGAACCACAAACACGAGGTGACAGGACATTAACAAGGCACACTGGATTGAAACAGTCCTAAACCTGTAACAGCTTCAGCTTGGAGGGTGCATTAACATACCTGCTCGTGTGGGGATGAGCTCATTTGCAGTGAGGTGTTCAAACAGTTCTGACCACTTTGCTGATGGCATGAGCACAGTTGTGTAGTAAAAGCAGGTCTGGTGGTGTTTGAGATGGCAGGATGTGCTCTGTATATCTCCTGTGGGTTGACCATTTGTTGTTGAGGGTTGTACTGTGAACTACATGGAGGAACCTTTAGCACTTAACTGAAAACTGACCCAGCTCAGCTCTTTTTGGGACTAGAATCTTGCTCCTTTGAATCTGTGCATTGAGTATGTTCTAATGTCAAATAGCACATGCAGTCAGGGGCTCTGGTCACTGCCTTTCTAGGAATCCTAAGCTTGTTATGTCATCAACCTTTTCATCCCTGTCCAGTTTTTTACCTTGATTTAGTAATTTAAGTTGCCTGATCCCCTTTGCATGGCTTTCTTTGTGCTGGGCCTTCTGTGGATGTAGATTGTTCATGCACTTCCCTTTTTTCCTGTCATGTGCTAAGTGTGTTTTATTTAAAAATAGTGCTGGGCTGCTTAGAACCCCCCAGCTCTGGCAGCAAAGCTGGAACACTGCCTGGATACATTCCTTGTGCTCGTCGGTGCCTGTCCACTGCTCAGAGTGACCCAGAGGAGGAATGTGATCCATGTATTTTGGAACCTCTCTTGGCCCAGCACTGAGCAGCCACTCATCAGTGTGCAGGAGCTGGCTTAGACATTGCCATGGCTCCAAGGCCAACCTCCGTGGACCTGCAGACTGGGCTGGGGCTGATCCTGGGAAGTGCTGGAGTTTGGATTACTCTGCTGGAAACACCCAGCTTGTCCTGTGCTGGGATGTGCTGCTGCATTTCTGTCACAGCTTTTGGGCAAGGCAAGAGGGATTTTTTAATTTAGTTATTACCATGTCATCCCACTGCTTCCAACTGAGCTGCATCCTGAAGTGTCCTCAGATTCTTCTGTTCAGTCTACATCTATCAAATGATGTAGGGCTAAGCGGGATGTGATCTTGTGTCCTTAGAGGGTGTAGCAAACTGTTCCCTGTCCCATGCGTCTGAAGGCCTGGTCTTTCCTTGTGTTTGGCAGCTGTGGCTGCAGACAGCAATGCCTGGCTCTGTTTCTGAACACTCTTGGTCGTCTTCAGCAGCTTCTCTAGAGCTGCTCTTGTTCCCAGTTCTGTACAGGAGAAGACGAGAATCCTGAGGGAAGGTCGATGGGAAGCTCTGCCCAGTGAAAGGTGGATTCCTTTGTGCCTGAGCAGCTTTTTTGGGGGGAGCAAGGCAGGAGACCCGGGGGTGTGGGAGGTGGTGAAACTGCTCACAGTAGTGAATGCGTCACCTTGCTCTAAGGAACCAGGATAACAAACCACCTCTGAATGTGCTCAGCGCTCCCATTCCAGGGGGAGGAGCCCTTGGCTAAGGCTCCAGACGTGCCAGTGCATCCAGGCAGAGCTTGGGAGTCGCCTCCTGGGAGAATAAAAGCCTGGAGGTGTATCTGAGTGGCAGGAAGGCTGTCCCCATTAAATACAGAACCTCAGAAAAGTCTTCTGATCCTTGCAGCATCAGGGAAGCCTCCCTCCCTCTCCTACAGGTAGCTGGAAGGGAGTTTGATCCCCACAGTTACTGCTTCCTTCCATCCTGGGCTCTCTGGGTAGGCTTGGAGCAAAAGCTGCAGCTCTCAGCTGTTGGGGTTTGGCAGACATGGTTTCCTACAGGGAGTGCACAGGGACAGGAGCACTGAGGGTGTCTGGAAGGTTAAAAGCAGGACAAATCCTGCTGTGCAGCTCTGGGGGGGTGTGGAAACCAACCCCTGTGTGAGTGACCACTTGGAGGCTGCGGAGGGGATCCCTGCAGCCTGTCCTTGCTGCCCCCCCCTCACCTGGAAGTGTGTGTGTGTGACTAGATCCATGCTAACACTGTCTGTACTCTTGTATTGTGTTGCAATTTGATCACCATTAAATAATTCCCTTAAACTCTCTGGCTTGATTGCTTCTTTCTTTGCTTTACCTGTGCCTTTTGCCCATTTGTTTTGGCTCGTGTTGCTTCCTTTCCTCTCGTGGCTGCTCTGTCCCCTCTCCCTGAGGCTCCAGTCTTGCACTGTCCCTCTCTCAACTATCTCCAGTCACCTTCATCTCATTTTTTAAGCTTCCTGCAAAGCCCAGCTTGCTCTGACCACAGGCAGTGCTTTCTGGGTGACCTGGGCCTTGGGGGCTGTTTGTCTTCCTGCTGAAATCCCTGTGCTGTCACCAAGCCCAACACTGTCCCCTTGCTTTTTGGAAGTTGTGACTTGATAGAAAGTTTGTTGGTGCTCTGCTTTCATTGTGAGCTGTTTGCAGCACCCCAGTCCTTGATCCAGTGGGCTCACTTGAGAAAATCTGGGATCAGCTCTGGGGCCAGAGCACAGGGCATGTGGGCTGCTGGGGGGAGCTGGAGCTGTTGGTTCCCACAGCTCATGGCCTTTCTCTTCCCTGGATTTGGCACCCACAGGTTCTACTTCGTTGTGTTTCTGCCTCTCTGTGTCCACCCCCCTCCCTCCCTGTGTGAGAAGATTTAGTTTTTATTGTTGTCTAGTCAGGTGAAACCCCCTCGGGGTGGGTGGGGGTTGGGTGTATTTACCGTTCTTGTCCTTTCATGACCAAATCTGTTTGTTGCTCAACTCTAAACATTTCTTTGGGTTGAAAGAGCACGTTGTTGGGGTATAGATAAAAATGGCATTTTGAATAAGCAGTGAATTGGTGTCCCGAAGCCACAAGCACCATACCCCAAACTTCTCTCTTCCCAGTGTCCGTGGTCCTGTGTCCAGCTGAAGCTGCCTGGTCCTGCTGCTGGGGGTGGCCTGGGAGACACATCCCGCTCTGCTGTTGGCAGTGGAGGAGCAGCTGGGCTGGCCAGGCTGGGAGAAAGGAACAAGCTGGCTTTGGGCCACCACAGCTGGGAACAAGAGCCAGTGGCCGTGTTCTAAAGGGAGGGAGCGTTAATTCCTTGTTCTGATGGAGCAAAGGTGGGCATGGAGTGACTGCTGCAGAGCTTTCTGGCTGCCTTAACCAAACCTGGTGGTTTGTGTCTAAACCCTCTCCTTGCTCTGCCCGAGGTGCCCGAGGCAGTTGTGCTGTTTGGTAGGTTTCATTCCCTGTCTTGTGGCTCTTCTTGAGTCAGTGTTTAGCAAGTTTTACTGAAACAACCTCCCCTACAGCTTGGGATGGTGATTATTTTTCTGCCCCCTGACCTGGAGCTCTGTGAGTCTCTGCAGTGCTGCTATCTAGGGCTCTTTGGGAGGTCTGTGCGTGGCCAGCTCAGCATGGGGAGCAGGAATTCTGCAGGGCATCAGGCAGAGTCGTTTGGGTTGGAAAACCCCGTAAGAATTGGTCCCGCAGTTCCCCCAGCACTGCCAAGGCCACCCCGAAGCCACATTCCCCAAGTGCCACAGCCATAGATTTTTTGAACCCCTCCAGGGATGGTGACTCCACCAGAGCCGTGGGCAGCGTGTGCCAACACCACCCTTTCAGTGAAGATCTTTTCTCTAACATCCAAACTAAACCTCCCCTGACACGACTTGAGACTGTTTCCACTTGTCCTGTCACTTGTTACTTGGGGGAAGAGACTGACCCCACATGGTTCAAACCTCCTGCCAGGGAGCTGCAGAGAGCAGAGGAGCAACTTGGTGTCACCAGAGCTTCCAGGAAAGGATCATTGTACTTAGAACTCACCCTTGGCTGTCACCTGCACGGCTGCAGGAAGGATGTCCCAACGTTTCTGATCCCCTGATTAACCCTGTGCGTGCCTTCCCTGATTTGTCCCGTTTTTTATCCCTATTGGTGGACACTGTGTGGGATTTACAGCTCTGATTTTCAGGAAAACACCTGGAATGGAGCAGTTGGTGAGGATGTGAGTGGAGTGATGGGGGACAGGGAGGTGACAGCAGTTCCTAGGTGTTCTTGTGTCCAAGCAGGGGAATGTAGGGACTCAGCAGCAGAGATAAAGGTGTGTGTGAGATAAAGTCTCACCCTGGGCCAGGTGAGCTTCCAGCTGCATGTTGATCCTATTGAGTCAGGGATGGGATTGACCCTGCTGGATTTACCTCCTCTATAAAGCTCCGTGGGAGTTTTTTCCTGTTGTAACTCTAAGTACCAACATAAAGCACTCAGTGTTCCAGCTTGCAATGCTTTCTAGGAAAACGCTGATGGAAAAGCTGTAGGAACTTCTCCAGATCCATGCTGGATCCTTCATGGGAGGATGGGGTTTTGCCAAGTAGGTTTTATAGGGTTTGTTGTGGGGCAACTGCTCAAATCAGAGAATCATGTAGAATAGAAAAGACCTCAGAGATTGTCGAGTCCAAGTGCCAGTCTGAGCTGACACAGGACAGGTAAGCACAAACTCTCTGTATTTAAATGCTAAAATCTCCCCTTATGTCAAACCCTGCCTTGGTCAGATAACTCCTCTCAAAAATGCCGTGTTGGCCTCTGGAAGGCTCCCACCAGGAAAGCCCAAATCCTCGTCCAGAGGCTTTTTGGAAAGGGGTGATGACACGGCCCCATCCCCAGGGAGGAGCAGATGGGGCAGAACTGGGAGCACCTTTCACCAGCCGTGCCTGGAGCCCGCGCTGAGGGAAGGTGTCCTGTGTGGGAATGACACGGGAGGAGCCCCAGGAAAGTGTTGGTGAGGCCCTTTTGGTACAAAACTAAAGGGGCTTTGCAGTGGGATTGAACCTCCCCTACTTTGAGTCCTCTCGTGCATCGTGTGCCCTGGGGGGTGACTTGCATCACTCCATGAACTGAATGAAAACTCCTGCTGCTCAGCCCATTCCTCTGTTTTCCTGTTGTCTTTTCCTTTTTTTCCCTGGCAGAGTTGTCTCTCTGCCCGGCCATGTATGTCCCAGCCCTTGCCTGAGCTGCATTAGCAGCATTTGAGCACTGAATCCTCTTGGTTAAGCCCTTGGCTGTGTAGCCACTGTAAACTACTGGCTGTTTCTAGGTTTGGGGTTTTTTTCCTAGCTCTGCCTTCCAGCCTGTGCCATTCCCTTTGGTTGCAGGGTTGTTTTGTTGTTTTTTTTTTTGTGGAAGAGGAACTGGAACTGGTGCTGAGACCCAGAGTCCCCAAACCCCTCAGTGTAAATAAGGGATCTGCTGAATCCATGTCCCTTTCCTTGAATCCAAGCCAAGCCTGCCCTGAAGTGAAACCACCAGACCCAGAAACTCTTTCCAAAGAGAATCCATCCCTCCTGCCTTTGGGGACTCCTGGAAGCTCCAGGACTTCTTCGGGAACCAGCAAGGACGGAGCCATGGAAAGGCCAGGGAATGAGACAGAGCTGCTGAGGCCTTTGCTGAGCTGCTGGGAGAGCTGGGGTTGGGATCCCCCAGGCACGGTCCTGTGCTGGCCCTGGAGCTCACAGCCCCCTGCAGCTCCCTGAGACCCCCCCAGGCAGGAGCGTTGGATCCTGGTTGCCTGTGGCTTTTTCCAGGAGGAGGAGGGATGCTGGAGAATCTGTTTACAGGGAGCTGCCTGCAGTGGGCAGGGCAGGAATGCTGCTCCAAGCAGGAATGTGGCACCCTGGGCACTGTCCCCTTCACCGAGGGCTGTGGGGAGGCTGAGTGCTGGGGGAGGGGGTCACAGGGCAGAAGTTCCCCCCTGCAGCTGTGCTGCTGGGGAAACAAGGATGTGGATTGAGTTGGAAGGGACCTCAAAGCTCCTCGTGAAAGGGGTGGGCTGGGATGGCCGGGGGAGAAGCAGCTGGACCTCCTGGGGAAGCATTTATCACTCAGGTGTGATTTGTCAGGACAGCTTTGGCCTTTCCAGATGGGAGCTGGGCACAAGGAGAATCCCAAGCCGGGAGCAGGGGGAAGGTGAGGACAAGCAGAAGGAGGCTGAGGGACAGCGGGGTCTCCTTTATTCCTTCATTCGGTGTGGATGAAAAAACACAGCTGGAAAGAGGAAATATCCCCCCAGAAGGGCCCGAATTAGGAAACACCCGCAGCCGGGGGGTCTCTCGTCCCGGGGCGCGGCGGCCGCTCCGCTCCCCGCGGCCGGGCGAGGGCAGCAGAGGCCGGGAAGCGGCGCGGCCGGGCCGGGCCGGGGATCCCCCGTTCCCCCGCACCCCGCGCTGCCCGCGGGGCACGGCACCGTCAGCACCGGCATTTAGGAACCCGCTCTCATGAGCAGTAAAAGAACTGGTTGTTGTTTCTATTTTTCATTATTACGGTTGGAAGCCCGTGAGCCCCGAGTAGAGCGGGTGTGCTCCGCGAGGTTCCAGCCCCCAAATCCTCCCCCAAGTGCGTCCTGCAGACACAAAGGGCTTGTCCTGCTCTGTGTCTGCTCAGCATCCTCTGGGAAACCCACGGAGCAGGACAGCGCAGCCTGGGGGTGCCTCCACTGCAGGGGACAAGGGTCTTATTGCCGTCCCCTCTTGTGGACTCAGGACCAGGATGGGAGATGTTGGACCTGCCTAGCACCCCACGTTTGGCAGGGGCACCCCAGCCTGGCCACCCCCTCCCTCCAGCACCCATCCCTGGTGCCAGCCACCCTCCTGGAGCAGGCACCTCGGGGTGCCAGGCTGGGGTTCACCTCCCTGGGACCCTCACACCTCCACCGAGGAGCTCCGGGCACAAAGGCTGTTCCGGCCCTGGCTGCCCCACAGCCGGGCTGATCCTGGGGTGCTCCCCGGCGCTGCTCCCTCCTCCCCGGCCTGGCTCGCTCCGTGTCCTGCCATCTTGCGCCTGTGAATAATTCACCGTCCCTGTCCCCGTTGTTTCCTTGCAGGTATTTATAGCCCGTGATCACGTCTCCTTGGAGGCAGCTCGCCGTGTAAATTTAGCTCCCGTCATCTCTCACATGTCATGCCCTCCAGCCCTTGCGAGAGCCCTTCCATGCGGCTCCTTCCCGGCAGGGCCCGGAGCCCCCCCGTCCCCCCTCCATCGCTGTCCCCGTGGCTGGCCGGAGCCCCCTGGGCAGCGGGGCCATGCCCGGTGTCCCCGTGCCATGCCCGGTGTCCCCGTGCCATGCCCGCTGTCCCCGTGCCATGCCCGCTGTCCCTGTGCCATGCCCGCTGTCCCCGTGCCTGCCGGGCCCTGCACGCTGGGGCAGCTCAGCTTCCCTCCGGCAGCTGCACGGGGCCACCGAGCCCTTCAGCTGCTGCGGCACGGGGGATGCTTTGAAATTCCTGGGCTGCCATCTGTGCTATGCAAATCCCCCAATCTGACGGCTGCGTGTGGACCCGCTTCCGGACGCAGCGATGGAGCTGTTATTATCCCGCTCCTCCTTCCAGCGGCACATTCGGAGGAGCAGAAACATCGCCCTTCTCCTGCCGCCCCCTTCACACCCACCCCTTTGTTCCGCCCGAGCCGGGCCGTGGAATGAGGAGCGAACGGGCAGCTCGGGGCTCCGGGGGGGATGGTTGTTCCACGAGGTCACCTCGAGTCCCCAGGGTGCTCGGTCTGGCTGGGGGTGTCACGGTGCCCCCGTCCTCGCCGAGAAATGGAGCCAGGGCCGGGACTCCAGCACACAGGCTGGCTGTGCTGTGCACAGGTGGGCTCTGAGGATGGGGACCAGCCACGGGAACAGCCGCGGGAATGCGGCAGGAGCAGTGCCTCTGTCCCGGGAATGGAGCAGGAGCAGTGCCTGTGTCCCAGGAATGGAGCAGGAGCAGAGCCCGTGTCCCGGGAATGCGGCAGGAGCAGTGCCCGTGTCCCGGGAATGCGGCAGGAGCAGTGCCCGTGTTCCGGGAATGCAGCAGGAGCAGTGCCCGTGTCCCGGGAATGGAGCAGGAGCAGTGCCTGTGTCCCGGGCACAGTGTGGACATCCCCCCTCAGGGCCGAGCTGCTCCCACAGGACCCTCTGCTCCCCCACCCCGGGGACCCTGTCCCCAGCCTGGGCCCTGCATGAGCCACACGCGGACCCAAACAGGCAGGACCAAGCACCCTCCCCTGCTCCCCTTTCCCCACCCTAGTGCTGGTGTGCAAATCCTCCCCATGAGCTGCTCCAGCTCCTCCCCAGATTCACCTGAGCAGTGCTGGGGGGCTGAGGCTGTACCCACGGGTGCCGAGATGGCAGCGAGGGCCCACCCTCCCCACACAGCCCCCCTGCTCCGTGCTCTTTAAACGCCGATCCGGTGGGAGGGTGGCAGTGGCTCCCTGGGGTGGCGAGGGAAGCGGGGGGCACGTTTGCCAGCACGGAGCGCAGGAGGTAATTAATGAGCATCCTGCGCTGCTCCCCGCTGCGCCTCCATCCCCCCAGGACCCCTCGGCCGGCAGCGCGGGTACCGCCTGCTCCTGCCGGCGCTGGGGGCCGGGGGACCTGGCGGCACGGGGCCTCGTTAATATTTTAGGAGCTCTTTTGTCCGCAGGGGATGGGGAGGCTCGTTCGCAATCGCCTTTCATCTCCGTGAGGCCTCCGCGCGGCTCCAGCCTCTTATCTGCCGCCTCCTCGCTGCTTCGCTACAGCTTGTTATGGGGCTTGGGTTGTTGTTTTCTTTTTTTTTTTTTTTTTCCTGGGAAGGATTGGGGAAAAGAGCCTGGCTGCTCCTGGCCAAAGGGCATCCGCCAGCCGTGCTGGCGGCAGCTGCTGGAGTATCCCCGCACGGCTCCTGCCTGCCTGCTGCCGTCCCTCCGCCGCCTGCTCGGGGCTGCAGCCCTGCCCGGGCTGGGCTGTGCCAAGGGCTGGGGCTGGATGTGTCCCTGGCGGTCCTGGATGTGTCCCTGGCGGTCCTGGGGCGGCTGCTGAGCCTGGGCCCCTGTGGTGGCAGGGACAGGGGTTTGTGTGTGTGTGTGTGCACTGCCTGCCTGTGTCAGAGGTGAAACTGGAGACCCCCAAGGGCTGTGCCAAGGAGTCCACAGATCCACTGAAACCCCGTTCCCTGTGAGGAATGCTCAGTGGGAACATGAAAAACCAGCCCTGGTGCCTCCCGGCTGGCTGGGAAGGGGCAGAGCGAACATGCAGAGCTGGGCTGGTGCGAGGAGGAAGAGGGTGATGAAGGAGCAAATACCTGGAGGGGGGAATGGGAGCTGAGCTGCATTTCTGCTCCCCCTCTGAACTGGGGAGTGTAAGCAAAGTTGGGAGAGCAGAGGGTGCCCTGGGAAGAGGCCTGGCTCAGCCCTGGGGCTTTAACAGCCCCGTGGACAATTGTCTCTAGGTCCTCCCTTGGACCTCTCCTTCATCCTCCCCTTCCTCCTCTTGCCATCTTGGCAATGCCTCACTGTCCCCAAGTCCCAAACTTGTGCTCTTGGCTCCTCTTGTCGCTCCCAGCCAGTGTTGCTCATGATGTCCCTTCTCCGGTGATGGTCCCAGCTGACCGACAGGCATGGGCAGCTCGGGGTCCCTGCTTGGGGTTCTTGGGGGTCTCCAGGTGACCCCCCCATGCACACACAGGCTCTCCTGGGGACTCTGCTGCCTTTCTCTTTGATTCTGTCCATGCCCTGTGCTAGAGAGGGCTGAGGCTGCAGGGCTCACCTCGTCCTGGAAAAAACCCACCCCCATAGCTGGCCAGGTCCCAGTTTGGGCACGGTCCTGGCAACTACAAGATGTGCCAGTCCCACCCGAACTGAACCCATCTGTCAGTCCCTTTGCCCAAGCAAAAACTTGGATCCCCAGAGGAAATCTGGCTGAAGGCCTTCGGGAGACTTTTCCAGCTGTGTTCTGCCAAGGCTGACAGCTTCTTCCCATGGGAAGGTCCTTCCCCATCACCCGGTGATGCACAGCAGGGCTCAGAGCTCCTTGGCTGCACCCCCCAGCTGCGGGCACACCAGCGGGGGCTGCTGCTGTCCCCTGGGGAGGTGGCATCCTCCTGGCACTGGCAGTGCTGCCAGGTCACCCCAGCCGGCAGTGCGGGCTCGGGGAGCTCAGGGAGGGCTGGCGCCTGCGCTGAGGAAGGCGGTGAGCTCACGGGTTTAATTTTCTCAAGGCTTCGTTCGGCTCTGACATGTGATCCTCGCTACAGGAAGGACGCGGCGAATGCGTCGTCCCCCGGGGCTGCCTGACTCGACCTTGTGGGAAGAGGTAAGAGCACAGCATGGCTTTTCCGCCCCACTGGTGTCGCTTCCAACAGCAATTTAATATCTCCCTGATAACCCAGGCCGAGTTTCAGGCACTGTTAAAAAAAAAAATAAAGCATCTGCTGATAAAAGTCGATGTCCTCAGTTGAAATCCCGGTGTGGGTCTGCATGGCTGGCCCCACACTGCAGCTGTCCATCGCCAGATCCAGAGTTTATCCTCGTCCTCTGGCAGGGCAGGACCCTGATGCCCTCCTGGAGAGGACAGTGGGACCATGGGGACTCCCAGTGTGGGGACTGGCCTCCCTTGGCTCTGTGCCCAGCAGAGAGGGAATGTTCACCAGCCCCATCTGGGACACAGCGGGAGCTGTGGCAGTTCCATCACACCCCATGGCAAAGCTGCCACCACTCCCCCTCTTCCCTCCTAGCATCCCAGACATCCCCACACGATCCCACCCATGGGGCAGATGTACAAGGGCTTTCCCCAGCCAAGAGAAGGTGTGGGATGCTCCCTTTGGGTGTGCACAGCCACCTCCCTGTGGGCCAGCAGGGGCTGCAGGGACTGGGGCTCACTCTGGATGGAGCAGGGCTGGGGATGGCTCGGCCCAGGCATGACCCTCAAGGCTGGTCTGGCCATGCACATTTCTCCAGGCCCAGGTCTCTGCTCCTGGCTCCATGGGTTCACTTTTCTAGTTCCACTTGCTGAGCTTGATTTCCCCAGCTCGATTTCCCCGGCTTCTTTCCGTGGGCTCAGTTCCCTGTGTTCACCTCTGTGAGCTCTCCAGCACCTCCACAATGGAGGTTCCTTGGGCACGGCTCACTCCACACGGATCTCCAGGCTCGCTTCTCCAGGCACACCTCGCCAGAGGTGTCTCCCAGGCTCGATGCCTCGGTGGTGCTTCCCAGCTGCTTCCCGGGGCTCTCCCCATCAGCCCGGTGCCAGCAGAGGGCCTCCCTCACCAGCACAGCATCGTCTGGAAATTATAAAACACATTATCTATTTGGCAAAACTTTGTGCAAGGATCAGGAAAAGGGCTGGAATCCGTTCTCCTCCAGGAGACCGGAGACAGCGCGTCCCCCCCGGCTCCTGTTTTCAATGCCAGCACTCAGCCGCGTTAAAGCCGTGGGAGCGTTCGTCATTAAAATGGCAATTGTGGAGCCAGGCAATAAATTTAACATCATAAAAGGCGCTGGGAGGGTCTCGCTCATCTGTTGCTCTTCAAAGAAAAGTGTTAGTTGCTTCCGAAAAAAAAAAAAAATTGGGAAGAAGCAGGTGAGAAGGGACGGGGTGGCAGCTCTCCCTGACTGCTGGGGCGCTGCGGGGAGCTTGGCCGGGCAGAGGTGACCTTTTGGGGTGCCTTTTGGGGTGCCCATGGGGCGGGAGGTCCTGGAGGAGGGGGCGTTGGGGCTGGCGCTCTTTCCCTCTCTGCGTGTCGCAGTGGGACGGGCAGGGACGAGGAGCTGTGTGGGAACATTGCCCCTCCTGCTGGTGGGGCGCTCTGTCCCCCGTCCCAGGGGATGAGGGACACCCAGCAGGCGGGGGGACATCGGCCAGGGCTCCCTGCTCTGTCCTGCACCCCCGCGGTGCCGCTGGGTCCCCCTGGGCTGGGGCCACCCCGCTCCCGCCGCCAGCGCCCGCCGATAGCCATCATCTCCCAACGCCAGGCTCCAGCCGCCGGCGTCTGCCGGCAGAATTAGCCGTCGGATTGGAACCGTTNCTTTTTTTTCTTTTTTTCTTTTTTTTTTCCCCTTTAAGGTCGGAGTATTTTCCAGGCTGGGTTTCCACCGAGGGGGTGCGGACACGCTCAGGCAATACCGCCATGTGTTTACAGCTCAGCTCCCGGCGTTATTTAGGGATTGTAAAACCACAGCAGCTCTCTCGCTCGCTCCCCCCCGCTCGCCGCAGCCAATTTTTTTCCTCCATGCGGCTCTCGTTGCAGCGGCAAAGGTCAACCCCGCTCCTTTGAAAGCAGCACCCCCCTCCCTTATCAGATTTAGGAATCCTTGGGGGAGGTTGGAGCCGAAACGCAGGCAAAGCCAGCTGGCCGCGGTCCGGCCGGGGGGGTTGGTGTGGGGCTGCAGGGTGGGAAGGAAGGATGGAGGTGGCTGCCGCGGGAGGAGGAGGAGGAGGAGGGCGGTGGGATGAGCCCCCGCGCCCGGGCGGGGCAGCACCGACAGCAGCGAGCGCGTGAATAATGGGGGCGCAGATAACGCAGCTGATCAGCGGCCGCGCCGGGCGCGGGGAGGGGGAATTGGAGGTGACGGGAAAATCGCTGCCGGGGTGAAGTCAGCGGGGTGGGGGACTGGGGGGGCTGGGGGAGCCCTGCAGAACAGGGCTGGGGGGCACGGAGATGGGATGAGGACTGGGGGTGACGGGAACAGGGTGAGCTCCACGGAAGAGGGGTGAGGGCTGTGACACAGGGCGAGCGCTGGAACTGCTCTGGGGGGTCACAGTGAGGGGACAGTGCCCGTGGCAACTGTCTGTGGCAGGGCCCGGGAATGGATGGTCCCCTGGGATAATCTGCTCTGGGGGGGCACTCCCAGCCCTCTGGGCAAACCCCCAAACTGGGCAGCCACGGGGCACCTCTGGGGCTGAGCATGGGAAGAGCTCTAAGGGGTCTTGACCATCAATGGGGTGACCAAGTGAGGGCAGAGAGTGGCATTGGGGGTCCCTGGTGAGAGGGAAGGAGAGAGCAGGAGAAGAGAGCCGAGGACAGAACACAGGCGTGGGGCAGAGCTGGGATGTGGGGCAGGAGGCCCTGTCAGGGCTGTGGGCAGCCCCTGTCACCCCCCTGGAGACGTTCCCTGCTGGTCTTGTCCTGGCCCAGGCACTGCTCACGCCTTCAAACTTTGCCAGCGGATGGTTTTTAATTAAAACCAGAAGATGCTGCTCCGTGCCCCGGCCCTTCAGGGATGACCACTGCTCACATCCTCCGCCTTTGGTCTTCCTGGCTGCACAGCTTGACACCGGGAGATGAAAGTCCCTCCCTGCCAAAAAAGCACCAGAAAAAAAGGGCAGTTGTAAAAGCCCACCGCCAAGATGTCCCCAGCCCAGGGTCCAGCGAGGTCCTGGTGACCAGGAACCATGGCCAGAGCTGAGCAGCAGCCCAGGGAGTGGGGCTGTTGCCTTCAGCCCTTCTAAAAATAACAGCTCCGAGCGCAGCGAGCGCCGGGCGCCTAACTGGAACCAGCTTTCCAAACTCCCAGCTGGAAGCAGCTTTAGGAGCCTGCACCAGCCTTTCTGGGAAAGAGCAATTAAAAATAGCGAGCGACGGAAAGCGCCGGCCCTGCTGCCCATCCTGCCCCTGCACGGGGAGGACACAGGTTTGGAGGGCAGGTGTGTCCCTTTGCTCAGCTTGGAAAGGCCAGCAGTGCCTAGAGATGGAGCTGGAGGGATACCATGGTGGGAGGAATCAGCCTCCCTGATCCCAGGAGAAAGGGGGCAGTGGGCTCAGAGCCCCCCAAGGAGAGCAGCTGGGGCGATTCTAGCATTGTCACCTGTTGGTTGTGGGTGCTGGAGCTGGACCTGGCATGGAGCTGGGGCCACATCCAGGCTGGGTCCTAGAAGGGCAAAGGCCAGGCTGTCCCAGGGAGGTGTGGATAGAACAACACCCTACAGCAGGGCTGGGAGCAGGATTCCAGGGACAGGTGAGGGATTGTGAGTATCCCACATGGGCTCCAGCTCATCCACTCACATAGGATCCAACCCATCCATCCCCACAGGCTCCACTCCACCCACTCACACGGGGTCCAACACATCCACCCTCACCAGCTCCAGTTCTGTGGATACACGCTCCCCACCGACCCCCTTTGGGGCTCAGCCCCATCACTCCTGTGGGCCCCCATGGCTGGGATGGGGGCTGGACCCCTGCCCACACTGGGGCTGGAGATGGCCCCATGCAGGGTTAGCTGGTGGCACGTGCCTGATGTCCCATGCCAGGCTCATCAGCACCATTGCATGGCATAGAGCCTGCACCCCCACGTGCTGCTGCTCCCAGTGCTCCCAGTGCTCCCAGTGCTCCCAGTGCCCCCACTGCTCCCACTGCTCCCAGTGCTCCCAGTGCCCCCACTGCTCCCACTGCCCCCAGTGCTCCCAGTGCCCCCACTGCTCCCACTGCTCCCAGTGCCCCCACTGCTCCCACTGCCCCCAGTGCTCCCAGTGCCCCCACTGCTCCCACTGCTCCCAGTGCTCCCCAGCTCCACACTCACTCCCTTTCCCCACCACCATCCTGGTGGCTTGGCTTGTGGGGTGCCTTGGCTGGGCACCCTGTGGGCTGCTCCAGGCATCCGTGTGGTCACGCTTCCCCTAAGCCATGGGTCGCCTGCCAGCGCCTGCCTGCACTTCCTTCCCCCCCCATAAGAGCAAACAGGGCCAGGGCAGAGCCCCCAGGCTCCCCCAGCAGCAGCTCCCTGGGCGCTCGTTTCCTCTCTGCTGCCTCCGTCTCCTTACGTCCTAATTCCCTAACGAAGGGCCAGGAGAGGGGAAGTCTTGCGGAAGCCGGTCCTGGCAGCCGCCTTCCTGCTGCCAACTCCACTCCAGCCCCCACAGAATGGGATTTCCTCGGGATTGGACAACACCTATTTCGTGGTTTTGGTCTGGCACAAACCACGCCACTCTTCTGCCCCTCTGTCTCAGTCAGGCCCCCCGTTCTCCTTCCCATTTTGTATTTATCCAGGTCAGGAGCAAGGATGTCCCACACCCTCCTTGAAACTGCTGGTGAAACGCTCCTCTTTTCCCACGCCACTGGTGTGCTGTGGATTTCCAGGCGCCTCCAGGCATCCCATGTGTGCCTCCAGCTGAGTGGCTGCCACTGGTACCCATGTCCAGATGATGGGAAAGCTGGTGTTTCGGGATTGTCTTGGGACAACAGCTCAACAGCTGTTGTGTCCCAGCGGGTTTCTGAGCACAAATGGGAATATCCACCACCACCAGTTCTCCTTAGTAATGCACTAATGGCCCTCATCGCCCATTCTTTGTCGCTGCTATGGAGAAACCCTCTCCCTTTTCCTTTTCTTCCATGTTTTGGGGAGTTCCTCTATCCTTTAGCTTCCCTCACCAACTTCTTCTATCCCCTTCTGACTCCTTTTCCACCCTCACTGTGTCACAAGAGCTGCCAGATCCATGAGACACAGGACAACGGTCCATGAGTGCGGCCGTGTGAGCTCCTCAGGGCTGGGACAAGGGGCTGGAGCAGGGGTTGGAGGAATGGTCACCACTGAGGGTGGCCAGCCCTGCCAGCTCAGCCAACGGATGTGCCACCACTTCTGCAGGATAAGGCCCTTCCTCCACACAGAGATGCACAACCAGGGGCTTTTCTGGGAGTTTTGTTTTCTTTTGGAGCCGCAGCAGCGACACAGGGACCCTGGGCAGACAGAGCAGTGCCCACAGGCCCAGCTGCCACAGGACTGTGCTGTGCTGGTGGGGACGGATGCAGATGGGAGCAGGTGTGGTTGGACCGCATGGGAATAGGCCTCCTTTGGGGATCCTTTGGGGACCTGGAGGAAAAAGCAAAGTGGCAAACCTTGGGGCGTCTGCTGCCTCGGTGCCACCCTGTGATGCTCCCGGCTCAGGAGGCTTGGCAAAGCTCAGGAGAGCACAGGAATTTGTCTCTGCACTTTTTCCTGAGGAAGTTTTGCTCCTGCCAAGGGGAGTTCATTCCAGAGGATTCCCTGAGGGGATGCTCACAGCTTGGTTCGTGGGGAAGATGGGCAGCTCACTCAGGGCTCCAACAAGTAGGGTGATCCAGGAGGGATCCCAAAGGGAGACGGGGCTTCTCCCGCCTCATTTGTGCTCGCTGCCTTCCCGTGCAGGGCTCGGCCCCACCAGGTGAAGGCAGGAAGGCATCAGGCAGCACAGCAGGGCTGGTGGGAGTAGCATGGTGGGGGGCCCAGCTGGTGCGTGGGCCCACGGAGAGGCTGCACACAGAAAGGAGAAATGGGAAAACGGCTTCTCTAAAGCCCCGGGTGCCATGAGAAGGCAGGCACGGTGTGAGGCAGGGAGGGCAGAGCTCGAGGGGAGCCCCTGCCTCTGGAGAGGAGGGGATGGAGAGCCAGAGTTGTGGCAGGGAGCCAGCAGAGGAAGGCAGAGCCTGTGGGGTGGATGAAGCACTAGTGACTGAGCTGCACCAATGACCACAGGCACTGCTGGATCAGGAGCAGCCCCCTCCCAGTAGCCCCCAAACCCCAATAAAGCTTGGTCCCCAGGAGCCACCAACACACAGACCAAGCCCCTGCACCCTCCAGCCTGGAGAGGGGTGCTGGGGGTGAGCTGCAGGAGGAACGTTTTTCCCCTGGAGCCACAATCCTGCCCAGCCCAGGGAGCTGTGGGGACCCACCCAAGGCAGTGAAATCTGGGTGCTCCTCACCTTGGGGTGTCCAGCACTGAGGAGACACCCAGAACACCTGGGACATGGAACAAGTCTCTCCACAAGATGACCACTGGATGATACCTCCCAGAATTCCCAATGGCTCCTCCAGTGTGTCACCACACCTGCCTTGCTCCAAGGGCTCCTCCATGGCTTTCTGCCCAGGTCATGTCCTGGCCACCCACTTCTCAGGATGGCATCTCCTGTGGGCAGCTGATGGAGGGGGGGTCAAGACTGGAGCATAAGCTGGGCTTAACCAAAAGGGATCATTTCCATGAGGTGCAGGGGAAAATGAATCCTCTGACCACGGGAGAGAGCAGGAAAGGGCTGTGGAGGAATGGCAAGGGAGAAGGTGGCACCCTGAGAGGCGGCAGTGGGAGGTTAGAGGGGTGAAGGTACCACAAGGTGTGCTTCATTCTGGAATGGCTTCAGGAAAGGACGCCCTGACAGCACAGTTCAGTTCCTCCCAGCTGTGCTCGTCTGCAAAACAGCCATCCCTGCTTCCCCAAAATACTTGGGAGGGCTGGAGTAGGCCAACTCCACCACCCTCATCGATGCTGCAGGGAGCCTATTTTAAGCCTTGCTAACGTAGGAGGATTAAATTTGGCTGGCTGAGACACGTCCTGCTCCCAGCTGTCCCCCAGCCTCCCCTGAGGTTGGCAGCTCTGCCGCAGGCACGGCTCACGAGGCAGGAGGCTGCCCTGGACCTCCAGGGTCAGCTGCCCTGCACAAGAGGAACCCAAAACTGGGGCATCTCCTTGGATGCAGAGGCACTCGGCTCGGGCTGAGGGCAAAAACTCTCCCAGGCATTGGTGTCAACAGGTTGACCCACAGGAACGTGGCGGGAAGCACCGTGGGATGAGCTCCCATGGTGTGGATGGGTTTGGAGTGAGCCGGGGTCTCCAGCCCCATGGTCTCCTCTACAGCGCCCTTGCCCAGAGGAGCTGATTGATGGGGCAGCCCCTGCCTTCTCCCCACCCTGGCACGCCCTTGCCTGCCGGGATGGCTGTGCCCAGACACTCCTGTTGAGACCCACAGACCGATCTGCCCCTTCCCATGGGGCACACAGTCCTTGCCCTTGCTCCCCTGCTCTCCCACAGATCCCCGTCAAGCTCGCTGTTGTATTGACAGAGCACTCACGGCTGGAGGTCTTGCCGAAGAATCTCATGGAAAATCGTGTGTTGCCTGTGTGGAATTCCCTGCCTGGTGCCAACACGGTGTATATTTAAGCGAGTGTCACGCCCGGCCATCGAGGGCTGCATCACCAGCACCGCCCGCAGCCCAGACAGCCCAGACGGCCCGGGGCAAAGGTTTGGCCGGAGGAAATGAAGCAAGAGCTGATTTACACCGATCGGAATGGACCACCACTGACCTCCATCCCCGATTCCCACTGCCACGGGGAGCATCACTCCGCTGCTCTTCCTCCCTTTGCTGGTTTGGAAGACGGGGGTAATAATCCCCGTCACCTATTTGCGAGGCTGTTGTGAATTTTCATGAGCTCCCATCTGAACGGGGCTTTGAGCAGGAAAACTGCTGTATCAGCTCTAGGCAATGATAAACAATACTCAGCATTTACATATTCAAAGCACTTTGATTAACTCTTGGGGTTTAAGGACTTGAGTCGATTCCCACCCGACCGTAATGGCAGCTGGACGGGGCGAGGGGCGGCGCTGGGGGAGAGCTGCGGGGAGAGCTGGGGGTTCACCCCGCGGGGCAGGGCCAGGAGAACCCCCCGACAAAGTCACGCAAAGCACCTCCTGCCTTAAACCCCTGCCTGGAACGGAGGGAAATAAAGCCGGCTGGTCCCCGCCTGCGGGAAGGGGCAGATCCCGCCATGCGGAGAGGGTGCCGAGCGCCGAGTATCGTCGGTTCTGCCGCAGAAGCTGTAACCAGGTGTTAAATAGTTGTGAAATGCTAACTTGATTCATGCAGGAGTTGCCAAATAAAGGAATTTTTCTTTCCCTTTAAAAAAAAAAAAAATTAGCGAAGGATGGGCCCACGCCTGCCCTGATGCACAGCGCCGTGACCTCCTCCCAGACGCCTGTTAATTCCACGGGGGCAAAAAGCCGCGGAGAGCAAATCCGGGAGCACGATTTCGCATTTTATTCAGCAGGTTTTTGGGGTTTTTTTAGTTTGTTTTTTTTTTTCCCTTACCAAGTCTTCACAATCTCCTGGATTTAAATGCCGCCCCGCCCCAGGGGATGCTCAGCCCCCCGGGGTTCCCGCTGCCACGGGATCCTCCAGCTTTATTATTGAAATAAGAGCAAAACCTGGCGAAACTTTGGTGCCGCCCTCACCCAGCGACTTCAGATGCGGCAGCGGCGGGGGCTGCCTGCTCTGGGCAGGGGTATCAGTGCAGACCTGCCAGCTCCGGGGCTAAATCCCTTCCTGAGCGCTTCCGAGCCACCCCGCCAGCTCCTTCTGCCATTAGTTCACGGCACTCTCGGAAAAAGTAGCTCCCCCTGCTCCAGCGTCGGGGTCAGTCATCCCGCACCGCAGGATGCCGCCGTGTCCCCCAGCCCGAGGCAGAGCAGACGCTGCTGCCGCGTCGCCGCCGCCGCTGTTCGCCCAGCACCGTGTCCCCGGCCCTGAAAACCCAGCGCTGGCTGGGAAAGATAAAGGGCAGGGACACAGCCATCCATCCCTGCGGGCGGCTGGGAGCGCTGAGCTGGGCTGCGCTGGCCGCCACGCATGAGCACTGCGAGGCCGCCGCTCCGGTTTCCCAGATTAAAAAAGGTTTTCCTGCTGCTAGGAAGGAAACTTTGGGCACCGTCCCCTGTGCAGCAGCCCGGGAGCAGCAGCCGGAGCAAAGCCCTGGCCAGCTCCGGGAAGGGCAGACGCTGGGAGCTGCGGGGGATGCGGGCAGCGTGCGGGTCTGCGGGGGCACAGCCGCCTCGGCCCGCGTCCCAGCGCCGCTGGCCGGCGGCGGAGCTCTTTGTACCCGGTGCTGGGGACAACCGGACGGAGCTGGCCATGGAGCGGGGCCAGCGGGAAGGACAGATCCAGCTCCAGAACTTGCGGGGAGAGACCGCAAGTGAGATGTCCCAGCTGCTCCCTTCAGCAGGAGGAAGGACCGGGGTGGGCGAAGGGGTGGCCCTGGTTGGGGTACGCCGCCTGTCCCCGTCCCAGCGGCTCACAAGGACACGGGCACCGGGCGGCATCACCCGGCAGAACGCCCGGAGTCCCGCGTGCCCGCCGCGGCCCCCCAGGCGGGTCCTCCCGGTGCCGGCAGAACACCCCGGGGACGGGCTCCTGCCTTCACCCCCTGCCCGGTGCCGGTGCCGGGGGGCGGCGCGGAGCGGGGACACCGGGGTGCCGCTGCCGTGCGGTGCCGCGCCGGGGCCGTGCCGTGGCCGTGCCGTGCGGTGCCGCCCGCGCCGCGATCGATCGGCATCGACCGTCCCCGCCGCGCTGCTCCAGTTTCCAGCCAATGTCGGGCGGCGGCGGCCCGGGGACCCGCCGGTGGCACCGCGCACCCGCCTGGCGCCGCCCGCGCCGCGCTGCCCCGAAGAGCCGGCCTGGACCGCGCCGGCCGCGGAGCCGCTCGGCCGGGGGGCGGCGGCGGGAGGGAGCGGCCGGCCGGGCACCGGGGCGGGCACCGAGCAGGGCAAACAGCCCGGCACCGGGGCGGGCACCGAGCAAGGCAAACAGCCGGGCACCGGAGCAGGCACCGGGCAGGGCACCGGAGCAGGCACTGAGCAGGGTAAACAGCCGGGCACCGGAGCAGGCACCGGGCAGGGTAAACAGCCAGGCACTGGAGCGGGCACCAAGCAGGGCACTGGAGTGAGCAAACAGCCAGGCACTGAGCAGGGTATCAGACTGAGAACTGGACCGAGCAAACAGCCGGGCAGCAGACTGGGAAGCAGACCAGGCAAACAATCGAGCAATGGGCTGGGAAAGCAATGGGGCAGACAACCAGGTACCGGGCAAGGCAAACAATTGTGCACTGAACTGGCACTGAACCAGGTACCAGGCTGGGTGAACAACCAGACACTGGAGCAGATATGGAACCAAGCTCAGAACCAGGCACAGAACCAGGGACAAGACTGGGCACTGGACTGGGCAAACAACTGGGCATGGAACCAGGCACAGAAGTGGGCACTATGCCAGGCACTGCTGCAGGGAGCACAGAACTGGGTACTAAACCAGGCAAAGGAGTGGGCACCAGGCTGGGCCGTGCTGTAGTGGGCACTGACTGGGAACTGCTGCACTGGGTACTGCACCAGGCACCAAACCGGGCAAAGAACCAGGCACTGCAGCAGGCAGTGCTGGCCTGGGCACCATCCAGGCACCACATCAGGCAGAGCTACTGAACCAGACACTTGAACAGGCACAAAACCATCGTGGGCACCGTTCTGGGCAGCACTGCGGCTGAGCCCAGCTGGGTGTTGCCACACCAGGCACTGAATGAGGCGCTGAAGCAGGCGCAGTGTCGCTCAGCACCACAGCAGCACCAAACTGGGCAGTGCCATGCAGGGCACTGTGGCAGGGGCTGTGCCAGGCTGTCCTGTCCCACAGCACTGCCCTGCACCAACACACAGCATCCCACACCACTGCTGCCACACTGTGCCCACCCCAACACCCCAACACCACCCAGCATGACACCAGGTAGCCCTGCTGCCCTTCACATTTGCTCCATGGGAAGGGACACGTGTCCTTTCAGGACACTGCAGCCCCTTTGGGACCCCTGAGGGACACCCACCCAGCCCTGCCACCCTGAGACCCTGTTCCTAAGGGTGCAGATGCCACTCACTGCCATGGTTAACCAGGAGCAGCAGCAAGAGGTCTGCCAGCCCTGGGCTGCCAGGAGCCCTAACAGAATCCCACCGCCCGCAATGCCTTTGGATTTTTGGGAAGAGGGCTGACCCAGGGGCTTCTTTTGGCTTTATCCCAGCACGGCCAGGCCTGTGGTCCCCCCAGGTGCCCGTGGGAGGTGCCGTGGTGGCCGTGCAGCTGCAGGAGGAGCGAGGGCTCCTGTTATTTCCGCGATAGTGCCGAAATGTGCGCAAACACTGCCTCCATTATCCGCCCCTGGGCTCTCTGCACAAGCGGGAGAGTGACCCCAGCGTGTTTTGAAACGCAGCCCTGCGCTAGGTACACAACCCAGCAGCTCTGCTCACCACAGAAACGCTCGGCCTGGCTGGATAGAGCAGCTTTTGATTGTGTGGGTGTCGCTCCCGGAACCCTCCCACTGCCGCCTCAACCGGCAACGCACCGGGCGGAAAACAAGGCTGGCCAGAGCCCGGGGGAAATCTGCTCCCTGGGAAGGTCCTGCCGGTGGAGCCACGCTCTGCCTGGGCGTTTAGACAGTGCTGATGGTGTGGGTTTTGAGGCATTTGGGGAAAACCCAGGGAAAGGGGATTTTTAGGTGCCTAATGCTGTGGCATTGGGAACTTCAGAGGGTGGTTTTAAAGAGCAGTGAGATAACACCCTCAGGAACATGGTGGGATTGCTGCAGTGTCCTGTACAGGGGCTGGGCTTGATGATCCTTGTGGGTTCCTTCCATCTCTGGATATTCCACAATTCTACGAGTAGCTGGAGGGACCAGGGGAAGGAGAAGTGTTGGGAGCAGCAGGAAAGGTGGAGGGCTGGGTGCTTCAGGGTGGGTTCAGAGCTATGGAGTGTCTGTCCCCACCAGCACAGCCCTGGGATGGCATCACTCATCTCATGGAGTGCCGCTCCCTGGGGTGGGCCTCACTGTCCATGTGGACTGGGCCAGTGCCCTGGCAGCGTGGGGGTCCCGTGGGTGATATTTTGGGTAATGCTGTATGTGACAACTCTGCTCAGTGAGGAGATGATGGGTGACAGCCAGAGCAGGCAATGAGAGGGGCTGGAGGGTCCCAAGGGCGGGTGGAGCCACCCCAGACATGCCATTGTCATGCAGGCTGGGGCTGGGGGAGGTGACCCCAGGAGCTCAGGGTGCCTTCGGGAGGTGACTCAGTTTCCCCCCAGGGACACAGGCAGGGAGGCTGGTGGCAGTGGTGGCAGTGGTGGCAGTGGTGGCCGTTGGGCTGGCAGCGGGCGGTTGCAGAGGCTTCCTGTTTCTGCAGGATCCGGCTGGCATTGTGCCGCACAGCGAGGGGGGCAGAGCTCTTCTTGCACCTGCCCAGAGCATCTGCTAGGGAGAAAATCTCCATGGCAACTCTGCCGGTTCCTCCAGCCCTGTTCCACAGGGGACAGGGCGCTCTGCCTCTGCCTGCCCCCACACAGCTGGGTGTCCCCATGGTGGGGACAGGCCACTGGTGCCCTGGGCGATGGGCTCTGGGAAAGGACGGCATTGCTGCAGGCCAGCCCCTTGCCACGGGAGCCTGATCCCTCCCCGTGGGGCTCCGCGCCTCAGACTGACCACCAGTGATGGGAAGTGACATCTGGAACTCACCAAATTTCAGAGGTGGTTCCTGCTTTGCTCCCAGTTTCAGAGAAGGCAGGTGGTTTTCCGTCTTCCGTGACACATCCCATCAGGACACACCGAACCTTCCTGTGCCTCAGCTGCATTTGACACCTTTGCCCTTTCCAAAGTGGGGAGGGGGAGAATTTTGGGGGAGGTAAAACAACGTCCAATGGGAGCAGGGCTCCTGAGCATGGAGCCAGCAGTGAGCCTGGGCACGGAGTGCAAACACCACCCTGTTCATTTGGGTGTCCTTCCCTGGATGGGGGCTGCCTACTGCCATCCCGAGCCCCAACATCTCCCCTCTCCTTGTAGAGGTGCAGGGGAAGGGATGGAGCTGCTTTCTTGGGCACTGCCTGGCTGGTGTCCCTCGGGAAGCTGAGCAGTGGCAGCCTCAGCCCACGAGCCCTGCGCACCCATCACCTGCTCTGTCCGTGCTGCAGGGCTCTCAGGGACACCCTGGACACCATGGGGGCTCTGGAAGGGGCCAAGAAGGAGGTGGAGAAGATTTTCAGTGAGACTGGAGATGAAAGGGAGGGAAATGTAACTGGAAGCAGCACTTGTGAGGGCTGTGGAAGCTCCTCACATCCTCTGCCCTGCCATTTATGCGGGCACTGCTGGGTTTTTGAAGGGCTGGAGTGACTCAGTGCCTGCAAAGCCCTCCTGGTTCCAGGAGTGTCTGGGTGGGGATAACCCCACCTCTCCAAAGGCCACCAGTCCCTCCAGACTCTGCCACCCCTGTCCCCCAGCCTGGCTGGTGGGACCTTCTCTCCTCCTTCCCCCTGGGCTCCAGAGGGCACTTGCTCCATTGCTGGCCTCACTGAGCTCCTTCCAAAATCAGGGCATTCAGGCAAACCCTCAGCTACTGGAAACCCCCAGTCTGCACTTTTCAAAGGGGAAAGCAAACTGCTGTGCCAAGAAATCGAATGAGGGGAGCCCAGCCCTCACTCTGTGTAAGGGCAGGAGCATCCCAACTGCAGACAGATCCCTCAGCTGCAGCAGGAGACCCAACAATTTCATGTCTGCAGTCAGGACGCAGCCAGTCCCCACACCAAGAGGCAGCCTCTGACCCAGAGGGTTTCCAGAGGGAGGATACAGAGTGGGACAACCCAAGGAATGGCCCCTCTGCTATATAAAGGTGGGAAACTGAGGCACGGGATGATTTAGGGACTCAGTCAAGCCATGTGTGACAGGATGCAGATGGCCCAAATCCCAGGCTCTTCTCTGAATTGCTGCTGAATTCTCCCCGAGGCAAAAAATAGCAATTTTTGATTGCCTCTGAAGCACCCGTTGAGGATGCTGAGCCCTCAGGAAGGAGGGAGCTGTTGGTGGAAAGGATCCCAGGGCACCAACTGGAGCGTGGGGAGATGGTCCAGGCTGGGCGGAGCAGGGGACAGAGGTGATGAAAGGACAAGGGGGAACAGTTTTAAACTAAAAGATGAGAGCTCTAGAATGAATATTAGGCAGAAATTCCTCCCTGTGAGGGTGGGGAGGCCCTGGCACAGGGTGCCCAGAGCAGTTGTGGCTGCCCCATCCTGGAGGTGGCCAAGGCCAGGCTGGATGGGAGGAAAACCAACACAGACTTCTTCTAGTGGAGGTTCCTTGCTTGTGGAACTGTTAAAGTCTCTTCCTACCCAAACCACTTGGTAGTTCAATGATGTCCTCCTCAGGACCACGTTGGAGATGGATATTTGGGATGATCCGTGAGCTGCTGTGAGTGTCTGCAGTGAGATCTCTGTGGAGCATCTGCCAGTCTCTGTGCCCCTCCCCAGACTGGCCCAGGAGTGGCCAAAGCAGAACCTGGGATGAGGACCTGGCTGCCCTGGGAGCCATAAATCAGACTCACAGCCAAGGCTTGAAGGAACCTGGCTTCCACCTCTGGGCAGTGATTGTCCCTTCCTGGGACCTTGCTGGTGGGCTCAAGCTGGCTCCTGGGGACCAGGTGTGACTTCTGCTGGGTGTTTGTGGGACACCTGCACTCTCAGCGTGGCTTTCTCCCTACCCCAGTTTATGTGCCAGGTGGTGAAAGAGTTTGGCCTTTGCCGCCTGTTGAGAACTGCCCATGTGTGAAGATAAAACAGAGGGAATGTCACGTCCTGGCGCTGCCGTCTCCAGGAGCGGCCGAGGGGGCTGGGACAGGCTGGAGGTCAGCATGAGGAGCTCTGATGGGCTGAGCTTATCGACTTCACCCCTCTCAGGTATCATCTGTGTGCTTTGTGCAGAGCAAAAGGATCCCAGGGCTGTCTGAACCCCAAACCCCCTTTTGGAGGATTGTGTCCTCCTGCCCCACTGTGCCTGGACACCAGTGGAGGTCCCCAGCAGGCTGTGGAGGGTCTCACCCTTGCCAGGCACTGGTCTTTTCAGGTGGGTCTGAATTGGGGTAGGAGTGGTCTCAACAGCCAGAGGTTCCATGAGTTGTATGGCACCAGCACCCACGGGGTGTTCCCACTGGAGCTGTCACAGGGCTCCGGGCTGGGAGAAGCTTTTGGATGCTTGGGACCCGGGCAGAGGCTGGACAAAATGTGCTCATCACCCTGATTTGGACCGGAATCTGCTATTTCAGTCTCTGTGACCTAATGCTCTGTAGGTGCCTTTGAAAATAGCCGGAGGGCGGCTGCAGGGGCTGGGTTTCAGCAGCGATCCTGAACTTGAGCTGTGATGGAGCGGCACCACAGCCCCACAAACCAGGGCAGTTCAGCAGAGACACCCCGAGGAACTGAATCTGCTGAATGTGGAGCGAGGGAAAACGTTTGATCTGGAGAATGCCAGAGCTCCAGGTCACTGCGGAACATGAGAACAGGAAAAGGTGGCAGAGTCCGAAGGGACGATGCTGAAGTCATCAGCGGTAAAAACGGCACCAAAATCAGCCTTTTCCTGTGAAATAATTTGGCTGGAATGAAATGGTTTTTCCTGATGGCAGCCAGCCCCTTTAGGGGTTAACTGCAGCCCTGCTGAGAGAACTGTAAAAGGTGTTTCCGAAATATTTCCACTGCCCTCTTGGTTTTATGGCCAGGAAAGGCAGGGCAGGCCCGCCTGGGCAGCGGGGCGCTGCCGAAACCCTGCTGCCGGATGGCCCTGCAGATGGAAACCAGGTCTGGAAAAGCAAGCAGGGACTCCAGGCTGGACATCAGGAAAGTCACCCAATGGTACAGGTGGATGCAAGAAAGGACACCCCATTGATCCACCCCCAAAGCCATGGGGATGGTGAAAGTCTTCCCTGGCGTGGGGGACAGAGTTGATGGCGTCACTTTCACGTTGGGTTATGGAGGGTCTGGAGAGCCTGTGGAAGGGCTTGGGTTTTGGGGCTTGGGGAGTCACATTCAGTCAGCCTAATCCCCCATTCTTGCCCAGTGCTGACAGCTGGGACCTTTGCAGGTCTCAAACACGGGAGAGGATGGAGAGGCACCCTGCTGATGGTGGCCCTCAGGGGCACAGTGTGTAGGGACACACAGGTGTGCAGGTCTGAAGGCCACAGGAGATGCCATGATGCTGCCTGGGTGTTCCATATGCCCTGGGGTATTTGACTTCATCCATGTGTCCTTGGATCAGGCTTGAACACAGGGAATCATGGAATCACTAAGGATGTCAAAGCCCTCTGAGGTCACTGAGTCCAACCATGAACCCAGCCCTGCAAACACCACCACTAACCTGTGTCCCCAAGTGCCACATCCATGTGGCATTTGAACATTTCCAGGGACAGGGATTCTACCACTTCCCCAGGCAGCCTGTTTCAATGCCTGACCACCCCTTCTGGAAGATTTTTTCCTTAATATCCAATCTAAACTGCCCCCAACACAACTTCAGGCCATCTCCTCTTGTCCCATTGCCTGCTGCCGGGGAGCAGAGCCTGACCCCCGCCTGGCTGCACACTCCTGTCAGGGTCTTGTGGGCAGGGAGAAGGTTCCCCTCAGCCTCCTTTTCTCCAGGCTGAGCCTCCCAGTTCCTTCAGCTACTCCTCATCTTGTGCACTAAACCTTTCCCCTGCTCTGTTCCCTCCTCTGGATACACTCCAGCCCCTCAGTGCTTTCCTTGTCATGAGTGACCCCGAATCAGAGCTGAACAAGAGGGACACAGACAGTGCTGGTCATTGGTGTGCTGGACACCCCAAAACTCACCCCAAAAAGCCCATTGCATGGAGTGTGGCCAGCAGCAAGCTTTGCTTTTGCCCATGAGGAGCAAACCTCCATCTTGGAGGTTCCCTCCTGCCTGATCCCTCCTTTCAGACACTCCCAGCACTCGAGCTCACACTGTGTGTCCTCCCTCTGGTTCCCCCTGTGCAAGTCCTGGCTCCCCTCTTCCCTGGGTTTCCAGGCCAGGTTTCCAAGTGCTTTATGCTTAAGCTCAGGACCAAAAATCTGCGTCCAGGATGCAGTAAAGAAGCCGCAGCCAAGTCTGATTTGGGCAAAAGGCAGATTGAGTTTCCTGACCTGTGCAGACAGGACATGAAACAGGAAAGCGGCCACAAAGTCACCTCTCCCAAGCATCCCTGTATTTGTGGGGGGATCCTGGGCAGCCCGCCTGGGTTGGTGGCTGGGTGGGTACCTGGGAAGGGGCATCCCATGGTTAAGGATCAGTGAAGGAAAGATGTTTTTTGCTGGGGCTTCTGTGGCCCTATGTCACAGCTGTGTGCAAGGGCAGCTGGCAGGAGCCAGCACTCGATGGCCAGGCTGGCCTGGCTGAATTGAGGGGAATTTCTATTTTACTCTGTGCCTTTTCTCGCTCTCAGAAGTAATGAAATGCAGGAGCCAGCATTAATGCACCATTAAAACTGCAAATTTCAGCACGCAGCCATCAGGAAATGCAAATACTCGGGTCTACTGTCAGCCCTACCTCTGCCGTGACAGCGGAGGAAGGGGCTGGCGCACGGCTGACCTTTGCTACCAGGAAAAATTCTCCAGTGTTGCTCAGCTTCTGGCTCTTGTCTCCCTCCCTGAACCCTTCATCCTCTCCCAGCTATGGCTGAGCTCACGCCCCTGCCAGCACTGAGGGGCACAAGGGGAAGGGGAGGCACCCGGGGGTGTTTGGGCTCAGCTGTTCCTCTCCATAGAAGGTCTCATGCTCCTACCTGAGGTTTGGGGTGCTCCCAGGGGGCTCGGGTTGGGGAGTGCAATGGTGGGGAGGCAAACTGTGCTGGAGCTGCTTTGTCTGTGCAAGGATGAGCCTGTCCCCAGGCCAAGGAGGGTGACAAGCTGAGGAAGAGGAAGAGAAAGGCTGCAGGAGCCCTTGCTGCAGCTGGCGAGCACTGCCTGTTCCACCTCACAATTGTGCTGTGCGTCGCTGGCAGGGACCTGCTTTTCCATAAATTTGGGTGGAAGGGAGAGCTTGGCAGAGCCCTGGGCTGCAGGGAAGGATTTACAGCTGCTCTGGCTGCTCTGTGTTCTCCTTGCAGGGCTGGGGCTCCTGCAGAAATGCCCTGAGGGAGGAGGAGGAGATGGAGGAGGGAACCCGTGCTGGCATCCATCCAGGGAACAGGGTCCCAGCCAGTGCTGGATCAGGGGGGCTGGGGGAGGTGGGACACACAGGGACGTCCTTGGTCCACTCAGGGATCTATGGCAACCCCAGCGCAGGGAAAGCTGGGGCAGGGCAGTGGGGACACCCCTATGCTGGGCTGGAGGTGGGTGATTCCGTCCAGCATGGGCACAGCTAGACTCTGAGATTTCCAGCAGTGGGGAATTGATGGGGAGACACGTTGTCCACCTCTGGAAAGGTGGTGACATCTCCCAGTTCCAGTCTGGACAAGGGTTGTGAGCCCATCTCAGCCTCTGGGGATCTTTGGGGCACTTGGAGAACCTCATCCTGTGGAGCATCTCAGGGCACCTCATCCCTCGGGGTCACCTGGGGCACCTCATCTCCTGGAGCACCTCAAGGCTCCTAGGACACCTTCCATGGAGCTCCTCATCCCCTGCAGTCCCTCAGGCAAGGCCGCTGCCAGTCCCAGTGTTGAGCACCACCCGCCCTGAGCAGGTGTGCTGACAAGGAACATTGTCCCACCACAGGCCATTGACTCCAGCCTGGCTGGCAGCCTGGCAGGGGCTTCTGGGCAGGCCCTTCAGCTGGGGCACTGCACATCCGTGTATCCCTCCTGGGGTGAAGCCCAGGAAGCACCTGGGCCACGGGGATGAAAACGTGCTCTGATAGCTCTGATAGCTCCAGTTTGCTCTGGGTTATCCGAGGGGATGAGCTGTGCTGCCCCAGAGTGCCGGGAAAACACCATTCCCCCTCTCTCCACCGAAGTTTGAGTTTTCTAGGCAGCCTTAAGCGGTGCTGGAGCTTTCCCAGAGATGCCTCGTGGCTCTTCATTCTTCCCGTCTCTCCTGCCTGCTCTCCTTAGCTCAAAACAAGAGCCGCTTGAGGAGGGAGATGCATCCCTAGCGTCCCTCCTCTCTCCTTTGCAACGAGCACAAAATAGGTACCGGCCCCGTTTCCAGATGGGAACGTGAGGCCTGAGGATGGATAAAGAGTTTTCTAAGGCTTTGGAGCAAGGTGTGGACAGCGCTGAGAATAGCATCGCGAAATCTCAACTGCCAAGCCCTTAGCCTAACCAGAAGGTTATTCTTCTTCCCTTATGCTCATACATATCCATTAGGATGAGACCATATGTGTGAGATGTAGATGAATTTCTTTCCTCTTGACAAGTCCAGTTGGTCTTCCTAGGTAAGGAGATGGTGGTCTGTTCCCATCCAACTCCAGGCTGGCTCTTTGCCGTGATTTCTTCGGTTGTGTTTGCCCCGGAAGGAATGGAGCTACACGTCAGAGCTTCAGGCCTAACTCTTCTCCACACACCAGTTCTCTCCATGCCACACGTCCCTGGGGGGCTGTGGAAGTATCCCCAGAGTGTGGGGAGTGCAGGGAAGCTTTCAGCCAAGGACAGCAAGCAGGTGGGGTAGGGCAGGGGAAAGGGCTGCTGGCTCACCCCCAGGCTGGTCCCAGAGGGCTTCCTGGGGAAGAGGTGGCTTCTCTGGTGGCAGGAGCAGTGGGTCAGTGCAGCCCTGTGCTCCTGCTCCTCAGCTGGCTGCACAGGGTGTCTCCCAGAAGACCTCGATGGGAACCTTCCACACCTCAGCCCACCCAAGAACCGGGTGCTGCCCTTGCAGCTGAGCTCTGGTGTTGAAGAGTCCCTTGAAGATAAAGAGAGGAGAGAGATCTTGGAGGTTTTAGGTGGTAAAAGATGTGATGTGAGACACATCCAGTCGTTGCTCAGCTCCAAATCTTCCTATCAGGAGGAAGTGACTGGGACAGAACTGGTCCTTTTGACACATAATCCATGAGAGGCCTCAGTGCAGGGCTGACATGGTGGGTGGTGTTGAGGTGACCAAGGGGGGACAGCTTCTTGCACCCACAGAATCAGCTCTGTCAGCCCCTTCCAGAGCATCCATCATGTGTTGCTGCTGATGTCTGTCATGGGCAGAAGGGAAGGGGGTGGGCTCTGGGTGCTGCTCCAGTGTGTGAAAATCAGGGGTGATTTCTTCTCAGGGTGCTGGAGCTGGGCAAAGGAGACCAGCCCAAACAGAGAAGGCAGCCTTTGAGAGTCACAGAATCACAGAACCATGCAGGCTGGAAAAGCCCTCTAAGGACACCAAGTCCTACCATTAACCCAACACCACCATATTTACCATGTCCCCAAGTGCCACATCCACACGTCTTTTAACACTTCCGGGGATGGCAACTTCACCACATCCCTGGGCAGCCTGTTCCAGTGCCAAAGTCCTTTCTGCAAGACAAGGTGAGCATGGTTCACCTCCACAATGTCTTGGTCAAGGCTCATCTGCAGCAGCGTTGATGGGAAGAGGGGATGTGGAAGGGAGGGAAATGCGTCCAGGTGAGAGCTCACAGGGGAGGGACCAACCACGTGCTTGTTCTCAGAGGCCTCCTGGCCATGGGAGGTGACAGGGCAACACCTCCTCCTCCTGTGCCCACAGGCACTGCTGGCCCGCATAAACCAGATTTTAGGCTACACATTCCAGGCTTCTCCACGGCCCTCCATAAAACACAGACATGCTCAGGTAGCTCTCAGCATCACCCTCAGGATCCCAAATCCCTCCTGCCTGCTGAGGCCGTGCGTGCAACACCTGTGTGCAGGAGAATGGGGATGGAGTGCTGGGCAGGAGGCAATGACCTGGCTGCCACAGTGGCCAGGAGGAGGCCAGCACGGTTTTCACCGTCATTTCTCCAGGGCTCCTGACTCAAGTGTGCCCAAATTAGCTCTTGCCATCAGTAACTTTGATATTTCCAGTGGAAATCATGTAACTGGCACGTCTGTTTTTAAAATCAGGGTTGCTCTGACCTTTCTGTCTCCTTGTTTGTGTGGACAGGCAGGAGAGGTTTGGAAAGCCCCATCCGGCTCTGCTGCCCTGGTGGTGAGGGCTCCCGAGGCACCACACTGGGCAGGTGTGGGGTGCCAGGCGCTGGGGGTGAAGGATCCTGTCCCACCAGGGGCTGGGGATCCATTTGAGATGACACCACAGGGCAGGCCAGGGGATGAAATGTGGGAGAACATGGGTGGAGCAGGAATAATTGCCCCCTGGAGCCTGGCTTGCTCCGCATTTCAGCTCCCATCCGAAGGGCAACATTCTCTGCCCTGAGAATGTTTTAATGTCACCGGTGTCTTCCCAGAGCCAGCTGCTGAGGAGCAGCTCGGGCTGAGCCAGAAATCTGCATGCGCTGTGAAAACCCCGGTGTTTATGTGCCCCAGGACCAGCGTCCCCAGCCTGGCCATGCCCCACAGCCCTTGCCTGTCCCTGTGTCCTCGGCACGGCTCGGGCAAGGCTCCGGTGACCCCCAGCAGCAGCCGTAGGCAGGCACGGGAAGGGAAGGGATGGGATGGGAGTGTGCCGCCGTGCCCCAGCCCCGCGGCTGCCCGCCCTGCCTGCGCAGGCAGATGGCTTTTGCAGGGCGCTCCGGATGTTGGAGCCAGGCTATTTTGGACCACGTGGGCGTCTGAATTCCAGGCGAATCCCCGGCTAAAAAANAAAAATCCCAACGCCTGCCAGGGTCCCCGGAGGTGGAAACGCTGCAGCTCGAGTGTCCTCGTGGTTCTCCTGCTGCCTGGCACGTAGGCGGGACTCTGGCTACAGCCCACCCGCCCCTGCGGCACAGACCCCCTGTGCCCGCTCTCCCTCCCCCTGGCAAAGGCTGGGACTCCGGGATGGCCGTGGTGTCCCTTGGCACGATGTGCGCAGCTCCTCAGCCCCCAGAAGGGCCGGTTTGGGTGGGGGTCTGGCTGTGCTTCCTTCCTGCAGGCTGGGGGATGCTCGCCGGTCCCCGGGGCTCTGCACACCGCGCTCCCCCCTTGCTCCGCTGTGCCTGGGTGGGAGAGGGCAGAGCGAAACCGGCTTCCTGCCCTTCTCCCAACCGCCGGCGCGGCGTCTGTTTGCTTTGAGGCCCGGGTCCCCCCTGCCAGGACATTCCCGGGCAGCAGCCGCTGCCGTTTGCACAGGAGCCATGGGGACATCCCGCACCCCCCCGCCCCCCGGCCACAAAGGCCGGTGCCTCACGCCTGCCCCGCACCCGCCTCCCCCTCCTGGAGCACCCCAGGACCCCACGCTGGGCTCCCACGAGGGACAGGAACCATCCAGTGACCCCGTGGGCAGCGGGGCTCCTGTCTCCCCCCCGCCCCAGCCCTTCCCAGGAAGGGGTGGCCTGTCCCCGCGTGGCCGTGGCGTGTCCCCGGTGAGCCTGGCCAGCGCGCCCGGCGTCCGCCATGTGGGAGACAGCTGGGGTTAAAAATTAACACGGCAGACCTCAGCGAAGGGGCAGCGGGGGCCGGCGGAGGGGTACGTGCTGCCCGCGGGACCCCTGGCCTGGGACTCGGGGCTTGTGTCACCAGGAAGGTGGGGACTCCCTCCAGCCGGAACGAGGGTCTGTGGTGACCCTGGCCTTGGCTGGACACACACAGAGCCCTGTGCCGCTGCAGCAGCCAGCTGAGCACGATGGTGGGTCACTCCCACCCCACGCCCTAGGAGGTCAGCACCCAAAAAAACCACCAGCTCTGCTTTCCAGCAGCATCAGGGCCAAGGGGGTTGTATCAGTCTGACCCCAGATTGCCAGAATGGGGGGCTGTCTCCCACCATAGCACCAAGCTGGGGTCCCCCATCCAGCCCCCTCCCCAAAATCAGGGTTGTCACCAAGGTCTGGGGCTCCTGACACAGCATCTGGCTGGATTTGGGTCCCCTCCACCAGGAGACACCCAGCACCCTGCACGGAGGAGGTGACAAGGCAGTGCCAGCTCTGTAACCCACTTGGATGGCAGCGGCTGGGCTGGGGGAATTTGGGGTTGGGAATTTTGGAGGTGTGTTTGTGCTCCAGACACTGTTGGGACACGTCTCCCAGTCACACAGCCCTCCTGCCACGGTCTCATAGTGTCCCACTGCCACCCTGGGGAGGGGGGCATGGACCTGCCATTACCTCCTCCCCACTGCTGCCGGGTCAGGCTGATCGGTAACACCTCCATGTCCCGCCCCCAGTTATTCCTGGCTCTTCTCCTGGAGCTGAGCAGAGCTCCTGGAATTGTTCCCCAACTGGGGAGGGGTCAGTGCAGCTGCCAGAGCCCCATGCCCAGCATTGGTGGGGGAGATTTTGGCTCTGGCAGGCAGCGAGCAGGGGCAGCGCTGCTGTTTGCTGACAGGTTTCTGCCCTGTCCCCCTGCCATCTGTCCCCAAACCCTGTCCCATCTATCCCTGGGCCTTTGTCCTCCATCCCTGCCACCATCATTCTCCTGTCTCTCTGTCCCTTCACCCCTGTCCCGTCTGCCCTTCATCCCTGCCCCTATTCTGCTCACCTTTCAACCTTGTCCCACTCGCCTCCCAACCCCGGCCTCATCATTCTCCATCCTTGTCCTGTCACCCTCCCTTCCTGTCCCATTTGCTCATCATCCTCATCCTCATCACCCTCCATCTCCGGCCCACTCACTCTCCACCACTGTCCCCCTTGCCCTCCACCTCTGTCCCCTCTGCCCTCCATCCTCCTCCTCCTGTTCCTCCCAGCATGGCATTGGAAAAGGCTGGAGTAGCAGATTGGAGGCTCAGGGACTGTCCCCCTTGTCCCCGTGCTGTGGGGATCTGCCTGTCTGGGAGCACTGGGGGTGGGTTTGGGGGGCTCCCTGGGACTGGAGAGATGGGGACTGGGCAGTGAGAATGCTGGGGAGCCTAGAGGTGTGCTGGGGGCACTGGGCTGAAGCCACAGCTTTGCTGCTGTCACTGTCAGCAAGTCCCAGCTTGGCTTTGTGCCTCAGTTTCCCTTCTCGTTGAGGATTCAGCCCTCAGTAAAGGTGATTTGCCCACACGTAAGTTTTCCAAACACTCTGAGAAGTGAAATGCTGCTGCATTTTGCGACCTTCAGTGGGTGGCAAACTCCAGGTGCCACCAGCACAGGCCCTGCCTTGGCAAAGGGGACATCAACAGCCTGTGGTTCATGGTGGGACCGGGGGGTTGTGTCAGGTCCTTAAAAATAGCCAAAAATGGGCAAAGAAAATGCCCCTGTTGGAGCCTGCGTGGGCGGGATGGTGTTGTATGCTGGGCAGTCGCCTGGGGTGGTGCTGGTGGGATGCTGTCCCTTCTCCTGTGTCACCAGTGCCACCTGCATCCCATGTGCCAGGCACGAGGCTCCTCTGCTCCTTTTTTGGGGGGTCTGAGAGGCTGAACTGCGGAGGGAGGCAGGTTGGGAACACATTGAGAGGAGCAGCAGAGGAGCTGAAAGGGTGCCCAGGAGGATGGGACCGCGCTCCCCCATCGCTGCCACCTGGGAAGGAGATTTTTTGGGAAGCTGGAGCATGGTCACAGCACCCGCGGTTGCAAATCCCAGTGGCTAAATCTGCGCGAGGCGCATAATTAACGAGACGTGGATCAAATACAAACAGCGGATCCGCGCCGCTCCCCCCCACCCCGCCCCATCGCAGATTTTTTTGTTTCATTTCGAGGCGGGAGCGGGGTGGGAAGAGATTTCGCATTCCTGTGAAAAAAAAAAAAATCGACGGCAACACAAACCCAGTTTCATTTTTGTCAGGGTTTCTGCTTTTGAGAGGGTTTGGGTATTTTGCTGGCAACTGAAAAGGCTGCAGGAATTGGGGGTGGTGGGGGGTTTTTTTTTGGGCTGTTTGTCCCTGGAAAGCTGCTCTCGGCTGAGGAATGGGGATTTAAGGATTTTTTTTTTTTTAAACTTCCAATATTTCAGTGCCCACAACTCAAAGGGGAGGAAAAAAAAACCCAACTCAAACCCAACAACAACTCTCCCCCTCAGCAGCAAAAAATTCTAGCAAAAAGTTGAGCAGGAAACTTCTGGGCCAAGCCTGTTATCCCCCCCCCGCGGGGCCAAACCTCGGGATTTGTCCCCTCCCTCCGGCTGACTTATCGGACCATCGATTATTTGCTGTTTATTCAGGGGGATTTCAGCGATGTCCCGCTGTGGGATCGTGAGGTCCCTCTCGGTGGCGGCAGCAAGCCCGGGGCTCCGGGACTCTGGGATTGGGGCTCCTCTCCAGAGCGATCCTTCCTGTGTCCCTGGGTGTGCGGGGGGGATCTGCGCCCCTCAGTCCCCTCCGCTGCACCTCGGCCACCTGGGGGTGACTCTTTCGTCTGGGACCTTCTGCCAGCTGCACCCCGCGGGGGGACAGAGAGATGGGGGCACTCTGTGGACACCCCACGGAAGGGAGAAGAGAGGGACTGGCAGCCCACAGGGGATGAGGAGGGATGGGGGACCTGCAGGGGGACACCCCACACTGGGAACAAGGGGTGGAGCACAGGCAGGGGGGGAATGGACAGAGGGATGTGCACCCCACACAGGGATGAGGAACATTCTGGGGATGTGGATGCACATGAGGGTGTCACCCTCAGGGAACAGCGGGGCAGGAGGAGGCACAGTTGGGTGACACCCCAGAGAGGATGGTGACATCCCACTGGGGGTCGGTGGGGATTAGGGGGGACACACTAAGGTGG